>JAOTQQ010000019.1:17363483-17380648 GCA_026546715.1 Gallinago undulata | reverse complement strand
AGAAAGAAAGAAAGAAAGAAAGAAAGAAAGAAAGAAAGAAAGAAAGAAAGAAAGAAAGAAAGAAAGAAAGAAAGGGAAAAGATAAACTCAAATGCAATAAATGTCTACATGCAAGAAATGGAAAAATATTAATCAGCTCAAGAAGTTTCCTATTATGGGAAACCTAGTAGCTAATGTATGGTAATGTTTGTTTCACACTTTCTTCTAGATGACTGATGACATCAAGGGTGAGTTTGTGACATTCAGAACTTCTAGAGGAGTGTCATTGGCTCAGATTAATGTTATTTAAAAAAGTCAAGAAAGTAGACAGATTTCATTTCTATTTGCTGAAATTGCATTGAGTTTGGTACTTCCACATTCATGTACAAACACACACACATATTGTCTTCTGCCTTTTCATTAGTGGCAAAGAGCATGTGGTTCTTCCCATAGATCCATTCTTTGGACACCATGGAGATGGTTAAGGAGATGAAGTCTTCACAATGAGCTTCTTTCCTGGAGGCCAGACCCATGGCCAGCTAAAATCAGTGTCCAACTTCACAAGTGCAGGATCATGACCTGGAAGATTACAGGGCCTAACTTAAATACTGGTCTTTGTTTTCTGTCTTGAATTATTTAAGCCTAAACTGATCTGAAGCAAAGTTCCACTGTAACATATTAGCTGAAATGCAGTCTTTTTATATTTAATAGAACGACACTTGCAACGTACCTGGCAGATTTCTCCTTCCTTTCATTAGTCAGTTTTGATTTAGTCATCTAGAGGAGGAGAGAAATACAGAGTTTATTCTTAAATTTGATCAAGAAACCGAAGCATCAGAAAGGGTGTTATGACTTCATTGTTATAGCATATACGTTGTGCTTGCTATGTGTTTCACATACACTGCATCTCCAAGAAAATCATCAAAACATCATTTAAATCATTTTTTTAAATCCTGACATTTCTAGTATAGTTTAAAGCCACGTTCATAATCTGGGACAGACCCTAAAAATATTGAGAAAGGTCGCAGTCCCCTCAGCCACTAATGGTCCCAGGTACGTGTGTCACAGTTTTACTGCCCATTTCTTTAAGCGCTAGTATGCTCTCCAGCATGTGCGGTGGAGAGCAGCAGATGGGCCTGTGTTAGAGGCAGAAGACCCTGGGGTGTGTGCATGCAGGAGAAATGCATCCATGTGGCTTGGTAGCAAGGCATTAGATAGCTGCCACCTGCTCCTTCCTACCACCGCAAGGGTTAGCAATCCGCTGCAAGAGAGGACGGAGGGGCAAGTGGGGAATAGTTACAGCCATCCATCTTAGATGATGCATGCCCTTTCCAAAGCTGTGGGATTTTAGATAGCTGTACAGCTAATGCCGAGCCAACATTAAGTTTCACATCCCTTGAACCGCGCTGGGGGAGCTGGCCACGGGCACAGCTGTGGCCACTTGCCCGCCGGCGTTTCGGTACCCGAGGCAGAGGTGGCACGGCACAAGCCGAGGAGCAGCATGTGGAGCCATGTGCTGGTTTCCTGCTGGTTCTCCCCAGGGTAAAACACACCTGTGCTCGGCTTCATGCGCTTTCTCCTCATCTGTACGTGAGGCATATTTCATGGCCCTTCACATCTGTGGAGGGAAACTGAATAAATTTTCAGAACTGCCTGTTTTGAGATCTAAAACAAGGTCAATGTGAATTTCAAGTTACTCTATAGTAAACTATTTCCTGTTCTCGGTTAGCAGCTTTACATTCATGTGTATAAAACAAGGGGCTACAATTCACATGCTGAAAATAACTGGCCAGGGAATTTTTCTTTTTTCTTAACACTTTCAGCTATTAATTCTGATAGAGAGTCAAAATTCCTATGAAAAAAACAGAATACTGCCTAAAAAATTGTGTGTGCAAAAAAAAAAAAAAAACAAACCACAAAAAGACATTAAAAAAATATACTTTATGCCCAAAATTAAAAATTTCTGAGATTTTCCAATTTTTCAGATAAATTGGATGGTCTTTTTTACTTTCAGTTTTACATTATTCTGACCCTCCTAGCTTTTCAAGAAACAAAGACTTTCCATTTTCTCAGTGACAAAACATATTAAATAAATAAATAAATAAACCCACACAGAAATCGCCAGGAAAAAGAGAAAGACAAGAAAAAATTAAAGGTGAAAACCAAAACCAAAACCAAAACCAAACAAAACAAAAAATGGCTGTAGTACTGAATGATGACCAAATACAAACTATTCATACAGTCAAAATTTTCACAAAAATTATCAGGTAAAGCAAAATCTATGAACTCTAGATTTACACAGAATTATTTGCCAGGTTTCTAATTTTTGAGCAATTCCATTGATGCAAAAGTCTTTCAGATAGCTAAATAAAATTTCAGACAGGCATGTTCTGTAATGGCCTTTAGAGGAACTGGAAGAGACAGAGTATTTCATTTCTGTGATTGTTTTATACTTAATTTCATTTTCCTTGACACATCTGTATTTCTGCGTTAATTCAAATGGTTGGAATAGACCAGTAAGGACTGTAACTGTAATAGAAAGTCCTAAATAATACAGACAACCCTACCTGCTCATTTACCCTTATTCAGTTGTTTGTCAGAAACATTTCTGAGAATGATATTATTAAATATTTCTTAACTAGCTAAGTATAACTCTATTTTCTATAGCTAGAGAAACCACATCATCGAAACTGTAAAGGCTGCTGGATACTCTTGTGATTCCTTTCTTCCACTTTCCATGTCCTTTTTTTTTTTGCAGTTTTTTTTTGATTACAGAAAGAAATGGGCTGTTCCAAATTTGGCTAATGGCATATATATATATATATGTTTTATACATAAGTATATAAAACCTGATGATGTTGCTATTGCACAGCAAATCACAAAGAGGTTCAGCAGCAAACATTACAAATCATTTTATCTTTCTCTATTTCATCTATGTCAATAGTGAATATTAATAACCATGCTTAATTCCACATTTAAATTGGAGGAAGAAGAGGATATCTTAAGCAGTCTCCTTAAGTATCATATGGGAAAAAGTAACAGTGACAGCTCCTGCAATGATAAATGTGAGTGCTGCACTTACAGAACAGATAATACAGGGATCTTGTCAACTGTAGGATGTGGGACAGTAACATCAGAGCATATCCAGCCTCTTCTTGGCGTAGTGAGAGAGCACTTGTATCTTCTCCTGCCCGTCAAGTGGTTAGAGTGCATACTAAGTAATATTGAAGGGATTTTTATCAGCAGTCAGTTAAAATAAGTTAAGCACTTTACTTTCCTAAAAACTAGTCTTAATTTTAACTTTAGCTAGAGTGCTGAATGAATGAATGTTTCTTCTTTTGTTTTTTTTTAAGAAAAGTAAATACAATGAGAGCAATAAGAACTGAAAGAACTCTTTTTGTTGTTTATTCTCCTCATCTTTTGTAGATACGAGCAATAAAAGTAATTATGTTTGAGGATAGTGGTCTTTTCCTCATGACCATATTAGATATTCCAGAAGAAATAGCAAACAAATAATTATTTGTTCACTGGTAATGGAAACTGTGCTTATGTACATATAAAAACCATTTGGTCTTCATCAAATCCTTATCAGTGGCTATTTTTTATCAGAGGAATGGAGATGTTCAATATCTTTAAATATCTGCTCCTTCAATATCAGTTGTCTTGCATCTACCCATGCAGGTCTGCTACTAGTTTAGTCCATAACTGATGGTGTTGCTGCAGGACTGGAGCTGCTTGTGCCATTCCTCATGTCGAGCAGACAGCTGCTTCTGGGCTTAGAGAGAGCTCTGCGTGAGAGAGCATGTGATCTTTGATGAGATCAGTCAAGTCTTTACTTACAGACTTGGAGCATCATGATGGAAATATTGTATGTTTGACAAGTCATCTTTAGTTCAACCATACATTATGGGTTAGTGTTCCCGCAGTAAAAGAATAATTCCCTCTATTGGAATAAGTTTGTAAAGCTCCAGAGCTTTCAATATTCAAGAGGTCAGGGTCAGAGCTGGACTAATCACCTAGTTCCAGTTATCTTAAGCTAGTATGACCAGATCTGTTTGTGCTCCTTGATAAGGATGGGGAGACTCAAGCAGCCAAAGGGCAATCTATCCATCTATCTTTGACACTGATGTTATGAAAGGTGAACCTCTGTCCAGGCATACTGATTTCTATGGTGACTTAGGCCAACTTGCAACAACTAAAGTTGGGTGGGATGAAGCTCAGTCTTGACTATTGGAAAGATGTCTTTTGACCTTAAACCTCTGCTTGTGGATTTTTACCAGTATGTTTCAGTTGCCAGTTTTGTGTTCCTTGGAGAAAATCTCTGAAGAATATAGGTCAATGCTCTCTGTTGCAGTGAGATTCCTGTTAACTTCAACAGAGAAAGATAAGACTGTATATGTTTTACTTGTGCAACAATCAGCAGATGATTTTCTTTAAAAAAAAAGTATTTTAAGTTCCTTTAAGGATAATGTGATGCTAAATTCATGGCCTATGAGGCAGATATATACCTATTTCCAAAGTTATGTCTCTTTCTGGAAATTAATTTTCAAGCCTTGAGTCTATAATTTGAAATATATCAATCAAAATCTGCCCTAGATTTAGTTGTGGTCAGCAAAACTGCTCTTATTTTGCACCAAGACATGACAGAAGAATCAGTTATTCTCACTGTTATATGCCTGCATGTTCTTTCATTGTGCAAAATGGAATTTCCCAATACAGCTACTTACAGTTTGTTCTTATTTATAAGCACTTTTCTCATTATATATCTAAAATTAATTTTTAATATTATAAGCTGGTGAAAATTGTGATACAGGTGTAGCGAATATAGGATCCATTGCACTTATGCACTTGACATATCTTTTCTATGCAAATTGTCCTAGAGAGACATAAGTCATTTTTAATAAATGTGAGGAAAAGGTCTGAGGTGAAATGAGGTTGGTGGTCGGGGCTCAGATTCTAATAAGATAAATTAAGGCTACTCACTCAGCTAGCACTCGGTGTAGTTGTCAGCAGTCTTGGTTTTAAAAAGAAAAGAAGATCGAAGAAAAGATTTAAAGATGGATGAGCCATGTAGGCTAAAAAACCCTCTCCTTTCAGTAGGCAGTGATTCTATAGGGTCAAAGTTGAGAAGTGATGGGAAGAGTATTAAGAAATCTAGCAATTTAGAATGGAGATATATTCTCACAGGCATTAATTACATCTTCAGAAGGTATAAATTTGTATTCAAAAGAGCTAATTTTCCTGGAAATTAGCAGAGAATCTGGCCTGATCCTTGAAACACTGTATTTTCAAGTTTCCAATAAGTTTCCAAATTTCTCTGGACCACAATTATGCTGCACAGTCCAGAAACCCATTCTCATGCAGAGGCCTCCACAACACTTCAGAGTGTTACATATGTGAAAGGACCGTAGAACAAGGCCTTTAATTTTCAGACAGCATATTTGATAAATTATGCTGCTGAATCTATAGTGTTAATTCTCTACAATGATGTTTATAGAATAGCTGGTATAACATACATAGAGCACTGTAAATAGGTCAGGTTTTATTGTTTATTTTAACAAATGGATAGGGTTGCATTAGCATTGGGGAAAATGTATAAATATTGATTTGAAAACCTGGCATGCACAATAAAAGAGCAACCCTTGTAACCCTTTTAGAGAAACCCAGCCATAAATAAAGTTCATCTCCATTTTTTCAACAAAACAATTAATACATAATTCATCCCGAAAGTATTATCATCCCTATTGTTACCAATAGCAACTGAAGTCTCCTAACACTGCTAACACTACTCTGTGCAGATTATATTTATTTGTATATATGAAGAAGAGATGTAATGGTATATACTGCAACATTTTATTTGTGGTGGAATCTATAAGGGTAACTTTTAATAGTTCTGCCTGGGCTGAGTGCTAAAGGATGCAGCTGACAAATGTTTGCATTATTCTGACCATGGTGAAAACAAAATCAATAAATGCATTTTTGGAACTAAGGAAACAGTTATGTATCGTCTTAGGTCATGTCTTGTTAATTTACTTTATATCTTCCTGTATGCAGAAAGCTCTGTCCAAGAATATTAATGGTATACAGCTGTATATAATTAAAGCCTTTTTTTATTAAGTAAACTTTGTTTAAGTAGGATATTAACTGGTTGACTACAGCACATTTATATTCACAATGAAAAAAGCTATCCAAAAGTTTAGGAGATTCATTTCATTTTGGATGGACACCAGACGTTATCTAAGCCTTCTGCTCTGGGAATTGGGTTTGAAATCTCACAAGTAAGGCTTCTAGTTATGTTACCAGTACTGTCCTGCTCTACCAAGACTGAATGCAAGTGAAAGATAGCTGACACCTCATTATGCACTGTGGAAAAAGAAGAAAGGAGTGCAAGGAATGTTTTTCAGAGCTCCTTCCCAGCCATGGGTAGCAAATTGTTTAGATGGGTCTTAGGTACCAGACTTATCACAGCTCAGGGCAGAATGACAAAGACAACAGCAACCACATTTAGTAAGTCTTCAGGGCCACCAACTGGCTACTATGTATGGGTGGCAGCAAGTGTTAGTTGGAAGACAAAAAGCCGACAGAGAGACACCAAAGGTAAACATCAGATACAGGTAGGGCTAAGAGCAAAACTTTGCAGTGATTGGATACTCTGGCATCAGGTGACATAATTTGACATTTTGGTTTTGATAACATTTTTGAAATACTAAATTGTGATGCAAAAAGTGCTGCTAAAATTTGAAAAAGAAAAACTTCACCAAAAGACTGAGGCTTTTTGCTGAAAGATATATGGGAGATAGTTCTTTAACAAAGCCCTTTTGGTTTTGTTGAACAAAGGCTTCATTCAGTATATGACTGCACTTTTTCTTCTGCTTATTTTATAACTAAAATTCATATTTCAGTTAGAGACCAAGTAAATCAGAATTTGCTTTTCAGCTATCACAAAACAGATGGGAAAAACATTTACTACTTGGTGACTTTTGGAGTGTCAGACTAGGTATAGTAGGAGTTTTTTTATCTCTGCTTTCACCAAACTCTAAAAAACTGTATGCTTTGTTTTAATGGATCTTGGTAGAACTTTCATACCATGCACAGAAACAGAAACATGTGTCAAAGGAAAAGTTTTACATTTAATAAAACAAGTACCATTTTGATATTTTTAGGGTAAGAAGAAGTTAGCACATTCCTATGCAAGCACTTATCTCACACTCTGGATAGTTAATTAAAGAAGTAACAATTAAATCTGTTAACAGAATGTGATAAAGTTATAACTTTAGATTAAATGTCTTAAAATTTTAGAATATCTTCGTGATTGAACTCTTGAAATATCAACACAGAAATGTACATTTATATTTGGAACTGAATCTTGGCTGTATCATTTTCAGTTTATACCTTGAGAAAAATCCTTAAAAATAGTAAATATTAAAAAATGTAGTTGGACTGCAATCTCTTTCTTTTGCTGGCTTGATTTTATGAAGATCTACACACCTTGAAAGACTGAAAAAGAATTGAACAAGAATATTGTTTCTATATTACAAACTCTGTGAATATTTGAAATATAGTTGTGTGGAGTCTGAGATAATTCCAGACCTAGGGTAATAAAAGCTTTTCAGTGACACATGGGATATTATTTTAAATTAGTTTATTTATTCTTATCTCTAATACTTGAACTTGAGTGGTTTGCAGTATAGAAATAAATAGTGCAATTTCCGGCATATGTATCCCATATCCTAAAGTAATGATTTTAAAAAAATCCTGAAAGTTCTACTCTTACTCATGAAATAACTTAATTTTTTGGGCTATTTTTAAACAAAGCAGTGGACAGAATATATAAACCAGATACATTTGTACCTAAGATCCAATGCAAGTTATGGAGATAGCTATTCATGCCTTGAAAATCATCTCAGGGGTGGGATGAGGTGGCTTGCTTTTAGCCTATGAAGAAATGAATGGCAAACAAAAACCTTCTTGAAACATAGAGTATCTTTTTTTTTTTTATGTATAAACAAAGGCTGAAGAATTTCACCCAAGATTACTTTAATGCAGAGAGGATTTAAATTAATTACGAAGGAACTAAAAATAATAGATATAAAAAACAACATCTGTTTCAGTATTAAATATTGTTAAAAATGCCTATAAAAGCCTTGGTAAAATGAAGTACTTGATTCAAGATGAATGCATTTCGAGAGTTTGAAAGATACATTTTATCTGAAGTATCTAAAGAAAACTCCTCCTAGGCATGAGAGCTTTTCTCAGAGAGATACCTGAACTCTCACCACATTATCTGCTTCTTGTTTTTGGAAGAGTTCCTGTGGTCATATTTCCAAAGGAATGCTACATAAGTAAAACACAATACCATTCTTCCCACCACCCTTTAGAGAAAAGATAGTCTTTTCTCTAAAAAGCACTCTGTTCATTACCAGTACAATTCTTCCCCTCTTTTAAAATTAATTTAAAAACATGTTTCTACCTTCCATTAAAACAATATAATTCTCCCTGAGGTGCTGTACTTATAGTCTTCTGACCTATGCTGTCTAAATGGTGATATGAAAGACAAATAGCTTTGAAAACTCCCTGCCAGGAGTTATCTCTTGAATCCTTCTGCACTCTCATCTAGAGCAGCTCAGTAACTTCATATTCTCTGTCCTTGTGGTAGTGGTACAAGGGGAACTTCAGTGCTCTGAAAGAGCCCAACTTAGGCAACCTGATCCCCTAGACAAAGTATGGAACAGAAAAAAAAGTTATTCTTTCCTTGTTTTGATAACAGGTATATTAAGTTAAAATTCAGCATAGAAGTAAAAAGGTAAAATCAAGGAAACAACTAAAACAAAGAGGTATTCTCAAGATGCAAGGTCTGTCAGATATGAAAAAGACTTTCTCTAATGATATGATGGAATGATTTGAATCATTTAAAACTCATCTTGAGGGAACATAGGAAGATTATACCATGGCAAATTATATGAAGAGATAGCTAAATGACATTATATTTATTGCCGTCTCAAATTTCTCTTTCTTTAATTAACCAATTCTTATTCAGCCATTTCTGTTGAGAGTTTTTCATTATTAAGTCAAAATTTAGCCCCATATTTCATCCTGGTCATTCACAAAGACAGCATGATACCATTAATAGTTGTGTAAGAGGTTTCTATGAGTCTGTTGTGACTACATGATACAAAAAAACTCAAACTGGAAGTTAGCTGGAAATTTTCAGAATAAAATATTTCTGATTCAGCACATGGCAATCTCAGAACTAAATGTGAATACTGTAATAAATGTGCATGTAATTATTATTAGATGCCAACTCTTCAGGTGCAATGAAATCTCATGGTACAATTTGACTTAAATTGTTGAGATTTTTAAAAGCAAAGGAAATTCATGTGTGTGTGTGTGCAGTTCTCATATTACAATCAGTAATAAGAGCTGGGTTTTATGTGACTGTATTCATCTATATCAATACGTATGGGATTTTTGTCAGTAATCTAGCTTCTCCCAAACAGGAAAAAATCTCAAGACTAAAATAGTTAAAAATATCACACTAAACTATATTAATCTAGTTGCTTTAAATTTCCAGGTCAGTCTCTTTTTTTTTTTTCTTAACAGAGGAAGAAGACATATTTAAATGCTGAACTTCTTCCTTAAAACATGTCTTGAGTTCGGTTTAAAGCACTAGATGGTTCCAGTACCATTTTAAATCTGTGTTATCTAATCCCCAGATACCTTATATAAGGACAACTAATACAGATTTATGTTATTATTCATATAAAATTCCTATATATGTGCTATATCTGTAATATAGATATCACATAAAAAGATGTATTTTAGATGTAGACTCTATTTTTAATATTTTTAATCTCTGAACAGTTTCTGCATTTTCACTGACTGCATTCTTTCATAATTGAAAGGTTCCTAAAGATTTAGCCTGTCACCTTTAATCTTCCTTTTGGAAGCATTACCATCATATCTTAAGATAACATTTCCTCAGTGATTTTCTCTAGCAAGAGCCTATGTGCATGTCAAATCAAGTATGTCAAAGCAGGTTTCCATAGGATAAATTTAAGTTGTTTTCAGCTTCTCAAAAAAGGTGCTCACCCAGGTTTTGGTTTTACTAATGCACTTCAATAATGAAAACAGAGATATCACCATAAAGATCTTTTATATGTTTCACAAAACATAAACTAGAGGATTGAGTACTATTTCCTCCATCTACTGGGAATAAACAGAAAAGAGTAGTGGGTGCAATGACTACATACTGATTTAGAAAACAACTTTAATAGCTTGCATGCATAAAAGTTTGCATAAATAAACAAGTAAGTAGCAAAAAAAAGTGGATGGCAGAATGTGGAAGACAAGGAAGTTATTGCTACTTTAAGGAAGGCTTGGTTGAACACATTAATTCGGTCTTGATGCACCTAAAGTCAACGAGAGTGTCAACACTGACTTTCAGACTGACTTCCAAATTACCCTACCCTACAGTCTAAAAACATAAATTAAGAAAATGGAAATAGATTATCAAGAAAAATACAAATCGATAAATTTTAAAAGTAATTCCAAAGTTCAACACAAACCCTTTTAATTTCAGCTGAAAGTCTAGTGATGTTAGAATATACATCCCAGCAGGAAAACTATTTTCATGTTTTATGGCAAGCCCTTACAGTACAAAGAGAGGAATGCAGACACCATTCCCTTACCCGTTCCTGATGTTTTGCTGTACTCCACTGAAAGCATCTTAGATTGGGTTTCCTAAATCATTCCTCATAGAAGTCAATATGCCACAAGGCTTCACTTCATTTTCTGAGACATAATTTTAAATGGTCATAAACTGAAAATGGGCAGTATATACTAGAAAGTGTTGAGAAACAGTAGTGAAAAAGTATTAGCAGAAGGGTCTCATGTATATGTAGTAAGTTAAATGTACGATGGGCGATGAATCTTCCCAGCTGTTCCTGTTTCACAACGTGAATATTGAATAATCTGACTCTTCTTTGTTTGGGTCATGAAGTTTGAATAATTAAACAATAGGTCATTTGAGCTCTGTTATGTCATCAACTAATTACTACATTTATGTTTGTCAATAGCAAAGCCGCAGTAGTATTTTAAATTCCATTTATTGTGCTTTAGCTTAATGCTTACTGTTACTTTCCTCCACATTTTTTCCCGTCATGAAAATTAACCCCCAATATATCTTTCTGGAAAAAAAATAAACAGCTCCCTTGCCAAGCCTTTCATTACGCTGCTTCTTTCCATCATGAATTGTGATCTAACAGTAGCCTAGTAAAAAGCCAGGGCCTTTGAAGTGTTGTGCTAATTTGATTAATACATAGTTACATCCTGTTATGATGCACTTTGCCTTATGCATTTTAAATGGAAAATGCAGAGTGGATTACATTTGTGTTAAAAACACAGCATACTAAATGAACAGCATTGAAAGTGGGCTGTAATAACAAGCACTGCAACCACTTTAAACATGTAAAAGGTTATTGCTTGCAGGTTAATGATAATTGTACCAAAATACATGTTTTTATAACAATTAAGAGGTCAATATAAATACTAGTGAGATCCACACAGCTGCTGTGGGAAATACCTGCTTTAAATTCCTTGATTAAAACCAAAACAAAATATTCAAAAGAATCCTCTGAATTGGTGTCCTAGTAATCCTCACCAGTACTCTGGGCCTTGAAGTCACTTCCAACTCAGCTTCCATCCAACCTGAAAAAAATTTAATGTGCTTTTCTCTTGTGTCTAAATGAATAGTTAAATTCAACTTCTGAGTTGGTACTAAGTAATAAGGTCTCCTATGCCTAGCAGGAGGCACTACTGCACAACACTATTACATATAGAAATATTTTGGTTTGGTTTTCTCCCTTAACTTATTAAAAGTAAAATACAATGTTTTATCATAATGCCTTGAGATACCAATAATGGTCACAGAATAAGAAATACATTACAATATTACATTATGCTTTAAGTCTACTGTAAGCAAAAGATGTATCAAATGTAACTTTGTGCTTTAAGTGTGCATCAGTATGCTTTAAATAGTTACATAATTATTGCACCTACTAAATTTGCTAACGATACAGTACAGTAAAATTGCTTCTACCTCATCAGAACACAGTTCTTTTATGTACTCGTGCTAAAACAGATAAAATATCACACTATTAATGATGACCTCAAAACCCAAGTATACATTTAAAAATTACAGGTATTGATTATGATTTACACAGGAACAACACATAGAATGCGTTTCACTTTTTACAGCTCTGTTGAACGCAGAAAGATGCCATTCTATTAACCCATAATGTTTTCATATCTTTCAGTCTTTAGTGTTGCTTGCTCTTAGAGGTTTATCTGACACCTCTCTTTTTTATTTTAGGTGAAAAAATATTTATTGTGGAATCTAGCATCATGCTACTGAAGGAGAAATGCAGCAAAGGACAAAGACTTGGGTTAAAAAACATTAAATCACTAAACAATCCAATAAAGCGTGAGGTCTATTTCCACCTGGATTTGGATTTGCTGCCAAATTCAAGGTGGCAGACGCTTGTTATAACTCCCTCCAGAGAGATACGTTGGTTTCTAATTTCCTTTTAAACAGCTAAATTAGTTTTTCTTAACTATTTGTATGCAAAACTATAGTCATAGGTTTTATTTGCATTTGTATTCCTGAAATTAAGTTTAATTGCTTTCTTTCTTTAATACAGACTGCTTTTATTTATTCATTAAATAATGCATTCTAAACTTTTTTCATAAAGTTTTCATACGTTTATAGTTTACTTATAGGTCATCCTCACTCTTTTACTACACAATAATTATAGTATCAGCTATAACCTAATCTCAGAAAGTATTTTCAACATCATGTTTTAAATCTTCTTCTAAATTTTCTACTTTTTTCAGTATCTCCTGGTAATATGTCTTGCAATGGTGATGGATACCATCTATGGAATTGACTGAGGGTATACTTTAAAAAAATTGTATAATTCCTATGATTGATATCTGCCACCATAATCTGATCAGATTGCAGTATCTGCAGTAAGTGCAATAAAGTCAGCTGCAAGATCTTTTCCTTTGCCTACACAGGCTATTGGATCAGAATCACCTAGTCATATTATCTCCTTCCCTGGCATATGGAGGAAAAAAAAAACTTCACTTATATTCTGAAAAAGTTTGGATAGAGTTCTACACCAAGAAATTGAAATTTAAGCTTTTTTCTGTTTTGTTTTCTTTTTTTTTTTTGTCATACTATGTTGCAAACTTACAAAGTATGTAATGCCCTCGTAATGATACTGTTGAGTATTTCTCCTCAGGTTTCCTTTATTCACAAATGTTTGCACCAATAATTCTAGTATTTAATCATAAATTTTCTTATTGATTTTCTGATCAATACATACAATACGCTTTGTACAATCCATGCTATTTGCATGTTTAATATAGCTACACCTTCAAATATGGTAAAGTTTTAGCATGTGCATTGGCATTTATACGGTTCTACACTTTCTAAGGTTTTAAGAATAAGCTAAATCTCTCTTCCTAGTATACATCATAAGCATGCTGGCGTCATAGTAATGCTTTTATTTCATCATCACTTAACAGCATCATGTAAAGCTAATAACACATACTGAAAATAATGTGTCTCTGTCTCAGATTCCAGTCCCTAACGACTAATTTTAAACAGTAATACTCTGTGGAGACTCTGGTTAACAGTTTGAATGAATAGCACAATTTTATAATAGATTAAATAGTATAAATTGTTTTAAGCCAGAACCAATGCACTTTAGATTTTAACTGAGGTTTTAATTTTTCATAAGATCTTTGAAAGTTATTTCAGCAAGTCATTAAGCATAATAACTCTGAATAAATGAATCACATTTTTAATTATGATTATCACCCTCAGAGAGATCTGAAGAGCAAAAGTTTATTTTTTTATATAGTAGAATATTTATAATAGGATTTTAGTTTACCAAAAGTCACACTGATTTCTGGCCTTGAACCAGAGAAGATAATGAGCTGAGTGTGACTAATAACCTGAGAAAAAACTCTTTTCATAACCTTCTGTTCTATCCCCAAAGAAGATTCAGAATATGCCTGAGGAGCTGGACATGAAAACCATCAAGAGTGTTCAAAAATCATTGCTGATAGTCTTGGTAATATGAATTGATGACACCTTGCTGGTCAATTAAATCTTCTGGACAGTCATCCCCTTCCACCTGAAAACTGTGAATACTCACCCAGGAAACTCTAGATTCTTTATTATTTGCATTATAAGTCTAACCACAACATCAGTCTTAATTTAAAGACACTTGTAAGCCAATACAGACTAGTGCAATAATCTTTCTTGGCTTCTGCTCACATTCAATACATGACTCCCACCACAGTTTTCAGTTTTCCTCGAGGTTCTGAAAGACTTGAAAACCAGGTGTGTCACAATATTATGTGCATCTTCAGTGAGTGGATGTGACTGCAGTTGCTTACATCTTAGAATTCCTAAAACAAAAACTTTAAAAATAGTGAGTTGCCTCCGCAGCATTTCACCAGTGAAGTCTTTTTGAAGAGAAATAAGAAATTCATTCTGAGTCCAAACACAACTTCCTGTAACCAGATAAGATCTCAAAGGCAAGTTAATCCTTCATAATCAATGACAGTGTGATCCTTCTATAATGGAACTTCTGAACTATTGAAATACAAATATGAACAGTGCACAAATGCATTACACTCATTAAAGATTTATAAGCTCAACCAGATCTGACACCATACTGTCCATATATCTGAAAAGAAACTAAAATAAACCTTTATAGATTTAAGTTTGCATATTTGGTATGTCTGATGCATGGCTTGCTTTGTCTGTAACTGAGTTAGACCTTATAGTTTATATACAGAGATAGATATTCTTCCACCCACTTTGAGTTGTGCTGCTTCAGTAGAGCTCACCAGAAGTGGAGCAAAGCTAAAAAATAGAGGCATTACCTGTTTCTTCATTGGTTTGGGTAGACAGTGTCCTATGTGCAATGGTCAGTATAGAGAATCTATGGCTTCCAATAGAAAGCATTGCAGAGGTAGGCATGAGAGAGGATTTTCAAGCCCATGCAAAGGAAGGGATATTCTTAATTTTTAAAGATATATATGAGCTATAAATGAACTGGTACTGAACATTTTCCAATTAGTTGAAAAGATAGCTATATACTAAATGTTTTAATTCTTGTCACTATAAGTACAAGTTTAATTATAGTTATAGCTGGCATTGGTAACAGGGCGGGTATAAAAGGACAAAGAACCAATCCTTCTTCTTGGTTATTTTATAAAGAAACATTGAACACAACATAGACTGTACTACTTGGCCCTCTAGTTCTTCATTAGCCTACAGCAATAGTTTTCTGCAGAGGTCTGCTGGACTAAAAGTCTACTCCCAAGGCTATTTTCTTATACCTCCATTATCTGGAACCAGAAAAGGAGACATAACCTTACTTCTGAAGTACTTCAGTATTCAGCCAAGCTATTCAGGGAGAACACCATGACATTCAGGGAGACACCATTTAAAAACAAATTAATAAAATTTCAGGGGTCAGACCCATGTCCTTGGTGCCTGTATTTCTCAGCTTGGTTCAAATAGTGAAAATGCAAGATCTGGATCCTTACATTTTACAGAGGAATATTTGTTAAACATTAGACATTTGCTGTTTACTTACATATTACAATAAATATAGGAAAGCTTTACAATGAAACTAAATTCAAATACAGGGCCTTAAATAAACAAATGTTTTAAATCACTTTGATTAATCACTAGAATATATTAAAATATTATTTCAGCGTATTTTTGCACAGAAATGTCTTTTAGTCAAACTCTAGTTTCTCACTTTCTGTCTGGTCCATGTGTAATTCATGAACCTTTAAACATTATGAGATTCTAGAGAGCTAAGCTGACATTTTTACTTTCACTTAGCAGCCTGAATAATTGGTACACTCCAAGCGTTTTAAATACTAAAGTAATTATTGCTTTGAATTCATCTTGTGATGTCATAGCAGCTGACGATTGACATAATAAATTTCAAGGATATGAAAGCTTGAAAAGAATGTTAGGAATATCTTATTTTTAATACATACAATTAAATGATCTATAACTAGCAATATATTCTGATGTTATCTTTAATGAAATGCTTTTTAGATGTATGATGTATTGTTATTGCTTTTACATTTCTACGAAGATAATTAATTAAAATTTTAGTGTGTTTTCTTCAAAGTTAGAAAGAATGTATAGGCAAAGATATCAAAACTATTTAGCATCTTGAATAAAAATGGAAGTTCAGGGATAAAAATTAAAAATTTGACTTTCAGTGTAGGAAGCTGCCAGGAGCTATGTTGATTCCTCCACCTCAGGAGTTGGTCTGTAAGCCAGTCACAATCAAGAAATAAACTACTACAGCTTTCATCAACTGTAATATAACATAGGAGCTGGCTACAAACTACATCAAGTCACAGCTGGCCACTGATTTCCTAGGAGGCGCTGGAGGACCTATAGCCCCCCAATAACCCATGCGTGGTGCAGATCCTAGTCCCACAGTTCAGAAATATCCTTGTTGCCATCTAGTCTTCCTTAAGACTTAGGTCAGGTTTGTCCCAAGCTATGGAATTTCTGGAATAAAAGCCCATGATTTAGAGGACTGCAAATCAATTCTCTACTAAGGGAGATTTCCTCTGGTTAGGGTGAGTTGAGCATATTGAATACCTATATTCGATAGGTATTGAATAGAAGGAGAAGACATCCATCAAAACAGAAGACCAAAAGTTGAGTATTGCCTTTGGTGATTCCTACATAACATGGGACATGTTGTTTTCAGTTAAAAGGTCGTCAGCAATTCTGACCACAGAAATGAGCACAGAGACAGTTTATGTAACATTGTATTTCTACAGCACCTAGCCTTATTATTTAGTCTTCATTTTCTCCTTTAATAAAAATAGAAATAAGAGAATAAATGTTGTATTTACAGCTGTGCTTGCACGATCTTGGAGTATATACACTAACAGTTCCAAAATCATCACCATGTAGCCAGCAGTGAGCCAGCAGTGTGCCCAGGTGGCCAAAAAGGCCAACAGCATCCTGGCCTGTATCAAGAACAGTGAGGTGAGTAGGACCCGGGAGGTGATCGTCCCCCTGTACTCAGCACTGGTGAGACCCCACCTCGAGTACTGTGTCCAGT
>JAOTQQ010000019.1:17342745-17363383 GCA_026546715.1 Gallinago undulata | reverse complement strand
TTTTTATTGGTTGGACTAGATGATCTTAAAAGGTCCCTTCCAACCTAGGTGATTCTGTGATTCTGTGATTCTGTGATAATATGTATGATCTTTGAGCACCTATGCAATTCACTTTCTTTACCCAGAGATTATGCTGCCCTCCATAGGTAACAAGATATGTACTCAATACCAACACATTGGGATGGGAGAAAAGACGTCCCACTGTCCTTCTCAATAGATCTTTAATTATTTGGTGGAAAAGACAGTAGCTTAAAATAGAAAGAGCAACAGAGGTTGCCCTCCCAAGCTGCACAACCATATAGAGGCATGGGTTGTAAGCAAAAGTAGTAATTAAGACATTTCTTTTGGACTAAGTCCCATTGCTGTTCTAGGGCAGTGACCTCTCCTGTTGACCATTTAAGCAAATGCCAAAAACAGTGATGGGGAGAGGTGTTGTTTGGCTTGGGTTTCTTTTTTTTTTTTTTTTTGAAGGAAGGCAGAAATGAGGATGGACTGTGTTGACTTAGTAGGCTTTACCCAAAAGAGTGTCCATAGATCATGAAGTCTCTGAAGCTTTCTCTTTCACCTCCAAACTCAGACACCTCCTTGATCTTTCTGCTGGCTTTCATGTCTCCTCTCTAGCTTTTGTGGATTTGTGTACTAGGGCAGGAGTTCTATATAGGTACAAAGAATCTAAAAAGTAAAGGGTAAAATATTTAAGACTGCAATGTCAAAAACCTTTGTAAAGGAATGCAACAAGCATGCCATTGACAGTACAAAAGCAGCAACAGTAGAAGTTGATCAGATCGAATAACTGTTTCAAGATAAACCTGTGTGAGTAACAGAACATGCATTAATATGAAATTTTATTTACATTAGAGTAACACCAAACATTTGCAGGGGAGACTGATACACTATTGCTTTGGACACAACACAATCACTGATAACAGAAAGCATTTTCTTGCAAAATAGTATTTTTCATCTCAGAGGAAATATCCTTTACATATTAATTTATAGTATGCACAAGGATGAAACTGAATCCATCAGTTAAGCTTATGAAGGTGTGTTAAAGTAGTGTAACTGATGATTATGCCATGTGTACAGCCTAGATTTTAAGTTAAAAAAACTAAGGTTCCTATTCCTCATATCTAAGTCTACCTCTCCAAACGTGAGATATCTCTCTAAACTATCTAACACCCTCTGCAGTCAATGGGAAAATGAAACCTTCACAGAACAATTCAATCTATCCCTAGGACAACTGGGATAAATCTTGCTAGGTATCTCTCTATATACATTTATTAACTGTAGGAAAAACCTAGACAACTGTCTCTGGTAGAAAAGGTTTTTCTTTTCACGATGTATCACCAGCATATGCAAATGCATTGCGTTTCTTTAATTTCACTAATCAAACTGTGGTGTTGACGCAAAAGTTTGTTATTCAACTTTTTAGCCAGATGAAGAAAGATCAGATATGACAAGAGAAGAATTCTATATCTGAAAAATTAATTAATGCTCATGTTCACAACAAATGCTTGCCATATGGGCAAATGTATATCTTACTGCAAAAGCTACATAAACATAGTGTATAGGCTGAGGGTTTAGGCTCTAGTAGTGAAAGGTAAAAATGCCAAAACAATTAAATGAGATAGGGTAAATATTCATGCCCACAGAGAGACTTCAAGGAAGTAAATGTACTTATTTTGCTGAAGAAATTTTCTCTGAGACTTCTGGTTGGTGGACATCTCAAATAATTGTTTACACAGTGGCCATGAAACACAAGAACCTGGAAGTACAGACTTTTCACAGAAATTCCTTAAAATACTAATGAAATGAGAAGTATTAATCCTGAAATGTATTTTCAGGATTATTTTAGTCTATTTAAAAGGTTTGCAATCAGGATTTACCTTCATACGCAACTATCCGATATTTAAAGATTGGTTTATTCCATGTATCTCTTCAGTTTTATAATAGATTACATATGAAGCAGATATAGAAAATGTACCCAGCATACAAGTGCCAAGCAGTGATCATGATACAAACATGATTAAGCTGCAGTCCTACATAAATCATGGTAGTGACAAAAACTCCCATGATAACAGCCTATAAACAAGATAAGTTCTCTACTGCAGAAGCAGTGCGTTTACTTTTTCTGAAATGAGTGAACAAAGATTTCCATATGGATAATTACCATAAGGCTGACTGGAGTTTATGCAAAATAAATTACTCAAAAATTCCTGTCTCCTTACCAGATGAAAGGCAATATGAAAATGAAGTTAATCATAAAGATAATTCTATCACAGCATCTAAGAACAAAAGCACTAAATTATTTTTAATGTCTAATTGTTTTGTTTACTATTTTAAATGCTAAGGAATTCAGAGATCAGCAAAATGGCTTCTACAAAAGTGTCCCATCTCATTAACCACAACAGCAAATTGAAATGCATTTCCCAAGTTTTACTTGTAGCTAAAGTGACTCATCATATTAAAGTTTTTTGTATTTTCATCAGTGTATTCATTCTTTGTATAATTAAGGAAGCAATCTAAGAGATGATTGAAAAGGACATATTTGTTTCCTGTCATCACTGATGCTTGAAAACATAAAAATATAAAAATATTGATAAAAGTCCTTTGTTACTACAGAGCCAAAAGGGCAATAATGCATTTCTGTTTCATTATGTTAAAAACATGAAGCTGCACTAAAAATATTTTCAAATGTAAAATGTATACTACAATTAAAAATTTTGAACTTTATATAATCATTTACAAATTATAATGTCAACTTTAGGAGATAGCACTCTCTTTACAAACTAATGAAAAATGAGAATGACTTCCTGCTAATTGTTCAATTATGTCATTATTTCAATTTCAAATATTTCAGTTATTTTAATTTCTGTCTTCAGAAATTAAATGATGACTTGTCTTCATCTGTCAAGAGAGTTTCAGAGTTATAGAAGGTATATCATTATAGTTTCTATGGTATACTTTCTGTGTATACTTTAAATACATGACAATTTTGAGGTATAGCTCCCCCCAAATTATCAATCTCTATATTTTTTAATTAAAATTTGTTGAATAGCAACAAGATTTCAACATATTTTCCAACGTATTAAAAGTTACTTTAGTATTTTAGCTCTATATTGGCCTGTTGAAATAACGTAATTCTTTAAGGGTGAATGCAAAGGCACGACTCACAGATGAATACTGTATCTCGTGGTAAAAAAGTTCTTTTATGATACAGTCTTAAAATTAGAATAGTCTGATCTAGTGTGTGATTAAATTTATAACATAATGTGTTTTGCTGAAGGGTAAATTATTGATAACACTATCCTTAGTCATAAATGTATATCTTTTCCAAAAATATCACAGCAAAGCTTAACAAGGGAATGAAATTTCAGTTTTATTTATTACCTCTCATATACTTTCAAATTACTTTACAGCAAACAAATCACCACAGGCCAATTCATCTGAAACAATCTTAACTTTCCAGAAAACAGTAACAGTAGTGAAGGCTTGAAATATGACAAAAATTTGAATGTAGATTGAGGAATTTTAAGAGAAATATGATGTATTTTTAAATTCCATGGAGTGTTTGATCTTGTTTCTACCATTGGAAAGGAATGCATTATGATGCTCTTTCATAGTGTAGTTTTCAAAGTTTCTTAAAACTTACAGGATATATTAGGTACACTCCTAACTCAGCTTTATCAAGAGAAAGTATTTTCTTTTTGCAGGCGTGCTAGGATAGGTGAGAAAGACCTGCTGAATACCAATTTGGTTGTGAATTTCCAAATAAATTTATTTTTAATTCAACATTCAAATAATTACATTAATTCATTTCTGAAAGCAAAAACTAAAATCTGTATAAGCTGCTTAATACAATTTAGAAGAGCAAACTGTGGAATATCACAGATAGAGTGTACATTCAAAGATGGTAGAAATGTACTTTTAGAATAGAAATACATAAAGTTTTGCTAGCATTCCCTTTAAAGTATTGCACCTGTTTTTTATGTGTTGTCTTTCTGATGAAAGAGAAAAGATGGCTGCTTTGTACTTTTCTATCTCCCACTCACAATCTGGAAAAAAAAATTAAAATATCACAAAGATGATTAATAATAAGTAGATTTTTAAAACAATAGTTAATCACTATATCTGTCTTTTGGAGACAACATGATCAGTGATCCTGCCTGCTGCCCCATGAGATGGACACCGATTTTTTTGCTGCTTCTTTGTGGAAAATGAGATGTTCAGGTAGCAGCTTTACTCCAGCATTGCTATTTGAAGTTTTTCTGTAAAATAGCAAGAGCTGGCAACAATGTAGTACACACACAACATGAGATTTTATGGGAGCTGAATCTTGATGGGGGAGGGTATACAAGTCATGAAAGATGTCCCAAAGGACTGAATGTTTTTCTGTGTTTTTTTCCCAAATGTGGAATGAAATCCTAAAGCATTTGTTTCTAAAATCTCTGCTATAAACTCTCCCATCCCTATAATCTCGTCAGTTCTGGGGCAACAGAATCTCTAAGGTCAGCCTTGCTGTTGACTACAACGCTTATATTTCTCCTCTATTTCATTGCAGTAGAAAGGAACAGATGATTTATTTTTAGTGACTTGCTCAACCCTACACAAGGAACTCAGTAAGTGACTTTTTTTTTGTTTAAACTGATAGGATTGCCAGCAATAGCACTGCTCACAGTAGTATTAACTGCATCTATAAAGTCCAACATCACTTCTCTTGGCTCAGCCACAGTCATGTGTTCTTCAATTATTCTTTGTGATGTTTCAGGCTCTTTTTGCCACATGTTGAATAATGTGCAAGATAAACTGGCATGTGTTATGAGACCAGTACAGCATGCGTGGGTGAATTAGTTGCATTATCAGTATAAATGACAAAAAAGTCTTCTGACCCATAACATATGTTTGGGTGAGAAGAGAGAGATGCGAGAGAAAGCAGTAATGGCATGATACTGCTATTTTGTCTTAAAACAGATGTTTCCTTTAATAAAGCAAGAATCATATCAACAACAACACAAAGTTGTTTAGTGTTCAGTACTCTTTTCATTAGAAAATAAAATAAAATAAATGTTTCTTGGGGAAATTAAAGCATTTTAGCTGAAGAGTCTCTTCTCCATCCCCAGACCAAGCAATTCAAATTTTCACCTCCCTTACCTTAAGTGAAATTTACTTCCTTAAATCTGCTCTGTGCTGATTGAAGAATTGATACTCAATAGTTGTATCAGAAGTCTCTCTCTCTCCAAAAATAAATCTGCAAACATGAAATAAAAATCTGTAAAAACAGAAACAGTATTAAAGCAGAGCCAGAAGATTATGTGGTGTAAGTGATGTTACAGTAAGGATGCCATTAAAAAGTTTTGTGAATATACAGACGATTTTTAACATGCAGTTGTCTAAAATAATATTCCATAAAAAGGAAATAGAAAGTAAGCTTTATTGTCTATGGAAATCACTCTTTAAAAGGTTCTTTCAATTGTAATATATTGACGCACATCTGTAAATGCTGACTGCAGTAGTAAGTTCATTTTACAGCCAGCACATGGGAGCTGGAAGTGTTGATCCCAGGCAGCTGAGGATGGCAAGGCCATTTGTTATATCATCAAGCAGGCACCTTTGTGCTTTCTCTCTTCCTGTCTCGCAGATTTGCGGGAAGGTTTACATAAACAGTCCAGAAACCATTCCAGTATCATTCCTCAAACCTCTCCGTAAAACAGCCCTTTGCTATAGTGCTTCCATAGGGTGAGATGGAAACCAAGCTCCTGTTCACGGGGCTGCTGGATGCACAACATGGGGCCACCACTCACTCCCTCTGCATGGGGGACAGGTCATATCCCACAGCAGCCCCTCTGTCTCCAGAGGGAGGTCAGAGGGAGTAGCTTGGATGGAAAGGTAGGTGCCTCGGTTAAAGCTGTGACGCCCCATCCCCCAACCTGCCCTCGGTTCCTCTGCTCTGCCTCATCTGTATCTTGGGATGGGCTTTTCTCTTCAGGGTCCAGCACCTCAGTTACTGTTCTTCTGCACTCTAGAAGTAATAAGCATGACAAACAGAGGTGTCTTCTTGGCTTTGATATTGCTACAAGATGCAACTGCCCCAAGAGCAGCACCCTGTGCTACTGGGAGCTCACTCACCCCTCCAGTGTGGGGACCCCGCTCATCATCCACCAGTGAGACTCTGGTGGAGCCATGGTCACAGCACTGAGGGAGGCAGAGGCTGCACGTGGAGCCAGGCATTGCCAAAGATGAAGAAGGTGACATTTCAGTTGGGGCAGAGGCTTTCAGCGGGAAGTTCTTGGGGTCACCTGTTACTGGCAGAGGTACACAGAGTTCATATGGGATTCCTGATTTTTCCTCTTTTCCTCCCACCAGGCTTGAGGTTTAAGTAAATGGATGAACTATAACTGACAAAAGGAAGGGCAAGAAGAGGGTTCTGGCTGTCATGAAGCAAATCCAGAATGCTTTTGGCTCCAACTATGTTCTGTTTCTATTAACAAATGAAAATACAAAGCCATATTTGTGCAAAAAATACTAAAAAGCTGCTCTGTACAAAAATTATTCTCATAAACATTATTGTTTATATTATATTCTTTCTCTACATAATTTATAATTAATCTCAGCAGAATGTTTCCTGTATGAGGTAAAGAATTTGGGTTTTCATTATTTTTATGGCACCAGCAAAAGGAAAAAAGGTACATAGCTGTCACCAGATATTATTCCATTGCCTCCCAGGCTCATTGAACAGCAATGCAGTCTATTCATATGTTAATTATTTATTGAAAGACTCCATCATGTACAAAAAAGAAGTTTTTAATAAAGTAGGCTGAAAATGTTATTTATGTTTTGGCATCAAAATAATTGGTCTAATTTTTAGATATGAGAAATATCTCCACCATTACTGACACGAAGAGTGCAAACAAACTTCAGCTGGTAGATCAAATTGCTGGACAAGGTCTGATTCTGATACAGCAGGCTAAAATCAGCTTCAGCCTCTAGTTCAGTAAGATAGCTTTTTGGCTAACTGGGTAATAAAGTTCAGTAATACACTTGCACCGAAATTAAGTTATTTCTTTTCATATTCAGTTCATTTCAATATGTCCATATATTTTTTTTCAGTGTAAGGTGTATTGTTTGAATAAGTGTTTTGTTACTAGATCAAAAAATTTTAAAATCAGAGTTTTTGGAACCAAGAAGATGCCTGGAAGGCTTTTGCAAAATGATCCATTATCTGGGCATTCCTGCTGAAAACATAAGCTGCGAAACAGTTAGCATCTTCCTACTTAAATTGCTGTTCTCAGACTTCAAATTTAGTATCCACAATGAAAAAAGCGTAGACTAAGTTCATCCAGGTCGCGTCACAGAAATTCTGCTGGCAGCTTTGAGTTCTGTAATGCAGGTTTTCCACGTCCAAACCATTCCTGTGGGCTTCCATGTGGACAAGAGTTCACCCTGTGTTTTTGTTTCAGGCACAGTGATAAGCAACAGGCAGTTTAGGTAACCTGCCAGTTGCAGTCTTGATCTAAGTGAAGCCTAGGTCTTCCTCTGGAGGCATAATGGTTATTTACCTTAAGGTACTTTTCCTGAAAAAAATAGCTTGCATGGGCCAAATATGTTTAATGTTTACTGCATTTAATATATAGTAACTATCCTCCTTAAAAAAAAAAAAAATGCCCCAAGCTAAAAGCCCTCCTCATTTTAAAATAACACTATGCTAGTTTACATAGAGACTTTACAATCACATTATTTTTCAATAACTTATTTTCATTGATCGGTCTAACAGTTTGACATGTTATTTATGGGCTACTGTGATGAATCACATCCGTTTCCAAGGTAAAGTAAGCAAATTCTCTGTTTATAGGATTAAAGTTGAAGGTCAAACTTTGATTATATTTTCTATTCTACTACAGCAATATAAAGCAAGGCCTTTAGACTTCAGAATTGGCAACCAGTCATATGAGATGCTTTTATACTTTAAAATTGACCACAAATCTTGAGTAAATCATAATTAACATCCAAGAGGCAAGAAACCTAGCAGATGACTGTGACAGACTTTAAGAGAAATTTATTTTGTGTTTTGAATATGCATTTTAATATTTTTTTAACTTGCAAAGAGGATTTATTTATTTTTAATCTGTTTTAAGAAAAGAGTTTATGTCTACCGGAGTGTGAGAGCTGGGAAAACACTAACCTTCAATGCTTATGGTGTCATGTGGTATTTATCTAACTCGCTGGCCCACTGCTGTTGAACTTCTACCAGTGTATATTTATCAGTAAGCCATTGGCAGGTGCAAGTGAAATTTGCCGCGTCCAGAAATGTAATGTATAAACAACATTTAACCCCCTTTTTTAGCAACACATTATTAAAGTCTGAGTTGGGATCTCGGAGCTGCCGAAGCACTGGCAACCTTAAATTGTAAAGGATGTTGTTGTGCAATGTAATAATGAAAAGTAATTACCCGAATGCTCTGCACTCCAACCACACACAATGCCCGGCACGCTCACACAGCTGAAGGGAGGGGGAGGAGATGGGGGAACCATTTGTGTTAAAAGATAAACGTGTGCCGATGAGAGTCTCATCCAAAATATCCCCACTAAATTATTTAACAAAGGAAGCATAAAAGGGAAGATTGTGAAGTGTATGATTTCAGTGAGGCGTGGAAAGGTTGCTTAGGAGGCTTCTTGTGATGCAATGCAAGGATTGCTGCATTTAGATTAGAGGTACTGACCTTGCTTCATCACCCAGCTTTATAAACCTGTCTCTAGTTTGCATGCTTTTTTTTTTTTTTTTGCCTTGGAAGGATTTATGTCAAATCATTTGTTATCACATACATTGTTGTGCCAAGACTTTGCAAATCCTGGCTTGCAACTGCAGCCATCCGTTTAGGTCCGTACTGGGCAATATTTTTGCGGCATCCAAGGAAACAGGCAGAATTTTTCCTTCGTACTAGAACTCTTCTTTAGAGATGTCTGAATCATGCTTAAATATTTTTGCACAGAAAAGCTTTGCTGTGGGCGGATTCCCCCCCTTACAAGCATGGGAGGGGGAAGAGGCACCCATTCACACAGGATCGTCCCCAGCCCACAGGACTTTGTGGCGCTGGGTATCTCCAGGGACCTATCCTGGAGCTAAAAGGGAAATGATTGACCTTAAGAGGAAGGGGTTAGCACAGAAAGACAGAAACATAGGCCATGCTGTGGCCCCGTGAGGAAGGCGATGATGCTAGAAATGCTGTGCAAACTTTGCTGTCTGTAACTATTAAGTGACATAAATCTAGGAATCTCTCTAGTCCCAATTCTGGAACCCGTATTGTTCCTTTTCAGCTGTTCTGGCACTGTCTAATGGATGAAAAGGGCTGAATTAGCCAAGGAGTCTGAGCTGCCTCCTGGGTGTTACAGCTTTAGCTGCATCGAATTAAGGCTGAAGAAAAGCTGAAAGCATGCTGGGGGAGTCTGGCAGAGCTGGCTGCCTTCAGGAGAGCTAGGCTGGATGTAAAGCTCTCACACCGTCCCAGAGAGCTGGTCAGTGACGCAGGATTTCGTAGCTCTGAAGTCCCAGAGTGTGGCACTGATCTCAGCTCTAAGCAACAGGAAATTCATAAATGCTCCACTCCAGGAAAAGCCTCGGGAAGCACAAACTCTGAAATGGTTTATCTCAGAGACACTAATTGTGCTGTAGGCCCACACCTACAAATTGCTGCACCCTTCTATGCAAATTACTTGGCTGGAACAGCAAGTTCACCATCAGAAAGACAGAATGAAGATTGTATCTGTTTCCTTCCCTGAGTCTTTTCTGTCTTGGACAGGGGCAAATTAACACCCAGTAATGAAGCCAGAAGTGAATTTTGTGGTAAGGGAGCAGCTGGACCTCATGCAGCTCCTGCCAGCCACCCTGTGGATGCCTCCTGCCATCAGCTACACACTCAGTTTAGCAAGGCTTGACCCAGAGTTTACGCAGCTTGAACGAGAGGCAAAGTGGAGCCCCTGCTTTTCTTTTATTCTCAGGCAGAGATATGGAGTGTCACACACAGCCTCGTCCTTACTGAGCAAAATTTTGCATTCTCTTCAGCAGTTTGCTCTCTAAGTTACAGCACCACACCAATTAAATTATTCCATCTTTGATGTAGCACACAAAAGTATTTCTCTTGTAAAGTAGCTCTTCAACTTTGAGGTTTAGTGCAATTAAAACTAAATACTGCTAATTAGGAACCCAGTGCCTCAGCTATTACTCAAATGAATTCTGTCGTCCTGACTTAGGACCACTCACATGAGCAAGAATTTACGGGACTGGACTCCGTATTCATGAAGGAAAAGGCTGTTTTTTTCCCTAAGTTGCAAACAGCAGATGGGTCGCAACAGGACCCTTACGCAGCATAAAGGTGAGCAAATAGATAATGATTTACAGGACCAGAATCCTCCCAAATGCACGGCTTGCACACCACTGATTCCTGCTAACAAGGATTAAGCTGTGCACAGTTTTCTTGTGTGCTGTGACTTTTGACAACAATAAAATGTTCCCTATTGCCATATGACACAGCCAAGTCCAGATGTGCTATTTTGGTTTGAGATGGTTAAACTTTTTTTGTTACTATGGAGATTATCTACTGAACGGTTTACTTACCGCCCCGAAGCTGTCATCGCGTACTGTTTAATTTATAAAGCCGGTCCAAATCTCTGTGGAAAAAAAAGTCACCAATATTTCTCACAACTTTCTTTGATTTATTTTTCAGTGTCAGCCAAGACATAACATTTATTATGATTCACCTTAGCATGATGACATTTCATTTTTCTTACTGAAGAAGATGTTCCTGAAAAAGGAGATCAAAATCTCCTTAGCCTCCTGGATATCACATAATAAATGAGGGGATCTGTTTTTCCTCAGTGCCTCAATAGGAAGAAGTGTTTATGTTCCAGGACCAAGCCCCCACAGAATATTTACAAAATTTGTTGCGAGGTGTTGAGCCATAAATCTGAAGTTCGAAACCTACATCAAATAGAAATGAAGACCTATAAAACAAAGTGTAAAACAAAAAGTCAGAAGAAAAAAATGTAAATATTTTTAAGAATTATTGAAATCCTTAAGTGTCTTCCCCATAAATAGCACATAAAATTTATTTTATCAAATGGACTTTGGTGCTAACATTCTAAATATTATAAATTAATTAAATATTTTCATTGCAGTGTGCTAAAATAAAAAAGTCAAACATTCTAGGGTTGTTATAGATAGCCAGCCAAAGCCCATTACATTCTTCCTGGAGTGAGAAAAATATGGAGACTTAAAATAGCATCTGCTTTACATAAGAAATTGTTATCAGAAGCAAAAACTCTAAACTGAAAGTTACTTTGAATTTCATTATGGTAAATGAATATGAATTTTTTTTGTTAAGGGGAAAAATGTCATCCAGAAAGCTCATGGAAAGCCATCTAGAGTATGATATGATAAAAAAAATAATAGCCAGGTGATCTTGCCGTTCAGTAATTAGACTATAGCTCCTTAGAAAACAACATTACCCTCATGATCATTTCATAATAACACTCGCTTTATCTCATCCCACGATCTGTAAGGCATACTAGAGATTGTCTTTGGGAAGAATGAGAAAAATGTCCTGATACATTTATATATAACCGATATTTACTGAAGTGTACATATTTACTTTTCTGTATTTTTTTATTTATTAGCATTAAGAAATTTATATTATTTTAATTTATACTGAAACAATATTTTCTAATACTAAGCACTGTATGCACAGGGAAACAGAGTCTGGGAGGCATTTCTATTCTAGGGCTCAAGTCACTTCTCAAGTCATATAAAGGCAGATGTCACAGGGGTCATACAAAGGTCTCTACTCTGATACTAGCATTAAGGAGCCCCTCTGTGGGAACACCCATGTTGGAAGACAGTGGGCTTTAAAAACATGGACCCTGGCCCAACTGCTAGGACAAGAGCAGTTAGACAATATCAACTTCATACAAAATAGTTTGTGGTTGTCAAGGAAAGGTGTTCTACAAAGCAGACATTTCATATGCTGCAACCATGTTCAGGCACAAGAGTGTGAGGTGTCACTGCCTCACATGCCTTAGAAGCATAAAACTGTTTTATTTCATAATGAAATGAATTTCAGTCCTGCATCTGAAAACTTCCATCCCTTGCTTCTACTCCCAGTCATATTCCTCTCTTAGTTTCATCCTTCCCTCCTGCACACAGCATGTCAAACAACTACTTAGCCTCCTGGATTTTAGACTAGTTACAGGGAAGCTTGATAGCTGTGGCTGCACGGTACTGGTGATTCATTGACTTTATGCAACTACGGGGTGATTTTTAGCCAGGCTATTCCCTATTCCAGTTGCCAATGCCGTTGCACAAATAGATATGACACCAACAGAGAGGTACAAAGGTGGGAATAAGAGGCTGGAAGAATGAAGAGCAGGAAATTTTTACAGCAGCAGCTTCAGTTGGCATCCCATTACAGCTTCACTCAATCTTCCTTCCACACAGTACATTGCTCAGGCCTATATGCCTCCAGCTGCAGCTTCTATTGTTTCCAGCTATTTCAAAACTAGACACTTACTTGTGCCTTTCATTTCACCTGAAGGAAGGAGATTTAACACATCTGTTGCTCTTAACCAGTTCTGTGCTTTGCCCACAGTTCAAAGGTTCACATGGTGGCTGCCTTAACCACTGGCAGGGCAGCAGTACAAAAGCTCTACAGTGAATGGAGGAGTTGGTTTTAATTAAATAAATATGTATCTAATTGTCTCAGCTGATCCTGAGGTTCTGTATAAGGGAAGACAACATCTAACATGTCCAGAACACATATGTCCCACTTCTGCCATGTAAGTCATGGATCGGAGCCACCAAATGGGAACTACCTAGTGCATGCTCCCCACGGGGACTGTGCAGGTAGGAACGGAGGAAGAAAAAATAGTAAATAAGCACTGGAAGACTGTCATTGGAGCTTGAAAGTAGAAGAAAGAAACCAGTCAAGAGAATGAAACAGTGGAGCAGTGATGGCAAAGAGAAAAAGAGATGACTGCTGACCAGTGGGTGGTGGAAGGACTGTGTGTGGGTGGCTCTGGAGCCCCCCCTGCAGCCTGTGCCAGCCGAGCACAGACTCCCCCAGTGCAGTGCTGGCCCTCGGTGGGGCTGGCTTGCTTTCACAGCTCTCTGGCTCTCGGCACAGAGATCTCGGCACCTGACTCCCTTATACGGTGCAGATTGACCCTACAACTCTTTGACGTCACTCTGGGAATGAAATGCAAACACATCCAGATTAAGGCTTGTTCCTACTGCCACTGTGGGATAAAGCTTTACTTTCCCTGACACGGGCACGCTCCCACACCACAGATACACACGCTGTCCTTCCACCGGCTTGAGTTACCCTCATTTAACGCGCTGAAAACCAGCCTCATACAAGCTACCCTGGTGTAATCATGTATGCCTCATCACTCTGCCTCCATGCAGCATATATCCTGCATGTAACTTGTGCTGCCATTTATGTCACAGCTGAATTTGGCCCAGAAATGTCATTGGCTGTTTTTTTTTACATTCCACGTTTGTCCAAAGATCTTTGGTAACAGTATAAACCCCAGCCAAAGCTGAATGCTAATCTCCTGAATTTTGAGAGCACAACAGGCAAAGTCAACCTCTGAATACATCCAAAACACGAGCACTGGGGATACAAACATTCACAGGAAATAACAAAGAAAGCCTTGCCATTTCCACAATCAAATAATAGCACTAGTGCTGAACAGAGAACAATTTTAGAGAACAAAAATGTACCAAGATTAAAAATATACCTGATTAAAAGAGACTCATTGTTTTGCCAAATGCTTGGTCTTTTGTCAGAAACAGAGAATTCCCTTCAATTGTGTGGGTCAAAATTTATGGGAATAAAATCAACAGAAAATGTAGGACACGATTTTCTGCAATGGGTGGCCAAGCAGTTATTTATCTGCAGTGCTGCGACAATGGAGACTGGGTTTCTATTTGCTGATGTGTGAATTACAAACCGGGGGGAAAAAAAACCTGCAATGATCTCACTCAGGTGCACCTCAGACTGCTGCCAAAACTGAGGAATACCTAAAACACAATTTATTTACAAACAGGTCTTTCCTTTGTGCACAGCTGATGCTGTTCCAAGGAAATAGCTGTGTCCTACAGCTAAGTATGGTGTCACATCTCTAGTCATCCTTTCTTCATTTAGTCACATGGTGAAATTAAAATTGCATCTAGACCAGTGCACACAAAACCAGACCTATTTCCAGAATTACATTGCAAAATTTAAAGTCTAATTGCTTGGCAAAGCAAGATTCTCTCCTATTTATTTGTCTTTTTAGTCAATAAGGATATACTCTCCTGCTTGTAACATAAAAAATAATAAATATATATATCTCCAAACAATGTTTGCTTCCAGGAAATAGAACTGAAAAGCTGTCCCTGTTGACAAGTGATAATAAGCAGGGAAAGGGGGTTCAGACAAAATGGGAAAGATCATGTTTTCAGCTGATAGGACCATCATAAAAAACTGGTATATATTTTCACTTGGTAAATGGCTGAAATCTCGGTGTTCACAGTGTTTTATATGGCCTGACCAGCAAGGGGTAGAGAAACATTGCCTGGAGTCCCAGACAACTGCCCCAGCATTGCCGACCTCCAACTGCACCATGCCAGGATCTGCAGGGACACACACTCACTGCCTGGTATGCCCAGGAATATCAACCCCCCCCCTCTGACCCTCTACTTGTCCCTTGTGCTTATTTGTGACACATGATGCGATAGTTCCCAACTATCATGGGCTCAGGCTCAAGCATCGTGGCAGCTGAACAACCCAAATCACAATACAACCCTTTGCAATGACTGGTGCAACAGGGCTTGATTCTCACTTTGCTTACACCAGGCTTGCCCCAGTACTGCTGCATGGACTTTTACTGAGCTGTTACTGGTTTAGCCGGGTGTAACCAGGAGCTACCTTTTCTCAGTTACTTTCCAAGTTAGGGGGTTGCCCTGGCAGAGCAGGGCATGAGAAAGGGTACATCCACCTGAGGGGTGGCCTGTCCCCAGCAGAGCTAAACGCTACCACTGTCATCTGTTTTTCATTCTTCCCACATCTTCAAATCGTAATTTAAAAAGGATAGAAAAAAAGGTATCATTAAGAATCAAGCCCTGCCATCTGATGGGTCCGTTTCTAATGCTCATCACTCATGATCGGAGTTACGTGGCGTGGAGCATAGACACAACACCGTTGAGGTTTACCTTGGTGATTTACAGGCAATCAAATGTAGGCACTAATGATCCCCCTCCGTCCCATCCATCCCAGTCCTTTACTCTTCTTTCCTAGCACTACGGTGCCTTGGCACCACAGGCTGATTAACCAAGATTTGCTGAGAAGCAGTTCAAAGTACATGTGTGTGGGGTGTGTGTGTGTGTTTGTGTGTGTGTATATACAGGTGAGACTGAGAGAAGATTTTACAGAGGTAAGAATATGGTCCAGTTTATTTTTACTTTAAACTGTACTCTTCCCTCAGGGCGCTGAAACTTTCTTCCTTGGTGTAGCTGGCCATGGCAACCTGGGGAATTCATAAAGATTTAAGGGGCAAGAGAAGATGGTGGAACAAAGAATAACATTTTCCAAAGAACCTGGCAAAAGAAAAATATATTACATAAAGATCCCCTGCCTTCTTTCTGATCAGTGCTTTTCATTACACCCTTTTTTTTTCTAATAAACATGCTTTTTCCCCCCTCTCTTTTCTCTCCCATTTCTCTATTTTTTTTCTGAGCTTTACCTCAAAAGTTATATCTAATCTATAAGCAAGTTTTAGATAATTCTGCTGCACTTAAAGCTCAGGTGCAGCTCCCAACACCAGAGTCACAACCACACAAACCAAAATAGAAGGCAGGGTTTCCTGCTTACAAGAGAAACACCAAGCAGGGACCAGCTTTGTGGTTCCAGGTTTGAATAGTGTCTGGCACAACAGGGTTTGACCTCTGACAGAATCAGCAGGAACAGCTGCAATAATATTCAAAACACAATCTGCCAATTAATTATTCTCTAAAAGCCACTCCACTTGTCCATGACCACTCTGGAATCCATGCACTGTATGGGGTTGGTCTTCAGCTAACGTGAGCAAAAATAGCTCTTCTTTCATGACGGCAAATTCCTGTCACTGAAGGATCCCGCAGCCTGACTTTGTCCTATCTACAGGAAATTGTGCACAGATATTACCTGCATTGGTAATTCAAAATTACCCTTATTAAGCAGCAGATTCTGCTCTTTGTATTTTGATATTCAATATCTTACTCGTTTTCCCAGCCCCAGAGTTCCCAGTACAAGGCGTGTACCATTCTGAAGTGTCATGGATGTAAGCAGGAATTCAAGTACTTCACTGATGACACAAAAGAGCTTTAAAATGGGTATTAGTCCACATGAGAGTGGATGCATTCTGGAATCCACTGCATGCCTGTCTGAAGTGTCTTAGATACATCTTTCAAAGACTGTGATATATAAACAAAACATGAAAAATAATGGAAAAGACTAGAAAAACTGCGTGCTATTTACTGCAGAATGAAATTCAGAATTGGATTAGAGAGTAGAGATTTATATTTTTTACCTTTTCATTCCTATAAACTGAACCTGTCATCATTTTTATTTGGTTTCATTTTTGTTACTTTAAATAGGTGTTTAAAAGTTAGGATAAATATCTCTGGTAAAAAAGCTCCAATGAAAAATTAAGAAACTTTAAAATGGAGGAAATCAATTTAGAGCACTCCATGTAATCTTTAAACATATTTAATAAGAAATTTTAAGATCCAGAAAACAGGATTCAACATATTAATCATCTTCTTTATTCCAGAAGCACAAATCTGTGCTGGAACTCTACAGTGTTTTGAGCTACACATGCGCATATTAAAGAGATGCTACAACCCACAAACTGTCACTGTCTCCTACTGGCTGGCCCATGACTACCTTTGGCATCTACCTAGTATAAGATCCTCTACCTCAGAACAAAGAATGATCAGAATGATGCAAGCTATCTGTTTTATTAAGAACATCAGAGATTTAATTTGAAAATAATAGCTCAAGAATGTATCACTTAGAAGAAACACAACTATGCAATAAAATGAAATACAAGAACAAAAGAAACTTAGGGCTTGACAGGAAGATAGGATTTGTTCTTCTAAGACTATTTGGATTCCCAAGGTCAAGTTTATGAACTTTTGATTTGAAAACAACCTCTGAAGATGGTGGAAAAGAAGGGTTATTGGGAACTGGGAAAAATTTTGCATAAATTGCTTGTATGCCTGCTTGTTTGAATGATTTAAGTTCAGAGGTGATAGTCTGGCAAACCAAGATGACCTTATATAGGCTTTCAGAGATACCTCCTTCAACAATGATATTTACTAATTCTACCCTCAACTTTTTGCCCCAACTACTTCTAATTAAGTGGCTGACACAGACTACAGTGTTACCATTAAAATCAAATGGGGGATTTTTTGATACAATAACAAATTTGGTGCCCGATAAGCAGAGATGAAAGACTAGTAAAATGAGCCCACTTAGCACTACAAGAAGAAATGTTTTTAACGTCCATTAAAAAAGAAACAAAACAAAAACAACCAAACGACCAAGCAAACAAAACCCCACCGGTGCAGAGCTTCAGAGAGAAATACTATACTGATGAGCCACAAATCATGAGACCGCTGCACAACGCGGTAGTGTGGGCTCTGTGTGTGTGAAGGAGAGAAAGAGGGACTTCTTGGCCTTTGCCATGTTATTTCCACACCGTTACAAGGGGGAAACTCAGGAGCTGTTAGACGTTGCCTCGCCTGTAAGGTGACTGTCACGTTAAAAAATGTGAACGCTACGAATTCGCCGCTGTGAATTTTAAGCAGGGCGTCAATTTTCTGTAATTCTTGAGCTGGGTGCTAGTCAGCCTTTGAGCCACGCTTCGGGTAGCTGCCGCCGGATGGTAAAACAGCTTGTGAAGAGGCAGGCACAAGGCTGAACCTGATAGTACCCGGGAGCCCCGCGGCAGCCCCTGGCAGTGTCCCTGGCAGAGCTGAAGGCAGTGACACTCCTCTGCGGCCGACGGACTGCGCACCAGCGGCAGTGTTGCTTTCAGAGGGATGCAGAGGGATGTTGTAATGCCTGGAGGTACAAACTGCAGGCATTTTCCCCGCGATGGAGAGCTGGGGAGGGGGGGTGATGAGCGCTCTGCGTTAAAGGCTGCGGTCACAGCTAAGAAAGGATCTGTGTAAGGCGTATGGTGCGTGCGGGCAGGGGATAGCTGCTTCGGTGCAGGCACCCCCCTAAATGCGTGTGTCTGCCTAACCGGCCCGCCATTAATCAAGGGACGCTTTTAAATTAATCGACCCGCTAAGCGAACTGAAGGGAGACTATCGTCTGAGAAGCGACCCAAAACCAGAGGGCAGCCCGGCTGGGTGGCCCCGGCAGTAGCCCGCCCGCTGGGCGCGGAGGAGCGCGGAGCTGGGCGAGTTCTGCGCAGGCAGCGCAGCGCAGCGCAGCCAGCCGCCCCCCGCACTCCCCCCCCCCCTCCGCCGCCAGTTACAACCCATTGATGCGTTTTGCTCCACGCTCAGAGGCGTGGGTGTGATGTCTAAAATTATGCAGACTGAGATTTTATTTTATTTTATTTTTTATATACTGAACGATTGGTAAAACGGGGAGGAGGGAACAATAGGGCTTTGCGGTGCGGGGTGATGCGCGGTGGAATAGGATTAAGGAGGCCAATAATTATATGGAAGAATCTTGTTTCCTAACCTCCTACGTGATGAAGTGTAAAGTGTAATTGTAAATTACAATTAGCCGGAGAATAAAGGTTTCCCCGGGAGCGAGGTGGAATTTCATCTCGGTGTATCGACGAATATTAAATCCGAGGGTGTTGGCCGGCACTACCGGGTTTCGGCTCTGCCCCTCCGGAGGCGTTTTGCGGTGGGGCTGCGCGGGGAGAGGGTCGGGGGCAGCGCCGGCCGCGCAGAGGTGCGAAGCGGAGCGCAGCGGGGCGCGGAGCGGAGCGGGGCCGCTCTCGGCACGGCGGTGCTGGCGCCCGGGGCTCCGGCTCCGCCGCTGGCAGGAGAGGGGCAGCGGCTAATCGGATTGGGAAGGCTCCCGTAATCCCAGCGCGACCGGCGGCGGTGTCTCCCTCTCTCCAATATCACTAATGTCACTTCTATTGGCTGCATTAGACAGATGTTCAAAAGCTCCCTCTCGCTCGCTTGCTAAATCTGATCCCCCTGTAATACTTTCACTGCTATTAAATCCACATGCACTCACTTCCCCCCCCCCCCCCCCCCCCCCCCCCCCGCCTTTACCCTCCACAATCCCTTTTACTTTCCTGAGTGGACCCTGGCTGCGTTTGATCGCCTTTTTCAGGGCAAAACGAGATCTTCTGGCCAACAGACAATGGGATTGCCCTCCCTCCCCATCTGGTTGTCTCCCACTGAACCCTGTCTCCTCCGCAACCAAAAAAAGTAACAAAAACAAACAAACACACACATACAAAGTTCAGCCAAACTAATACTGCCCGAGATGTGGCTGCTGCTGACTATTCAAGGGATTTGGTTCTCCGTTCAGAAAAGATAGAATTATGAGACTTACCTCTTCGACGCACGATTGCAATTAGACTGCTGGGATGCTCTAGATCCCCCTATACAAAACACACACACACACATCTGTGTAATCACTTCAGATACCCATTTTCGGCAGGTGCGTCTTCCTAACTTACTTATCCGGACCGAACTGTCTTTTCCCCAACTCTCATTTTAAAGAAGGTTAGGGAATATCCAGGCGGACTGGCTTTTAATTTTTTATTCCTGTTCCTGATCAGTTTTCCAGCACTCCTTCCTGCTTCACTTCTACTGTCCTTCCTTACTTTTAGCAGTGTTTTTTCGTTGTACTCGCCTTTCCCTCTTACAGGGTCACAATCCTCTTTGTAAGTGTGTGTTTTATTCCCCCCCCCCCCCGCTCCAGCTGTCCTTTTGTTGTTTTCTCTGACTAACCCGCAGAAATGAAACACATATGCAACTCTGTCTCTTTGCATTTTCAGATGTTTCTCTCACTATTGTCTGCTCCAGCTCATTGAAAGTGCAAAGTGAAAACAGATGTATAAAAGATAAAAAATATACATATACACGCATCAAGACCATGGCGCAGAGAATAAATCTGGGAAATCCCATCAGAGAGAAAAAAAAAAAGAGGGAGGGAGAGAAAGAGAGGGAAAATGAAAGGTGTGAAGAGAAATAGGGGGGAAGAGAGTAGGGGAAAAGGAAAGAGAAAGAGAAAGAAAGGGAAGGAGAGGAGGAAAAGAAAGAGAGAAAGAAAGAGAAAGATAAGAAAAAGAGGAGAGAAAGAGAAAGAAAGAGAAAAAGAAAGGGAGAAAGGGAGAGAGAGAAAGAGAGAGAGAAGGAGAGAAATAGAGAGAAAGAGATAGAGAAAGAGAGAAAGAGAGAAAGAGAGAAAGAGAGAAAGAGAGAGAGAAAGAGAGAGAGAAAGAGAGAAAGAGAGAAAGAGAGAAAGAGAGAAAGAGAGAAAGAAAGAGAGAAAGAGAGAAAGAAAGAGAGAAAGAAAGAGAGAAAGAAAGAAAGAAAGAAAGAAAGAAAGAAAGAAAGAAAGAAAGAAAGAAAGAAAGAAAGAAA
>JAOTQQ010000019.1:17318540-17342645 GCA_026546715.1 Gallinago undulata | reverse complement strand
AGAAAGAAAGAAAGAAAGAAAGAAAGAAAGAAAGAAAGAAAGAAAGAAAGAAAGAAAGAAAGAAAGAAAGAAAATACTAATATATCATGTGCATCTCGGGTTCCTAATTAGCACAAAAGGGCATTTTCATGAGATTTGATCATTTCCCTCTGCCCGGACAAGAAGAAATCAATGGGGTAGGAATCTATAAATCAGCCATCATGTCAGGACAAATCAAAATAATGCTTCTATTATTTCAATCAATAAACCATTTTTATACCTAACATCTGATCTACACAATGTGTTTGTGTTGGAAATTTGCAGAGCCGCTTTGCACAAAAACAAACCATTAACATACGTGTCAATCACGTTTGAAACTGTTTGAAATGGCCGGAGATTTCAACGCGGGGCTGACTTGAAAAATGCCGGGAGAAACAGAAATGCACGGGGGGAGGGCGGCCGGGGGTGGGGGTGGGGGGGGGGGGAGGGGGGGGGGGGTGTGGGGGGGTGCCGCCCCGGATCGGGCTGAAAACACTTCCGAAAGTTTGTCTCTCCTTTATTCTTCCCCCGCCTCCCCCCACCCCACCCCCATCCCGCCCTCGCCCCCCTGTAAACCCTGAACTCTGCGAGCGGCTGAGCGTATCGGGCGCCGCGGGGAAGAGGGGAAGCCGGGTGGGGTGCCGGAGGGGACAGGCAGGACCCCGCCAGGTCGGTGCCCTGTCAGACGTGTCCCCCAGAGCTTACAGCAGTCTGGCTGTGCGGAGGCCGCACCGCCACCCCCCCGCCCCCCCTTGGCCCCCCGACAGGTGCAGTCCCCATCCCAGCCCCAAGCCCCGCAGCTCGGGCAGGCTGGAGTCTCTCGGCTGTCGGAGGGAAGAGCAGCCTGATGCTGACGGGTTCTCTCCCTTCGGGCCAGGTCTGCTCAGCGCCTCCGCTGCTACCTGTCTGGAAACCTCTCCAGCCCCCAGACAGGGACAGGGAAGGTGCCAGATGGGTTTCTCCTACATCTTGCTGTACAGTGCTTCGCCTTGCTTGTTTGCAAATCCACCAAATAATTCATGCCAAACAACCATTTAGAAACCATTTTCTTTGTTTCTTTGAAACCCTACTGTACAGCTCCATCTGTCTGATATAAATGAATAATCCTTCTTGATACCATTCCTAATCCATTTCTTTACAGTCGAATTGGAAAGGGGGGTGGTGGTGGTGGTGGAGGTGGGATTAATCATCTTTAAAAATGGAAACCCCCAAACAGCCACAGATCCGGCGTATTTATTGCTTCAAATTAAACAGATGTCCCCCCACCCTACCCCCCCTCCCTTGTGGTTGGATTTAGGACAAACAGGGGCATTTCTCAGAACCAAAATCCCATGCAAAATTCTTTGGAGTTTAGAGCCTGGATTTGGTGGGGGTTTTTGTGTTTGGTGGGGGTTTTTTTGGTTGGTTTTTTTTTATTTTATTTTATTTTAAGGGCTAAGTAACATCATGAATAACTCGTATGTCTCAATCAAGAAGAGGAGGAAGAAGAAGAAAAGCGAGGAGGAGATTTCAGTCCTGGCAGAGTGTGTGTGTGTGTGGGGGGGGGGGGGGATGTCAGTCCCGCGCTGCTCTGGATATCGCTGCAGCGCTTTACTTCTCTCCTGTGCCCGGTCCCTCCCGGTTTGTTCCGTGTCGCCGCGTTACAGCGGGCACGGGGCGATCATCTGTAATTCATTGTTTGTTTGGGAGGGAGCGAGTGGGAGGGAGCGAGGGGGAGAGCGAGTAGCAACTGGAAAGGTTGCAGATTTCCTCTCCCCCCCCCCGCCCCCGGAATGATAAACAGGGTGGTGAGGCTGTTTAGCTTGTAATATACATCTTCCAAGGTTTCTGCTTTGCTAGCTTTTTTTTTTTATTTTATTTTATTTTCCCATTTCTTTTTCTTCCTGTAAGTAGTAATATTTTTTTGACGATGATGATGATTTTCGTGCGCCGCTGGCAAGGCACCTCGGAACAAAGAACATTTGCACCTCTTCTCTTGGACAATCAGCGCCTGTTCACACTAGGCACTTTTGCTCTGCCCCTCGGGTGTTGTTTTTCCTTTTTTTTTTTCTTTTTTTTTTCTTTTTTTTTCTTTTTCTTTTTTTTTTTTTTTAAATAATATAAATTCCAAATCGAATTGCTTCTTTCCCTCTCTGCTATTTTCAAAGATGTTTTATTTCCCGGCTCCCCTCCCCTCAGATCAAACGAAAGCTTCCCTATCTTTCCCGGGGTGGTGGTGATCGTGGGGGATTAGGATATTATTAGAAAGCCAGATTCCCACAGTCAAAAAGGAAGAGAAAGGGGAATGGGGGGTGGGGGCTTAGAACCAAAAGCACTATCTCAGGATTTAACGGAGCCGGGACTCTCCCGCAGAGGGCTGACGAAGCCGGCGGATCCCGGCTGGCAGCTCCGGCCGGTGGAATCGCGACCGCCGCCTAGGACCCCCCCACCAGCCCCGTTCCACACGGGGTGCCTCGGTGCCCGCGGCGGGGGGGTGGCGAGGGCACGCGTGGGTTGAGCCCCACTGCCCGTGGAGCTGTGGGCGTCCTCCTCCGCGCCCGTCCCCACCGCCGGCGCGTTTGGGCAGCGCACATTTATTTCTTCTCCTTAACACGGCAACAAAGGGGGAGAGAGAAGACTCCCAGCAGATGTTTACTTTTTTTTTTTTTTTAACTCAGAGATAAGTACGTTTTCGGCCGAAAAAACTACCAGCTATAATTAATTATTTTACTAAACATTGATATTACTATTATTGTTATTATTACTATTATTATTATTTTTATTACTCCTATTACTACTACTGAAACCCTGGGGTTGGGCTGACCGGTTCCGAGCCGAGACCTAAACATTTCTTTCCGTTCCATAATTTCAAACCGTTTCAAGTGCTGGATCATCAGTTTTTTCCCTTTGTCCGCCCCAGTTGTAAATAATGGCTTTGAGATTAGCTAATTACGGCGCATTAATCACTGATAGAAAGGAAATAAATCAAAGCCGGCTTCGAATTTTCAAACTCACTAGTAGAGACGTGCATAGCAACTCTATCTGCAGCAGATAGGTGCTGTTTAAATTACTGAGGCTACAGAGTAAACCACATCCACGTCATTTTAAAAAATGAAGATTTTATTTATACATACCAGTTGTGCCGTTAAGTGGAGATTTAGGGGAATTTTTTCAGTCTAGTTTTGTAAAAAAAGGTTCCTACATTGGTGCAGTTCTGAAGCCAGCAACGTTGAAATGTCGAATTAATAAACTTCTTGTAATAAAAGCAGAATATGGAGGAGACAAACAGAAAGATGTAAAAGACAGAGAGAGACAGATAAGCAGATAAAAGTCTTGTCAAAAAGACCCATTACAGTATTTTTCCTGCGACTAGATTACACAGAACTGTACAACAACATTCATGTTAGATGCTGTATTTTTAAGGATTTCACTAGCCCTCAAATCCTTCCTGCTGTCCTCCCCACAGCACAGTGTATTTTGTAGTCACGTCCTATCAGTATTTTGAAGCATTTATCTTCGGGGGTGGGGGTTAGATAAGTACACGCCAGAAAGCAACAAGCCAGCTTCTAGGGGAAGAAATCATGTAGGTCTTTAAAAAAAAAAAAAAAAAAAAAAGTGGAATCTGCAGATGGAAAATTCGGGAGCCCCAGCCAGGAGACCTAGAAACACCCCACACACAGAGACAGACGGACACGCACACTCCACCCCAAAAAACACTCCTTCACCTGGAAGGAGGCAGCGCCCGCTCCCACCCCCCGCCCGGGGGCTCCCCCCAGCCCGCAGCCAGCCTTGCCCTCCGACCCCCTCGCCTCGCCCGCTTGTCCGGGCACCGTACCTTGGCCGGGCTCTCCGACCCCCGCAGCTGCCCAAAAAACCGGAGCGGCAGAAGCCTCCTCAGCCCGGTCACTACGGCTAGCACCCTTAGCCGGCCACCGCCGCCAAGCGCAGGTGGCCGCGGCTGCGAATAGCACCCCTCCCCCCCTTCCTTTTAGTCGAGAACCTTATAATTAATTTTAAGTTACTCCGCGTACTGTATCATTAAAAACAGGCTGGGAAAACAGCGTCAGACCCCGGGAGCTGGGGGATGGGGAAGGGGAGGGCGATTTGCATAACGCTTTGTCTTTCGCGCGGGTTGAGCTGGCACGCCGTTATAACGCTAATTGCACCAGATTAACGCGCAGATCGGTCTCCACCGTGCTCCCGAACTCCGTTTAAAACCGGACCCGCACCCCTTCCGTGTCCCCCGAGGGGCCGACTCCCCCTTCCGCGGAACCCCAAAGGGTCAGCGCCCTTCGTCGAGGAGAGAAGGGGGGAGCGCTATACCCGGGGCGGCCGCGGGGCAGCGGCCCCTTCCCCCGCCTCCTCCGGGCAGTTCTTTTTCCGCGGGCTCCTGCTGCCCCCTGGCGGGCCGCCGCCGCGCAGCCTGCGCGCCTCCCGCAGCACCCCGTACGGTCCCCTCCCGAGGAACCCGGAGTCTGACGCCCGCAGAGTGAGGGGACTATGAAGGACCCGAATTTTCAGCAGAATTGTCCACCCTTAAGAAATTCTGCTTAAGCCTTATGCCGAATGAACTGAGACGTGGGATGAAAAAAATTCTGTTTTACTTTTAAAGTAATCAGGTTCTTCATACCTTCAGTATTTGGGTTAGTCCGAGACCAGTTAATTTTGCTTCTTATCTTTCTCCCTGAGCAGGCTGCTGCGGCAGAATCAGTTGCAGGCTGTAACCAGGCTGGGGACCCAGCTGTGCGTGTGCTTGTCCCACTCCGTCCTGCCAAACGCCTGCCAGAGTACAATGCCTCAGCAATTAACAATCCAGAATCTGAACACAAGCCCGTTTTATGAGACATTTAAGCTATTAAGGAGGCAGCGGTCATTTCTAGGGGGATCCGAGGCGGATAACTGGTAGATCACCGCAGTTAAACCAGGGCTCACCTGTCGGATAGGTTACTATGGAGGTCCTGAGGGCAACCGGATCTCAGTGGGTCCCAGATCACAACAGGTTTTTCTAAGTACACTTGCAGCCCAGGTTAATGAGCATTTTACCTAATTATTATGTTGGTATAATTATTTATCATTGTCTTGGCCTAATCAATTATCATTAGCTTAGTTCCACGGCAGAACAAAAGGCCATAATTCTTGCTTCCACCCCTGTGTCCACAAATGCCACAACCAGTCCTGACTAGTGGTACGTTACACACTTCAAAGTACTCGTTAGCCACAAATCTCATTACAGGTATCCAGTGGACTTTAAGTTTAGCCCATGCCTTTCTCTGCTAGCTGCACATATTTGTGTTCTTTCATTAACTCTTTCCTAAAAACTTAATAGTTGGATGCATGCGTAAGTAGGGTTAGACCACGGTAAGGATTTTTACATTTATTTTCAGATGCTATTAGAAATCCACAGGTCATGGGCAGCTATGGATCAAGTAATCCCATGTTAAAGTACTTCAAAATTTGTGGCTGATTTGTGTGTAAATTGCACACAGAGCCACACTGCCTGTTAATATGTTATCAAGCTGAGAGCAAACGGCATTCTATGCTTTGGAGACTGATAGCTCTTGTATCCCTTCTTGTTACATCCCCCATCACCCTATTTAAATTAAGAACTTTATTGACCACTAGGAACTCCGCAACATACTCTTTCCCCAGGCAAGACAAGGGATCCCAGCTGACCAAACAATGAGGTGAATTGTTTCTTCATTATTATTGCAGAAGTCTAAAAAATCCTGAGTATGTTCCTTGATTCTTAGAATGTATCACTGCAGGAATCACTCCTAATCACGTTTAACTAGGAGCCATTTGCTAGACTGATCAAGGACTAGCAACTTGAAAGTCAGTGGCACTATGGCAATTGCCCGCGCTTAGGATGTGGCTGTACCAACTAGAAACATCTGTAGCAAAATAAATTAGCTACAGAAACTTCACTTGTCTTTTTCCAGCAATCAAATACAATAACAAATAGACCCTTATTATATTTTTTTTTCTGTCACCACTACTTCTCTGTTTCTTTTTATTGAAGCTGCTGGAAATAAAATCAAGCTATGAAACTATTTTTATGATTATTTCATCATGTCCCTAGGGGAAAAAACTATATATGTATGTCTACAGACACATGTATGCACATGTATACATAAATTCTTTTTCTTGCCATGACAAAAGGCTTTCTCCGCTAGTCTTGTGTATAACTGTATAAAAGTTGCACAGTATATTATATTATATTATATTATATTATATTATATTATATTATATTATATTATATTATATTATATTATAATTATTGGTAATGATAACATACACGATTAGTAATATCAACAGTAAAGGCTATTAGTATGACATCTACTGCAACTATAATAGTGGTTTACATTATATACCTTTGTTTAATTAATTAATTAATTAATTCCCATGCTTTATGTTATATCTTGGTTTTATTTGTTAATTCACAGATATTAATAAGAATCTCTCAAATGTATCTCTTGAATGTATGCTGACATATCACTAATAACCATTAATACGTCTTTCTTTGCCCTTTGTATCTGTTGCGATCTGAAATTCTAGACAAATTCATTAGATGGTGGGTTGCTGTTCTTTATATGATTATACTAGAAATGAATTTGGCCCACACGCCTGCTTAATTCAACAAATCCAAGCTGGTGCCTCACCTGCTGTCTTTACACTTTGATTGCCCCATGTCGCTGATGTTTCTACTCTGCAACATAAGTTTTTCAGCTACTAATTTTTATTGAGTATCTTAAAAGATTTGCTAAGGTTTTTGCCTTTTCAATGTTACATCCGTGTCCCCGAGGGTTTAGTTACACCTTCTACTCTGTGGTAGAAAAGGCTATTACATCATTTACTTTACCCATGCTCTTTTTTCCTGGGAGAGAGCATTGTGGGAGGATCCTCACAGGGGTTCATACCCTCCTTCCATTGCTGCCACATCAGTTCTGCTCCTGAAACAATTCTCTGGGCAAAACTCAGAGAGAGCAGCTCATAAAGAGGCAGCCTTTCCACAGGTGAGGGCAGGAGCTAAGTGCAGCAGGCTAACCAGTGCTGAACAGGGAAGAAGTGACAAGAGCCCTCTCATGATGGAGAGACTGAGAAGGATGTGGTTTCATGAAAATCAAGAGTGCTTGGGAGCAGGCCAGTTAGAAAGCAGCAGTGTGTGCTAAAGCCCAAAGCACCTGCTCTCCATGAAAAGTGCAAAGATGAGGGAAAAAAAAAAAAAAAAAAGGAAAATTATTCTCTTCAGCGAGAAGCAAAAAAGAAATCCTGTTCAGGATAATATATCAAACCTAGGCTTAATACGTGGCCATGTCTACATTTGTATCTACAGACAGTACTATGAACATAGGTTTTGTTACATTATTAAATTTTCTGCACAGGCTTGGAGCCTGGCAGGGGGCTGCAGGAGTTACCACAACAGGCAAGCCAAGCACATGCCTTGGTGCGATTCAGGACACATGATATCCAACAAATCTGTGAAGGTCCTAGGCCTTATGCACAGCATTGCAACTACATGAATAATAGCTTAAATGAGAACCACTGTAACTGATTCTTGTAACTGAAATACAAAGTCTCTTGTATCTTATGGGAAATTCTTCTCTTGAGGCTTTTTTTCTGCTTTCTCTTTCTGACAGAGTTGGGGTAGATCTGGGCATTTCTTGCAATTCCAAATCCAGAGCCAGTAGCTAAGGAGAGCTATGAAGTGAGGAGATCCAGAAGCTAATAAAGCTCTCTGTTGTTTGGCATTTGCTCAGGAAGAGTAATCCTACAGACATGGTAATTACATCAGAAAAACTCTACTTTTATCTTACTTATAGAATTTATGTAGGCCTAAACAAAAACAACACATTGTCCCATAACAAAACAAAACCCCAACACATTAGAATATTACAATCTTCTAGAAAAGTGTAAATATTCCTCCTCTGTTATTATGTGCCCAGTGACATATGTCTCAACCAGCAGGGACGAGCAAGGCACAGGTAGAACAAAATGAGAAAAAACACTGGAAAGTTTAACAGTTAGTTGTCTAGAAGTTTCCACACAAAAGAGAATCACTGATGTACCTCTAAAATTACATATAACTTAAATCTGAAATAGCTGCAAACACATGTGATGGAGCTTACTGCTGTATAAAAAACAGTAGCTGTGCAAAGAAGGAAACCCAGAGTACCTCTACAGTTTGTAGCTAATTTGCAGACAGTCTTAACAGTGGAGGCCTGTGAAGGAAGGTTTGATTTCTCACAGGCATATGTGAGCAGGAGCTTGTGAAACCTCAGAGAAAATTCAGCTACTGCAAATTTGTCTTGAGGATGGGAGGCAGAAGCACAGCTGGCAGCATCCCTGCAGAGTCAGTAGGTAACCTCTGTGCTTCGCTCCCAGTTACAAACTTGCACTGGACTCACTGATTGTCTCTGTGTTTGTCCTCAGGAGGTTTTTCAGCTTGTGCTTAGTTTCACAGTGCCACAGCACCTTGTAGTTAGTTAATTGAAGGCCAGGTATATCCCTCCCTCACAAGAAGAATTATATAAAAACTGCAGAAATAGTGGAGATCCCACAATGTGTAATAAGCTATTGCTAAACACAGTTCTGCATTCAGCAGTCTTAAATGTAGGGTAATCATTAAGCAAGCCTGTTAAAACTGTTCAGTACAGAGTGGCCATGGTGTCAAAAAAACTCCCTTCAGTTTCTTCTGATTAGCTGTGCCAGCAAACGTGAATTAATTCTGTATGTTGTATTTGCAAGCAATCATTTTCCTGGAAGCAGGGAAAAGAGCTGTTCCTTTGGATCCAGCCACTAAAGATGTATTGCAAGATAGGTGAGTACTGAATCTTTGAAGATAACTAAAAGACCCGAAACATGGTGCATCTGAATGTAAAACCCTCCAGTAAACTTCTTTGTACAGTACCACTTCAAGTCAAAATCTATATTGGAAATAAAAAAACATCAATGCAAGAAGGTAGTGCTCTGAAACAGCAGTCTGCAAACTTTTTTGAGTGTGTGCCCCTGATATATATTTTTATTATATATATTTTTAAGTTATGTACATGTGCTACCGAGTTTCTAGTATTTTCTTCCCACACTGCAATGGGTCATCTTGTGCACTCCCTGGAGTGCATGCACCCCACTTTTGAGACTGCTGCTCTAAAATAACTTTCTCTAATGTTGTACACTGTCCTAAGAAATATTTGCAATATCTTACACAAGAAAGAGCTAAGAGAAAAACAACAGTTTCAGCTAAGGGGAGCATTGGTACTAAGAAACATCTTTGACATCAGCAAGTTAAAATATTCCAGATAAGAGTTTTTTTGTGAACACAAACAAAAGATGATTGCTAAAGTCTGACCACAGGATTAATCCAATTAAACTATTTACCTGTGAATGGTAGGCAGCTGAGAAGCGTGTTTGGAAGTGGTGTACCCTGGACAACTTCCAGAGTACCTGGAAGAACAGAGATCCCCATCATTATTTCTACTATTAATAGAAATGTAAACAGTTATAGTGCTTGCTTTCTGCTTTTCTAGAAATTTACATTCTGTTAGCTAACTAGGTTTCCCTTACACCTTGAGACTTGATATAAACAGCATCAACATTATCTTCTCCACACAAACAACCACCATTGAAATGTAATCAAATTCCAGTTACCCTGCTCTAAGAATTTGTCTCACTGCTGAGAATGCTAAGGACATCTTCTTTAATGACATTTATATTTCTTTTGTCCCTTTTGAAGTACAAAAGCGATGTTCTTGCACAAAGGGATGTCCTGAGAAACTGCAGAATGAATAATGTGTGGGTTAGTGTTTTAGCTTGTGACCATCCCAGACCTGAGTGCTGAAGCCTTTGAGTTAGACATAAAACACTCCTGACATCAGCATTTTGCATTGATCCTCCACCCATCCCCTTGGCATGTGTGAGGCTCATTACAAGGCACCTAGTGTTCCTGGCTTTGGCACGAGACCAAGCCGGTCTGTACTGACAAGGCTGACAGATTTTAGGCCATACACAGAAACAGAGAGACTGAGAATTAGCCTCCTAAATCTGAGGATTGCTTTCCTTTGTGACTTCCCCAAGGTCACAAAGGAGGCAGGTGAGGAAACAGGGAACTGTGCCCTGGCAGCACGGCCCTGGTGAGCTGAGGGGTGAAGGCAGAAACAAGCAACCTGCAGGGATCATGGGGAGACGTTTAGACCTGTGTCTCTGCTGAAAGTGGAACACACGAGAACCTGGATGTGAGTCAGGAACAGGCAGGAGGAGTGCCAGGGTTTGGCTGGAAGCAGAACCGTGTTTTTCTTTCCCTCGCTGCTTGGCTCCAATCTGGAAGTCCCCATCCTTTATATCCAATCACTGATTGCTCCGTCCCATCCCTCCACCTCTGATCCACCCACCCTCTCATCTGTGCACAAGGATCAGTTGAAATTCCCTTTCCTGCCTGGCCCTGAGCAGTATCTTGTGAGAGACATGCAACATGTCTACATATGGGCTTGGCAGACCGAGTCCAGACAGTGGATTCCTATCCAAGTTTATACTCCATCTTTTTTGTGAAAAGAAAACACTAATAGAATGGCAATTATATTAATCTAAAAACTTACAGAGCTTGCTAAAGTTTATCACCCTCAGAACAGTTTGAGTTTGTAAACACTAGATTGTATAATTAATAGAAATCACCAACTCATCTATAACATACACTTGTCAGAATAAAACTTCTATGGAAAAGTGATTCTCTGTTAAAAGTTGCAGGCTTTTTCATTAGGAACTGACACTTTATATATTTGTCATAAAAACTCCAGCATCTCCCATCTTGTTGGCACTAGTTTCTCTCTTTCATAATATTCTTGTATGCTAGAGATGATGAAAGGGATAGCTGAGTTTCAGCCACATACTTTTGACTAGTGGTTCATCTTCAATGAGACGATTACCTGTGAAAGAGTTGATCTTATTTGTTATACTTTATTGGGATTTAAATAAATGAAGGAGTAAAAAAGTGATTTGCGTAGAGTCAGAAATTGATCCAAACTTCTTTTTTTTTTTTTTTTCTTAATGAGAGAAAACCAATTCTATAAATCTCAAAACAAGATTCTTATCCAGATTTGAACCATGATGAAGCTCAGTCAGGACATTTGGAGCTGGGCTTAGGGTCATCCAATTACAGGAGTAAGAAGTTCACCGTAACATTTAAGATTCAGATCATTTTAACGTTTTCTAACATGGAAAGACATTTTGATTTTTGGTTTTGACTACAGAACAGGTTGAGTTTACTTTGGTCTAGGTTTTTATAAGCAGATTTTCTTCCAAAAGCAGTTTGAACTCAAAGCGCTGCCTGAGGACAGAAGCCTCACTCCTGCAAGCTTTCAAAGAAAAATAGAAATGGAGTACCTCTCTAACTAATCTAGCAGGGTGAGAGACAATGGTCTGGTAAAGTTTGTCCATTTGGACAAGCATCTGCACTTTTCAATGATTATCTGAAATGCTATTCCCAGCTTTTGGAAAGATGTCTGGTACTTATCAACATCCATGAAATATTATTCCCTATTGTATGAGAATGTGGACTAGAATAATTGCACAAAACCCGATGTTATCATGACACAGTTGATAGACTTCTGTAAGAGTTATAAAAAAGTCCTCACCACCTAATGTTGTTGTAAAGCAGTCTTCCTGATCATATAAGGCTCTTTCCTACTATCAGGTACTTTCTGAAAATCATTCTTTTAAAGTCAATCTGTAGCTGGCTGAACAAAATCTGAGTACTTGATATGGTAGCCTCATTTAGCCTTTCCCTGTGTGAGAGCTGTGAATAGTGTTATCATCAAACAACTCCACCAAAATAAACATTTCTCAAACATATGGAATCCTTTAATTTCTTCTTGACCAACCTAAAAACCTTCTGTGGGACAGCTTTCTAGAGTTCATCAAATCCAGAGCATCTCCTAACTAACTCCTGGTGAGAGTAATTTCCACAAATAGGACAGGTAGCTATGTTCAGAAACCACCTGCCTTAGGAGATGTTAGTTACATCCACCGTGTCCAAAATTCTCCTTGGCTAACAGTTTTTTATTATCTGCTAAGGAGTGATGTTGGCAGCACTTTCTTGTGGTGTCACTAGAAGAGCAGTAGGAATGATTTAAAAGCTGGAAGCCCTGAGTTATTGTTTAAGGTACTTGATTAGCTAGGTAGTGTATTGTCCTCACATTTGTCTACAAGAAAAGATGCCTTTATGGGAAGTTTTCCAGGTCTCTCTTCATTAAAATTAAGAGGTCACATTTTATTTTCTGCTAAATAAAATAGTATATTACATTGTGGATTATTGTATCTAAGTGTGTGTGCTTGGACGATACTTCACAGAAAGCAAGTCAAGTGCAGAGCTATAATTTGTTTCTTCTTGAGAGCCATCTTGGCTCAGAAAAGACCTTTTCTCTCCAAATGTTAAAGGTTTTGTGGAACACTTCTAATCTTGCATTCTCTGTATCATAATTTCAAATACTTTCTGTTGACTCTTTAAACATAAATCAATGTATAACAGGGCAAATTTTGCCTAGCAAAGGCTTGGAAACCAAATCTTATTGTGTTAGAGCTTTAAAGGAGACATATTTGTTTTTGTAATGTTCGACTTTCTTGTGTACTTCTGCCTCTTCAGCTCAACAGCTCCAGCTGTGTGTCCAGTGTACAATTAGATAGCCTAAAAGGGGTTGCGATTTAAATATTGATCTCACACTTTGGGAGTTAAAAAAATGAGTCCTCTCCTTTGACACACAAATAGCCATACATGAAACATCCTCATCCCATCATTTAGGAATATTTGATGTCATAGCTTCACTTACATAAATAATTAAAGATTGTAGGATAGGTAGGAATCAGCAAAACTCTGGAACTGCAGGAGTGGTACCTTCATCCAAAGGGAAAGGTGGAACAGGTTGGTGCAACAGGAACCTGCCTGGCCGTATCTGCAGAAGCTCGATCATTTCAGCCCACCACAACAATTTTCTGCATGGTTACACCCCAAAGGGTTTTGGCCCAAACCACAAAGAATATTCTACCTTGCATTTGGAAATGGTACCACATGTATAATGCACAGGTCCTGATGCTTGTTTGGTAATTTATTTACAATCACCGTGTTTCTGTGGCACTGATACCTTGTATTTGATTTATTTTTGCAGTTAACTTGCAGTTGTCTTGGAAGTTCCAGCACAGAAATCAGTTTCATTCTCTGTACTTTTTACTTCTGATCTAATAGTGAATAGAGTATTTGTAAAAAAAATGATTGCTTTCCTTGCTAAGATAGAATGGAACAATGAGGTGTTTTCTAAAAATAGCAGCTTCATAGAATTACAGTGTCACAGGGATGAAAAGGCCTCGAAAGGTCATCTAGTCACCTATGTGCCCCACAGTAAAATCAATTATACCCCCATTATTTTTGATAGATGTTTAGCTAACTTATTTTTTACAGCCTCTGAGGATGGAAACTCCACAGGGTCCAGTGCTTCACTACTTATATAGTTAGAAAGTTTCCATAACGTCCAATCTGAATGTTTCCTGTTGCAATCAGAGCTCACTAACACTTGCCCTCTGCTCAAAAGTTACAGAATATGATCTTTCTCTTTGCAACAGCTTTGGTGTAAGTTTTTGTGTTTCCCCTCTTGTACCTCTTCTTTCGCAAAACAAAATAGAAACCAAATGCATGTGCTGTTTAATCAAAACAGTCTATTTTTTAGGCTAGGTTTATATGCGAAAAAGGAAGAGGAAGGGCCAGAGTGATGGTGAGATTAAATTAAACATTCATGTGTTAACTTATTTGTTATGAATTACTACCTCAGCCATACCTTGGATTACAGGTCTGCAACTCATTGCATGTGGGATATTATTTGATTTATTGTCAATTCAACATGCAGCAGCATGCCTACAGACATGAATGAGCTTCCAAGCTTAGTAGCACTGGAAAGATCTGGTTCCTCATAGGTTTGTATGTAGATTACAAAAAAGATTTCTCTTAGGTCTCTTACTCACTGGTGATATCAGAGTCATGGTGTTCCTGTAATTCTGTCCACTTACTGATGTTATTTAGCCTGCAAATAACTAACTCCATAATGTAATTCACTGTGTTTCTTTCAGCAGCAATAATTATTATTTGAGATGATTCTGGAGGCAATATGAACTTATCAGGTGAAGTGCAGTGGTGGCAAGGCGCAGGTTCTGCTGGTGACCCAGGGTTTATCTTCCAAAAGGGAACCAGCTGCCAGACATGCACTCTTGGGACTGCTAATGTACAAGTCAAGGCAAAAAAATCGCTGAACTGCCTGGTACTGTGGGACTTCATAATCCTTTGGAAAATTAGTTATGAAATAGTGACTTCTGTGAGTTTGAGTATCTGGGGGCATGTAAAATGTTACTTATACTAGAGACTACAGACATTGGTATTTCGCATATAGATCTTCTTCTCTTAGGTAAGCAACTGGAAGTTTTAGGAGTTGCTAAGGTCCAGATTGCATCCATTTAACTTTGATTCTGGGTACCCAAAAATAACCACTCACACCACCTGTATCGTGCACTATAGTTCTCATGAGCCTAATCACAATACCCCTTGTTACTTCTTTCTTTTCATTTTTTCTCCAGTATGCACCTTCCTCCACATGTCAAGTTCACTCTACAGTCTCATATTTCAATTGCCCTGGTTTGAGGAAATGTCATGTTGTGTTGGAGTCTAAGAATAGAAGGTGCTCATCAGTCAACATTTTTATAGTGTGCTAATCGTCACCGCAGTGAGCTGATTTGGTACTCTAGATTTTGACCACTGCCTTGGTCAATCACTGAGCAGCTCTATTCATCATCTGCCTATTCTTATGGATTTGTTTCCATCATGGCCACCTAGATTAGAAAGAGGGAAGGGAAAAGAGGACAAAAGTCATCAAAATTCATATCTCCAGTGAAAAGTATTCAACACAATCTGAATTTAATGAATGCTGAAAATAATTTATGTTAAAAAGGAACAGAGGTCCTCCTCTAATTCCAGTCTGGACTATGAATAAATATATACTATGAATAGCTGAGGAAATACAATTTTATCAAATAGAAGGTTTATTTCTAAAAAAAAAAGTCCCTACTTATTAGAAGAATGGTTTTCTTTCCTCCAAGACATTAATGAATGAAAAATTTATATTTTCTATGTATTGATATCCTTTAAAAAAAATGAACTTTGGATGCAGAATTTTAGTGCTTACACCTGCTTTTTTTTTCTGTAATTAAGAACCAGCACTGTTACTCTGATTATAGCTTAAGTTATGGTCAAAGAACACCTATCCTATTTGTATTATGAAAAATAAAGTAATAAATATGTTGGACAAAAGCATTAAGACTCTGAGACATTGATGCTTTCATGTTCTTTTATGAATGTTTCAGCTACTTTTGATGAGAAATAACAGCCAAGAACTGAAGCTCTTCAAAGATTCCTATGGATATTCCTACTAGGGGACTCACTTTTTTTTAAGCTCATTAAAAAAGATTATTTATTGAAATATTTTGGCATTGAGCTTCTCCTAAGTATTTTTTTCAAAAGATTCTCATTTGAGATTTGCCTCACAAATGTAAGCTCTTCATTTTGTGTTTATGAAACCTGGTGGCAGAGAGGTCTGTGGACTGACCATATGTTCTACTTCAAGGGCAGGAACCAGAGTGTATAAAGATCTGGTCTTGGCTTGCTATCTCATCCCAGCTTTTAAATAGTTCTTTTTCCAAAGGGGTAGGGGTCCACAAGAACAATTGTTAATGTCAAGGAAAAGTATTTCAAATAATAATAATTCTATTAGTCCTTGAGGAAGAAAAAATACAATGACTTTCCTCATCCTGCAAATACTCTTGTGTTTCCATGTCATCCCAAGGACTTTCACTATTTTTTGTAACCCACTGATTTTGGTGGGATTTTACATCTGTCTACATCTAAATGAGCTAGTAAGTGATCACAAAACCCAGATATTAGTACTAAAGATTGCTGAAACTTCTTGTACTTTGGTGTCTGGACAGGTAGGAAGAGGTATGCTGAGGGTCTATGCCCTAGAGAGGCAGCACAATTCTAAGCCTAAAGGGAGACCAGTCCACAAGGAGTGTCCTGTGCCATAGGCAGAGGACCCTGGATGTTCATCCAGGACTTCTGGGCACATCGTAGAGGTGCTGCTACTGTTTTGGGGCTGAAGAAACCTAAAAATGTCCAGGGCCCTCAGTGACATTTAAAAGCAAGGAAGGGATAAAGAGCATAACTTCAGTCTGGTGGTGTTCTCTGATGGCACAAACTGTCCCGGTGTTCCCTGCAAGCCATGACAGCTGTGTTGCTTCCCAGGATGCCATGGAGCTGTAACAGGAGGATGACATGCGATGCTGCTCTGTGTTGCTGATTTATATTCTAGAATGAAATATTTTAATTAAATTATTGTGGAATGAAAATATGATAATTTTCAGTAGACAACAGAGTAATTGGACATTAGAGGAAAATGAACTGTGACTGGGGCAGCAGTTTAGTACCACAGGAAAATTGCAGTAATCCTAATGAGGTGCTAAAAAGCAAAATGAAAGCAGTCCCAGTCAGATAGTTGATTTAAAAACCCAGTTGCTTTAGGGCTTTCATGTAAAATGTATCAACCTCATTCTTATCTACAACACTTTATCTATTATTGTCAACCACTGTCATGACAGTGTGAGCTTCACCAAATGAGCACAAAGACAAGGGGAAGTTGAAGTTAATTAAAAATGCAGTATTTAAAAAAATTAAAATCTTATTTAGGCACTGGTCAAGTATAGGCTCTGTTTCTCTGTATTAGTTCTGAAAGTAACAAGAAAAATTGAAATAAACTCTGAAAGGCCTTGCTATTTCATAAACAAAATATGTATACACAGGATAACTTCCAGCATGGCTGTCTAACTCACAGATAAACATTATACTAAATATTCACCAAAATAAATCCACTTCTACATCAAAATACATTTGCTCAGCATAATATATAGGGCATTCATACAGAGCACTGGCTTAAATGCATTAAGGAATCCTCTGATTTTAACATTTAGCTCCAATCCAGGTATAATTTCATTCTTTGTATCTGCAGTGTTAACTGCTGGCTGATTTTAAAAAAAAAGTTTTCTCAAGCAATAATATTACTAGTTTCAGCCTGATCTCTGGATTCGTGCTAGACTCATGAGCTAGCAAATTACACAGTTGTATGTTTAATTGTACCTACGCAAATAGATTCATTGAGGTCTCATGTGGTTATAGCCGGAAAGAGCCAGGAGTGTTCTACGGGGTCTTCCCAAACCTCCACTATTTCTGGTTGAGAGAATGAGGGAGGTTAATGGTTTAGGACTCAGAAAAAGGAATTTCAAGAAAGGAGCTTTGTTGCTTTATATTAATGACTCTGCAAATAGAAAGCAAGATAAAATATGTGTTCTACTCCTTTACTATATTTGGAAGAAAATTTAAATCATGGCATGAGTCTGTACATTTTCCACGCTCTCTGTGTATAGAATATCCCCTGCAAAAATTACTTTTTAATTAAAAGGAAGTGTCAGTAAACTCTTGGAATATAGTGAAGCCAGAGAAAGTCTCTCAGTGTAATATGTGAGAAAGTACAATCGAGTGAGAAAGTGGCTGAACTTCAAAAGAAGATTACAGAGTAAGCTCATCCCGACTGTCTCTCCCACCCGAAGATTACCTTACTTGCAGGCAGACAAAGAAAAGACCTGCCACGCTGCTGAGTAGGAGCCTGCTGGTTGCCACCACTTGCGGCATTATGACTCAGCAGAGCATCTCGCACAGGCTGTCGTTTCCACAGTGGTGCGAGCCTGACATCTACTGTGGGATGCAGATCAGCAAGCTGTGCCGCGGAGACCACTTTCAGAAAGAAGGTGCTTTGAAGAAGATACTGGTTTCATACACCACCACCAGAAAAAAAAAAAAAAAAGAAAAGAAAAAAGAAAAAAGAAAAAAAGTAACTTTTCCCATTTCTCTGGACCTCTGAATCTTTTTTAGTCTGTCGCTTTTGAGCCAGTAAATATGTCTCAGGTAAACTGCACATCAGTACTAAAAGTTTTATAATAATTTCTAAATTTCTCAATACTCAGTAAATATTTCATAGACATGATGTATCTAAGACAAGGAACTTCAAAGCAAAGCCAAACAAAACTCAAATCTACAGTTTCAAAAAAAAAGTGAGGAAAATGCAAAGCTATTTCAGCCCGCATAGAAGCTATTAACTTCTGTGACTCAGTAAGCCAGAGGATACAGTATCCCAAAAGAGCTGTCTCTGAGATCTGCCTGACCTGGTAGTCTCCACTAGCTGACGACTGGCTAGAGCCACCTAACCAGAAATACTAGACACAGGATTTAAGATGGGAGTGAAGCTGCCAGAACCCAGGTGAAGGTGAGAATGCTGCTAATACTCTGTCACATCTTCAGTAGAAGGATATGAAAATGCTTAAAAAAAAATTTAGGGCCAAGTGTCCAGCCCAATTCAAAATATAAACTGTGAGATAAAATTTGAAAAGTCAAAGGCATAGTTTAAAAAACATTTAGGCACACGGGGGTACACAGTGGGTTCAAGAGAGGTAAACAAGACTTGTATCCTAACTTCTTTTGAAGCCTTTTAATTATTTTAGTTTATGTGATTGAGATGCCTAGATACAGTTGAAAATTTCACCTAGGCATTGAACTGCCACCTGGAGGTCAGTTTGATTCCCACCTGGAAACAGCTCTTAATCAGGGAAAAGAAATAGGAACCTCCAGATGTTGACTCATCCCCTTAAATGTACATCATTTAGGATGGGTTAAATTATTCTATAGAGGTTCTTATCTTTTTTCATTGACAATAGAGAGTAGATAATCACTTTGACTCTTATATGCGACTCACATTAAGTGACCTTATATAAAGGTCCCCCTGAAATTACCGCAGAAATTGTACAGTAACCTAAGAATTATTCTGGTTTGTCAGTACCAGAATAGGAGTTCTTGAATCAGACGATTTCCCAGATGTCCTCAGGTGGTGTAGAGACCATTTTCTTCAGGAAGATACTCTTCTGAAAAAAACAGAGCAGACCTACACGCAAAAGACTGGAAGATAAAATTCTATGATTTGACTTAGGTTTTATTGCCGTAAAAATTCAAAAGTTCTGTGAGCACCACTGAGGTAGGACTCTGGAGCAGTGTATGGTGGAGAGCTCTGTGAAGCATCAGCCTCCAGGTGCATCCCCCGCACTTGAAGGCAAACAGCAGGAGTGGCAGGTAGTGTTTTTGTTCTGCCTGCTGGGACAAAGAGGAGTAAAGAGAAAGTAAGAATTTGGCCCATTTTATGGTAAAATTTTAGCAGAGCAGAATAACATGTAGACATCTACATCAGTGCATTATTTTTAAAAAGTCCTCTGAAAATACCATTCCTTAGATCTAATCCAGACTATAGGACAGCACCTGGCGCCATTAATCAGTTCTGCTATTTTCATAGCTGACACTTGGAATAACCCTGAATGGGCCACAGTTCCCCAGACTGATACTTTGTGGCACAGGCTTAATTATTCACTTTAATAATTTTAAACCAATTCTTGCTTTTTTCTCCATCCTCTGATTTCTACTTTCTGGTAACTGTCTTACACTTTTATCTCGATCAATAATGTTGTGAGTAGTCAGAGTACCTGACAGATGACAACATCTTTGTTATTTAAGGAGGTCTCTTATGACATGGGACCATCTACTAAGGGCATTTTCTTAAAAAAAAAAGCTTTTACTTTATAATATACTGCAGATGCAGATGGAAAGTGATGTATTATGTGAAGTACTAAACAAAGAAATAAATAACCAGCTATAGGAATATTTTTTTCCTTCCTGTCACAAAGCAATCTAAATTTTAGTATTTATTCTAGAAATGTCCTAGCCTCTTAGAGGCAAATTATGCATGAAATAATGCAATTAAAACTGAAATAAAAGATTTAAATGCAGCCTCTAGAGGCATCAAATGGCACCACACTGTCTCACTCTTTACTGCCTCTTAAAATGAGTGCTCAATTTATAGGAAAACCTTTCCAGTCCTGGCTCTTAGAATCCCCTGGTTTTGATGGCACTAACCGTAATTCAGTTATCCCTGTGCCATGGGAACATGTCAACATTTCCTTCATGCTCCAAAATGAACAAACAGCTCAATGACCAAACACAGCCTTATTATTTAGTGCAAAGAGGAGCGTCTTTAGTCCTGATATCTTCACTGGCTTGTTCCAGCTTTTTCAGAAAATATTCTCATATCCCTTCTGAGACTCTCAGTTAATACTTTTGTCATTGGCAGCCTTGGGAATGACACGTGGAAAATCACTGAAGGCACCACTATGAAGAGAGGGATCTTTGTGAGTGGTGGATGCCACCTTCAAAACTGATACAAGTACTATGTCTACAACATTATCAATGCTAAGGGTGGAAAAGACATATATATTTGCAGTAGTGTAACAACTTGCAAAGGGCCTAAACTATTCCTTTTTTCCTCTTTTCTCACTCTGATTTGCTAAAGGCAATGATGACATTCTAGAGACAGAAATACCAGCAAAATAAATGAACACTTTTTTTCTGGAATCACTAGCCAAAACCAATGGTTTCACTTGGGGTGAAAAATTCATGGTGAAAGAGAAAGGGGTTAGGTCAGTTTTCAGTTCACAGGACTTAATAAATAGGTTATATTTATCTACTGGCACACCAGGATTGTAAATAACTTCACTAAAGTCTCTCTGACTGTAGTAAACTACATTGCATAATCATGGAAATTGATTTTCTCAACAAGAACAGAGATCAATCTATGGAAACTTCGCTTTCTGACTGTGAGCAATGAAGGGCTATCGTGACATCAGAATAATATTAGACAATGCATTTACATTGTAGAAAATGCTGTTTGAGAGGATCACAGATGTCTTTGCTAGCTTGAGTAGCTGACAAATCACAGAGGAACATCAGGATTTGTTGTCACACCGTTACTGTGGCGCTGAGTTTCTAAGAAGCAATCTCACAAATCTCAGTGATACTTTTATGAAAACCAGCAAATGAAAAAGACCTGCTTGGTCTGGACATTCTCAGAGCTTGTTACATGAGACGTCCGAAGTAAATGCCATGAACATGATCAATGTTTGGAGTAGCCCACAAAATCTGATTTTGCCAGTTCCCAGCAGAAGTGAGTGGTATATTATTAGCTGGTGATATATTATTACCTGAAGACTTGCCTATACAGATACACCAAACAGGGCACGCCATGAACATGGTTATACTCGGCAAGTCCTGACTCGCCACAGCCAGCAGAGTTTCTATTTACGTGACCTGCTGTCAGTGATCCAGAAACCCGCTTGATTATCCCCATGGGGTGGGGTGGTAGATCATTGCTGGCAGCAATAGTACACTGCAATTTTGGTCAGGCTTAAGTTTGAACATTGTCACATGACCATTCAAAGCAGTGTAACCTTCCAAAACGTTAAGGTATACAAGCAAACGACAGAAGCAACCTCTCACATTGCAGAAAAGCTGAGTTGCTTTCCCCATCATTGTACCAACAGGTGCATAATTGGTAAGTGTTGGTTTAGCTGGTATTGACAGAGATAACAGATTTTTCAAGGGGCCCAATTTTTTAGCAGTCTGCTTAAAAGAGTTTTGAATAATTTACCCCATGACAAATGTTTCAAAGTGAATGCCTTGTCTAATTATTAAACATCATCATTTATACTGCGGTTAAGTTAGTATTTAAGAAGAATAGAAATCTGTACAGAATTCTTTAAGCAAGGCTACTAATGCCATAATTAGAGTCTTTTAGGCCTAAAAGTGCAGCCAATTGTATTAGCAATTGTATTAGCCAATATGCTAGATAATACATTTTAAGTAACGTATTTGAAAGTATGATGAAGGCAACGCACACAGCCTGTAACATCTGAGAAGTTAAGCCTTTGACTGGTGCATGTGGTATAACCCTTCTTTGCTCAGACCACATTTTCTGGACTTGTTAATGAGACTATTGGCTTATAACATTTTTCTGGCTGTGAAACAAACCCCAGAAAGCTCTAGGTCTCCACCAGTGAGAAAATATAAAACATGAAAGGACAATACTAGATACAGGTTGCTTCCCAAGCCGCAGAGAACTTATCCCTAGCCCAAAGTTAATGGCAAAACACCATTAGTGCCAAAACACCCCTCAGTCTCATAGAAGAGGGAACAAAGCAGACCTAACATGATGATCTGTGTTACAGTGATGTTGCAGTTTGTGCTGGGCTGACCACTAAACCAAACAACAGATGCCTTCTCTTATTTGTCTCCCCTTCATAGGAGGGAGAATATGTCCCTTCAGGGAGAGAAGGATGAGAGAGAAAGATATTTATGAGTTTAAAAGAAAACTAAACTACTTTAACGAACTGTTAATAATAAAATTCTAAAAGGGAAAGATAATAATATAAAAAAAAAGTAATAATTAAATACATACAATATATACAAAACCATTGTTAAGATTCCAGGATGATGATCACATCACTGGCAGACACTGGGAAAGTCCCAGACTGGACTTAGCAATGGGTGAGAACTGGACTCCAGACCTGGAATCAGGAACACACAGATCAGGATCAAAGACACAGGAACAGAGAGAGTCCTCCTTGGACACCAGCCATTGAAGAATGAGGCTAACCCTTTTGTCCCTCAGGTTTTATACTAAGCATGGGGCAGATGAGGTGGAATACCCTGATGGTCAGTTTTGGGTCATTTCGCCTGTCTGCTCCCCCCCACAGGTGTGACCCCTCTGTGCTTTTCTACTTCTGACCCTCCAATAGATTTAGCTGACCTTGGTTGTTATAGCAATAAGCATAAGCAGGAGCCTCTCTGTGTACTGTTTCTTTGTATTAACTACAAACATAGACCTTATCTCTGCCAGAAGCAGATACTGTATGAAAAATATGCCATTAATTTCAGAGACTTCAGTTAGTTAGAAGAGAATTAACTGAAAAATAAAATTACTGAATGGAAAATTGGTTCTGTTTTACCTCAAACTGGGACAAGAGATGACAGTACAAAAGGTATCAGGCAGAGGATAAACTGTGTCTAAACATCAGGCATTGCAAAACAGCTTGGAACATTGCATCCTGGTTGTAGACATGGTTGTAGACAGCAACGCAGCATGTGTTAGCAAAAAACATTGTGACTGAAAGCATCTGTAAAAAAAAAAAAATCAGTTCTGTCACTACAGACTCCAGAATAGCCCATTATAAAACCTGTGTGCTAGATAACCATTATTGGCATATGGTGTTCACCCATTACTGACCCATGGAACCAAAGCAGCTAAAATGCCAATAAGAATCTGGAGGTCATTACAGGCACATCCAGATTTGTTGTGTAAGTGAGTGGTACCGACAGAACATAATAATGAGAAACCTGGTTTATAAAGCATGGACTGTGCTACAGAGGTAAGTAAGCAGTGCCAGAGATAAGATGTTTTGTAGATGCTTAGTCAAAGTGTATATACATACCAAAGGAGACCATATAGTTTTTGATGGTAGCATCTGATAATGTCTAAAGAAATGGGACGTTTTACAATGACTCATATCATAAAAGTGAATCACAATATACCAGCAGCTGTTCGTGCTGGCAGAACTATGCTTGCTTGCCTTAGATGCATATTAAAAATGCAGCCAAAAACTGCCAGATAGGAAAAATAGACAAGGCAGGAGAACCTACAGGCTTAGGTTGTTTAGTTTTATGAACAGGCTAATTCTCACTCTAAGGGACTAACAGTAAGGTTCATAAATGTGGGGATTTGATGGCCACAAGAAAGAAAAAGCCTACAGTATTTGCAGTTGAGGTCCACACAGGGCAGAATGAGGAAACAGATTACAGAATACAGCCAATGGCCAGGCTTTATTAGCAGCATTTCTCTCCTACTGTGAATTTCCCTGCAGAAATGTTGCATTGCTACTTTCCATAAAAACTTAAAGAGTCACAGCTAAATTGAAATAAAAAAAAAAATGGGAGACAGAGAAATGAAATTCTACATTCTGTAGCCCATTCTGGAATGGGCTGCCCAGGGAGGTGGTTGAGGCGCCATCCCTGGAGGTATTCAAGAGACGAGTTGACATGGTGCTCGGGGA
>JAOTQQ010000019.1:17184988-17318440 GCA_026546715.1 Gallinago undulata | reverse complement strand
CCAGTTCAAGAGGGACAGGGAACTACTGGAGAGAGTCCAACATAGGGCAACCAAGATGATTAAGGGATTAGAGCACCACCCTTATGAGGAAAGGCTCAAAGAGCTGGGGTTCTTAAGCCTCGAGAAGAGAAGACTGAAGGGAGACCTTATCTATGTTTACAGTTTCCTAAAGGGTGGGTTGAAGGATGATAGAGCCAGACTCTTTTCAGTGGTTTCCAGCGACAGGATAAGGGGCAATGGGCATAAACTGGAACATAGGAAGTTCCACTCAAATATGAGGAAAAACTTTCTGGTGAGGGTGACAGAGCACTGGAACAGGCTGCCAAGAGAGGTCATGGAGTCCCCTTCTCTAGAGATTTTCAAGACCCACCTGGATGCAGTCCTGAGTGATGTGCTCTAGGTAAACCTGCTTTAACAGGGGAGTTGGACTGCATGATCTCTAGAGGTCCCTTCCAACTCTGTCTAATCCATGAATCCATTAAATGGAATTTCTTCAGCTAGCAACTATTGGCAGGCATCTCTGAAGTGAATGGCACTGTGCCTGGCTTGTCACTCAGCATAAACACTTTACCAGCCTTCTTCAGCACAGCAAGATGTTTAAATTAATTGTAGTTAACCATCCCTTCATGTATCACCTTTTTCCTTCTGTCAATATTTGTGATGCTGTCTTTCTTCACATAGTCTCATTCTGCAAAATACATTCACTGGCCAGTGTCAATCATGTATGTTCAATTTGTGTATCCTATGATGTATACAAGGCTATGCTGGCTTGAATTATTTATTGGGTTGCAAGACTATGTAATGATGTCTCAGAGACCTATCCTGATCAGGAATTACACTTGTATTGCCTCATATTGCAACATATATACTTCAACGTTTTTATTTTTAAAACACTTATAATAGGAACATTAGTCTTGTAAACCATCCTACACTAGCTTCAGACCATTAGCTCACTCCAAAGCTCACTCCAGTTGTACTCCTTCCATGTATAACAAATGTGGATTTAAGATCATACAAACTTGACTACTAACTTTTGTTTCTAAAATGTATTAGTAGGCCTGAAAATGAACAATAATGTGGGAAAAGGAGAGCACAATGAATTTAAGGCAATACAGGATAATAGTGATATATTTTCAGTGATTAAATAGCCTGATAAAACTATTGAATTCTGCTCATAAGAGCCAGAGTGTCAGGTATTTAATAAGCACTTAATATCTGCTTGGCATTCAAAAGGCTGACACATTCAAACAAATCTTTGTCCTCATTGTCTCCAGTCTAACTAAATGACAATAAAATGATCATCCCAGAGTTGACTTTCATAATATTAGGCTATAAAAGACCTTTACAGGGTCATTGAGTCCAGTTCCTTGTTGTAAGCAAAACGTCAGAGATGTCCTTTACCCAAAGTTATCAAGTTCCCATCTCCTAATAATTAGACGTGTTGTTCACTGTCCTTTAATTATAACCTCAGTGACACTGCAGAAAACTGATCCCTTCTTTGTTTACATTGCTTTAATTCATTGAAAAGTAGTACATGTTTGGGTGGAACATGCACAGGTTCCTCTTCTTCAGTTAATGTAACAAACCTCTCCTATTACTTACTATAACAAGAGGTAGTTAAAGTGGGTATTAAAAGACCAGAGGATTTCTGCTATAATTTGTGGGAACGGTGTATCCTCAGCAATTAGAATATTTTTGTAATAGTACACTGATTCATTGTAATACAGCTTTATAAAGAAATACAAACGACAAGAAAAAATAATGACTTTTTATTCTTAATATTAAATATTTTCTTCACAAATCACTCAAGCTTTTTACAAGAAAAATGTCCTTGAAGCCAGAGATAAAATAGTCATAAAGGGACACAGTCTTTCAAAGTGAGAGGGAAGGTGTGCTTAGAGGGTTGATGTCACAGAGATAGGCATGACAGTCCTTGAAGAACCCCAGTCTCCTGGGCTAGCATTAGATTTAGGGTATATAAACAATTTTTGTTTGTCTATTTGATTTTCCTCTAAAAATGTGGTTTCTGACTGTGAGGTTAAATAAAGGTTTGAATTTCAGAAATCAGAGATTCCTGAAGAAAAAAATGCTATTTCCTATTTCAATGAGGCTGGCTTGTTTGGGGTGTTACATCCTGAACGCTTGACTGGCCTGGAGTAGCAGTTTTGCAGTCCTTCAGCTGTGTGATGGAAATGAAAAAAAGCCTGATAACTGTGAGGTGCCTCAAAGTGACCAGAAGAGGACAGAGGCAAAGACTTCCCACTTCTGGCTTCCATGATCCGCAGCTATTTCAGGGATCCTTCTTAAGTAGAAATTCAGTGATCTGGCTTGTCTTCTAGTCATTAGTGCTTTGTTTTGAATTTCCCTCTTCCTTTTCTCTTTACCCATTCTTAGCTGAATGTGGGACAGAGGGGCAGTTTCTATTCCAGTATTAGCGTTTTGTATAATCAGCCACATTTATTCCTCATGTCAAACTTTCAGGTAGGTTTGGTCACATATTTCACTAGTTTCCAAAGTCCTCTTCTTGAATAGTTGTTGCTATTTTCCTTTCTCTCAAAAACATTTTATGGCTCCCTTTTCCACAGTATGTTAAACTCTGGCTCTTTCAGTGCTAACATAATTAGCCACCTGTTTTCAGGTCTTTTCACCTGCATTCCGCACACTTGCTTTGCCTCACTTAATCACCTGTCTCCTAATTGATTATTTAATCTCTTCATACCACATGCTACTGGTAACATCTTTTACTTTTTTCCACCAAACTTCCCCCACAGAGAGCAAGGCCCGTCCTGCCTTCAGGTGATTCTTTCACCTTCTCTTTTCCCCCTATCCCAAAAGTCACTGATTTCTCATAAACTAGTGCTTTCACCTTCTGATTTGTGACTTCTTTAGAATAATAAAACATCTTTCTTGGTTGAAAAAGAGGCCTTGATTGTATAACTTTTGGCTTTTGGTAGGAGATTTTTTTTTTGATGTGCGATATACTTCACACAAAATAAGAGATCACTTTGTTGCTGGGGTTTATTTTGATGACAGCAGTTTTTTCTGCCTGACAGTTTGAGACAGTATTACACCTGGCCCATTTTTTTGTTTCCTTCAATTTTGACATGACAACTAAACACAGAAAATGATGTGGTAATGTAGAAAAAATAATTTTATTAGAAAATGTTATTAATTATAATTTTTATGTTTAAGCATTCCTTTTTTGCAGAGGGTGAAATATCCCTGTCAGGTGGAACTGTGCATTGATCCATCACTCTGTGTCGATTACTAAATAATATTGGTGAGATTAAAACAAAGGTTATTTTCTGACTTGCACAGGTCACTCAGTCTAGGATTAAAATCAGAAAGTACAACTATTGCTGGATACATGTACTAATAGCAGAGCAAGCCACCTGTATCTCAGATTCCTTGATGCATTTTTGTGTTTTATGCTATCGTTAGAGTTGCTGGTGTACAAATCTGCATGCAAGCTGAAGTAAATTGCAACTTAACCCAACCTACCTAAAGATACTGAGAAGCTAGCTGGTACTTTTTGATTCTCTTTCACGTTAATTTTTGTTATTTTGTTGCAAATGGCCTGGCTCTTAACTTAGGATTTCTTTATCCTCAGATAGTATCAGCAAACTACTAGAAAAGAAAAGGCTCATTATGGAAGTGACTCTGTACCAAAGCGAGCTTTCTTTGGGCAGTGAACAACCGTTCACCTCCAGCACCTCCCAAAGAGGTGGATTCACAGTCTTGTCCTACATACTGCCTTCTGGAGCACTCAGGAATTTCTCATTAGTCCAGACAGATTTATTTTATTCTTCCCCCTGGGTCATTCTGGGACCCGTGCTATGTGGCCCAACGGCAGAAGAAGTACCAGGAAAGGAACTGCTGTTGCTTGTGTGGCAAAGTGTGGGAATGCTCAGCTGACATCTAGTTCCACGTATTCCATTACTATTGAATAAATGTCCTTGCTCTTGATAGTTTTCTTTTGTCACTGTTAACTGAGAAAAATACTTCCCTCTTCCTCAAGGAAAGTAAGAAGCAAAGGAGGCATGAGCCCTTTGGGTTTTTTTTATGCATGTTTTATAACTTTCCCATTGACACCTGTGTGTTTTGCTGACCAGATTCACACGTCCTTTACAAACCCACTTAGTGTGGCGTTGAGCTCACACCAACAACCCACTTACATTACACAGAAAATGTCCACTTTGTCCCTTTTTCCATCCCAAATCTGAAAACATATGAAATTGTCAGATCATAGAGATGATGTTAACCATGAGTTTAAAACTACTATTGACTTTGCACTCTGTCTGAGCACTCCAGCTTTTCGCTTACAAATGAAGGGTTTTTTCACTTACCAGAGAAATAAAGCAAATCCACCAAAACCAAAAAAATACTTCTTTATACAGTGTTTCATTGAGGTCTGTCAAGGGCATATCCAAATTTTCATTTTTTTTTATCAAAAAATTGTTGAATAAATCATACATAACTGTCATACTTCATTACTCAGACCCTGTTCAATTACAAAGTATATTTCACTAGATTTTCAAGCAGGCTAATAATGTAAAAGAGATCCATATAAAAATTAGCAATACTACCTGTACTACAGGTAAAATTCTTCAACCTATAATTGTCTGCCTTCCCAGTCCTTATTACATACTTTGTGCATTTCTTTCAGCTTTAAATAGATAAGTGCATGGTTATAAGCAAGTAATGAATTTTAAAAATATATTTTATCACTTAATTTCATTGATGGTGAAAGATAATCCTGTAATGTATTTTCACAGCTGTATGAAAATCTCTTAAATGTTTTATACTATAATGGAAGACTTGTTAAAAATATAAATGTATGTTTAAGCTACAAAGATTTCTACTATTATTTTATGTTTTCTTTCATTTTTAGATGCAAATAATGCTATATTAATTCATATTACATATATATATTCTAACATTTCCTGCAATGTTCTTTGGGAACTAATCTTGAGAGATAAGCTTACAGTTGCTGGGTATGCACACAAAAAGTACAGATGCTCTATATAAATATTCACAATGGTAGTTAATAAACAAAAATCATGATGATAACTGTGCTGAATCAGACCAAGATGATGGACAAAACAGGATACCAAGTGAAAAATTATAAAAACAGGACAAGTGAATAGTCATACCTCTCCCAAGCATTGCAACAGACTGATTATTTGCAGCTTGGGGAGTTCATAAGCACTGTGTATTTTGTGACTGTACAGATTTTTCTTCCACGAACTCATTCAGTTTGTCCTTCAACCTGAGCAAACTTTAACTTTCACAAAACCCTTTCACAAGTAGTGCTTAGCTTTAATACATGCTGAATGAAAAACACTTTTCGTTTTGTTTTGAACTAACCACCTTTAGATTCATCTGATGTCACTACTTCTGCTCAAGACAATGAACAAATGATGCCTGTTCACCCTTCCCATGCCACTCCCCATTTTTTAAGAATTTATCATATATCCCCTTGATTGTCTGTTTTCCAGGTTGAAGTTTCCTAGCCTATGTAATTGCTCCTCCCATGGAAGTCATTTGTACCTTTGATCATCTTTATTGCTGTTCTCTGGATCTGCTACAGGTCTTCCATATCCTTTCCTGAGGTGGGAGGATAAGGACTGCATGGAACATTCGTTATGTAGGGACAAAACAGCACCCTGATAACCTGAAGAACTATTTCTCAGATAATTTTAGTGCTTAAATTTATTAAAACATTTAATTCTCTCAATTTCCTACTACAAGTCAGGATTTGATATTCAAGATTGACTAATGAATATTGCTCTTGGTATAGCAAATTCGTTTGTTTTTAAGTGATACAGCTCCAGGCAAGCATATGTTTGCAAGCAGAATTTGACTATGCTGAAACCAGACAACATAGATCCAGTTCTACCTTTGAATGTTTAGATAATAATGAGTCATGCTACCATAGGCTGTCCAGAGCAGTTCAACTCCAGCTCATGAAAGAATTTATTATAAAATATATTAAACAGGGGCATAGACACAAGTGAGTCATAGATGTTAATAGACCAGAGCATCTCAACGTACTAACAAACAATGCAAGTGCTTTGTAAAGGTATCCATGTTCTGGTGATAGCCCAGCCAGGACCACTTGTCATATGGTATAAATATGGAAGGCATACAGTGAAAAAGCACACCCTGAAAAGGGGCACCAGCCCTGTCCCTTTCTCATATTCTGCTGCAGTCATTAAAAAAAATATTTAGTGGAATTGCATCCCAGACATCTTAAAACTCATTTAGGAATGTAGACAGGTGATAAACTGGCCTTAATGAGCTCCTTCTGTATGTCTTTGGTGGGAGAATTTCACTCTCTTTTTTATCTAACTTGCTATAATTCTCTTAGATTTATAATTTACAGGCATAGTTTATCCTCTTTTAGTGCTATAATTATAATTCTGTTTCAGGTTTTTCTTTAAGAACAGAAGTTTCTCCCATAAGTTACAATATTGTTTTGAAATTAAATATTTTATCAGGTTATTCTAAAGAAAGTACTTTAAACAATTTAGTCTATTCATTCTTGATAATAGTATCACATGACTTACTCAGCAGTACAGAGAAGTTTCAACAGATCATAGATTGGTTCAGGTTGGAAGGCACCTTAAAGTTCATCACGTTGCAACCCCCTGCCATGGGCAGGGACACCTCCCACCAGACCAGGTTGCTCAGAGCCCCATCCAGCCTGGTCTTGAACACTTCAAGGGATGGGGCATCCACAACTTCTCTGGGCAACCCGTTCCAGTGTCTCACCACCCTCACAGGAAAGAGTTTCTTCCTAGTATCTAACCTAAATCTTGCCTCTTTCAATTTAAAACCATTACCCCTCATCTTGTCACTCCACTCCCTGATAAAGGGTCCCTCCCCATCTCTCCTGTAGGCCCCCTTCAGGTTCTGGAAGGCCACTACAAAGTCTCCCTAGAGCCTTCTCTTCTCCAGGCTGAACAACCACAGCTTTCTCAGCCTGTCCTTATAGGACAGGTGCTCCAGCCCTCTGATCACCTTTGTGGCCCATGTCTTTCCTGTGCTGAGAACTCCAGAGCTGGACACAGTACTCCAGGTGGGGTCTCAACAAGAGCAGAGGGCCAGAATCACCTCCCTGGATCTTCTGGACATGCTTCTTCTGATGCAGCCCAGATGATAAGCATGTCTTTCTTGAATAAAACCAATTGTCGCTTATATTTTACAGGAGTGTTTTTACTTTACAGAATCACTGAGTTGTCAGAGTTGGAAAGGACCTCTAGAGATCATGCAGTCCAAATCCCCTGCTAAAGCAGGATTGCCCAGAGCACATCACTCAGGACTGCATCCAGGTGGGTCTTGAAAATCTCGAGAGAAGGGGACTCCACGACCTCCCTCGGCAGCCTGTTCCAGTGCTCTGTCACCCTCACCCTAAAGAAGTTTTTCCTCATATTTGAATGGAACTTCCTATGTTCCATCTTATGCCCGTTGCTGGAAACCACTAAAAAGACTCCAGCTCTATCATCCTTCAGCCCACCCCACCCGTTAGATACTTGTAAATGTAGATAAAGTCTCCCCTCAGTCTTCTCTTCTTGAGGCCTAAAAGCCCCAGCTCTTTGACCCTTTCCTTGTAAGGGAGGTGATCTAATCCCTTAATCATCTTGGTTGCCCTATGTTGGACTCTCTCCAGTAGTTCCCTGTCCCTCTTGAACTGGGGAGCCCAGAACTGGACACAGAATTCCACTTGAGGCCTCACCAGTGCAGATAGAGGGGGAAGAATGACTTTAGGCATTATTGTGTTTCTTGGATTCATTACTGGACTGTTTTGCAAAATTAAAGCTATGAAAACTACTTTTTTTTACTATTTTCCTTTTAATTTTGCCTAAGTTGTAGTTCCACAATAAGCTTAAAAAAAATCATTCAGGGAGTCCAAAGTGAATATGTATTTTAATGAGCACTTATTTATTTCTATGCATTACCTAGAAAATGAATGAGAAAAAATGTTGTCAGTTCAATATTATGACTGAAAATTGGAACAACTCAATGTAAATATGCTTTAGGTTCCCAATTCTGACCATATGAATTTCTAATTTGGAGTATTTGTGTCTTTTGTCTTTGTGTCTTTTAGTTGCTGAGACAACTAAAATATTTCTTGCAACATGTTATTTAATGTTTATTAATTAAACAATGTAACAAAAGCTTGAATTTCCTTATTTCAGACCTGTGAATTAACAAAACACAACAATCTCAGTATAAGGGACCGTATGCTGTGCCTGAGAAAACTTTACCAAATCAGGACAGTTCTTCAAAAATATCTAGAGTGAATGAAAAAAAAAATTCTCCAAATAAAACTAATGAAGAATTACTCTTGAAATCACTCTGAAACTCCAGAATGCATCATCACTTATGATTTTTAAATGTGTAATGTAGGTTTGTCCATGTTCTATGGAGTAGTTTCTTTCTTGCTGAACAGGTTTGCCATGAGTACTCCACCCTTGCATATGTGAAAGATTAGCAGTGAAAAGAATTGTTGAAAAATATAAGCTAGGAATGAATTGGTAAGTGTCTGTTCACTTTGCTTTGGGAGGAAACAATGCAAAATACTCTGTACTGAATCAGCAAAAAAAAAAGTACAACATTTTTCCTCTGCACTTTGAGGATGGGGCTAGTGTTATACAGAATTCAGTAGTCACACTACACTCCTCAGGCATGTCTGGCCTTCCAAGATAGACAAATTTGACTAAATGGAGTCAGGATTACTTTTACTTCCCAACTCTCATACAAGTTGCGTCTGTTTAGAGGAAGATAACACTAAAGTAAGAAGAGCTGCTGAAGGTATTGCAAGCATATTTTGCAAGATATGGGCATCATGCTGGAAAAGCCTGTGATAAGACAGGACCTACACAGAGGGTGGTTCCCAGGGAAGAGCTGATAACAGTTGCCAGCTGCATGTGACACATGGGTCAACAAAGAGAGAAGCTGCCTTGATGAGCTCCAAAACCTGAGACATCACCACCAGGTAACAGACCAAGCAGGGGACCAAAAGGGTGAGCAAGCCTTTACTCACCATATGTGACTTGACAGGGCTGGACAGGCTGTAGATGAATCCTTCAAAACTGTAATTCCATTTTAAGGAATGAACAAATGATAATGAATGTATGGGAGATACCATGCTGAAATCACACATCTTTGCCTTGTAATCAGTTAGCTGCTGTGTGACCCAGGAAAGGGCTAACTACAATCCAGTTTTATCTAGTGAATGACTAGACATCATATATTGAAGTTAACCAGCTATGTATTGTATGAGGACCATGAAGATATTTACAATTAAATCTGTAGCACAGAAAAACAGCAATAATTATATGATCTACTGTTACTCCACATAGGGCTCAAAGCCAAAGTTATGTTTTACACAGTCCAGCTATGATCATCCAATAACAGGAATATGAGCGGTGTCAATACTATGACAGAAGAATATAAGAGATGAGATGAAGCGAGGGCAATAAAAAAACTTCTTCAAAGGTCTGTAGCCTGCAGTATAGCTCCCACTTTCACAGATCCTTGTTCTGTGTCAGAGCTGAGAAGACAGCACTACAATGTCTACTGGAAGTAAAACAAAGCTGATCAGGTCTTTGAACTGTTCAGTGAAGCTGGCCTGTGGGAAACGTTCTTTTTATCAAGAGTTAATGATTTATGATGCCTTTTAATTATAAAATTAAAATGTTGCTCCATAAAATATTTGACTTTATTGTGCCCCTTTTTGTTTTCCTCTAACTATTACACTACAGTGATTGATGATCACCTGTCTTACTCTTCTATTACTTCTTCAAGAAGGGATCATTTGAGGTAACAGCAAAGATTCCTATGGTCAGCAATCACAGAAATTTATATGAAACTACGTAAAAGACCTTTCCTGCCTTCTGGTTGACATAGCTAGTGCACAATCTGTAATAAAGCTTTTAGTCAAATGAGGCTCAACTAGCCCTGTCATTAAAAAGGAGCACTTGATGAGTGAAGGTCATTTGCTCTTTCTATACTTTGTGATCTGTGCTGGCTAAATCCTCAAGACTCCATGGGCCCTGAGCCCTCTGTTATTCATAGTCTCCATGAAGGTATTTCTCACCTCAGGACATGCTCCATCAACAGAGAACTCTGGCCAGCATGATGCTGGGGCTTGATTCTGCACCACTGCAGTCAGTATGGGTTCAGCAGCTGACTTCAGCAGAGTTAGGAACAGTTCCTAAACAATAGGAGGAATATGCTGATGTAACACAAGTTGTGTAAAGGGTCCTAAGGTTCAGTTTTGGCTATTTCACCAGAAATATATGATACTGTCCTTAAATTCAATGCTAAATCTTCCTGTAGCATGTAGGTACAAAGCTTAAGATCTTATATGAGGATCCTGAAAAACTGGGGAGTAACCTAAACCGACTACTCAGTAGTATTGAGGGAAACTTAGCTGATAATCCATGGCTGTAAAGAGGACTAAGAAACCATCTATTTGCTAATTGAATCTCCTGTTTGAGTTAGATCTTTAAATCAGTCCTTTCTCATAAAACATAGGAAGACAGAGTTTAATACAGCAGCCTTCAGTACTAGTCATGGGAGTGCCCAAGATCAAGTATTAACTGTCTATGGAGAGAAGTTAAACACAGCTCTCCAGGAGCCTGTTGGTTTTCCCACTAGGCTAGGAGTTGGGAGGCTCAGCTTTGTATCCCTGTTCCAAAGAAGACAATGTAACATATTTAAAGTTTATTGGTAAATGCAGACTACCCACTGCTCCTCCAAATCTGTGGTTTGTGTCCCAAGAAATCTCTTATAGGGATCTCAAATATGACCTCACAGAGCCATCTTGGAGTTTCTCAGGGCTGGATCTTGTCCTAATAACTTGCCTTTCCATATCCAGACTAGTTTTCCTCAAACCCCAATGAAAATGTCAGGAGTGCAAACAACTTTTCATCACATATACTGTTAGATTTGAAGCACTGTAGACCGAATACTATGAAAATATTGACCTACATATGAACATTTATTTTTATTAAGTCATTTCCATCGCCCTGTGGGTATCAAGGTTCTTGCACTGTTGCTGCTGCTTCACAAACTGCTGGATAAACACAGACCTCGGCAGGAGTTCTTACAGTGTAAACTGAACCATGGTGCGGCTAAACAATAGGGGGGAAAGAAAGCAATAGCACAGCTAGGCTGGCTCTGCTGTTCCAGTTACTGTATTGGTCCTGCTGGAAGTCAGTGAAAAAGAGAAGAGAAGAGGAAGGACAGTGACAATGAGATTAATGCAGCCCCGTTGTTGTTTTGCTGGCTATCACACAGCTCAGTGTGAGCCAGTACTTCTAAGTGATGTGAAATCTCTGCATCTTCTTTTGTTTTCCATTCCATCATATCTTTATGATCAAGTAGTCCTATCCCTGGAGCTAAAACTTGCACTAATTACAGCTCCTGTATCAGCTGAGACACTGTCCAGGACTTCTGAAATTACTGTCTAAACTCTAGGGAGCTTCCTTTGGAGAGAAGATTCCTCCAGTGGGTCTTCCCATACCTCTGGAAGAACTCAGGCCTGACCTTAGCAATTCATATAAACAGGACATATGGAAACACATGCCTTTGTAACCTTTTGCCCTCCAGAGCACAGTGTGATGAATGACACGAGAAGGATGGATTTGTCTACATTGAAACTTGGAATTGACCCTGAAGGGCAGATTTCACTTGGACCAAGTCACATGAATTGCCTTTCCCTGTCTCCATCTTATCTAGAAAGTAGTCTCATCTCTTCTTCTCAACTTTTGCTCCTGATAGAAAATAGAAGAATTGGGTGTATGTGTAGAAGGAAGTGAGTGAAGAAGTCCGGGAAACAAAGTGATGGATTGCTGGGCGTGGATTTCCTATGTTCTAGGTGTGTCTTTGCAGTGATTTCTACGAGCCCTGAAGGATACATCTGAGCAAGGACAAGACACTGAAATTCACTGGCACTTCTAAGCATGGACTGGATGGTTATTAGAGTGAGAGGGAGAACAAGCTAATGACTTTTATTAATATGGATACCTAGAGCAAGTCTATGTTTGAGAATTGATCAGAAGTGTCAGTAAAGCTTCTTTTTTCTGGTCATATGAAATATGGGATTCCTTAGGAAGAATTTATTTTCTGTCCTCTCCTCTTTCTGTCTGTTGATCAATTATTCATGAAGAACTTTCAAACATATAAAAATATTAAGTACTATTTAGTATGTTTTTATCATCAGTTTTCATTCAGCTGAGTCTGGAAGCAGTTGCCCAGTATTAATGTTTTTAGATAAAGAAAATTTGCATCCTAGATACACTGCCAAGTTACTTACAGCTTCAGCCAGAAAAGGATGTAGGAAAACAATCGACACTGTAGGTATATACGCAGGATCCCCAAAGCCTCTCCACCTCTCCATCACTTGGTGTCTCCACTGATGGTAGCTGCATTCCTTCATCATTACGTTACCACCAGCAGAGACCCATCGGCACCTAAAAGTCTGATGTGAGGACTGCTTGTAATGCCACTGAGCTTTTGTCATCCCTGCGCCTCCCACTGTTTGCCAAACTGTGGATCCAGGGATGGCTTTAGGCTTAGGCAAAGCAGGAAACCGTCTAGGTCAGTAGGCTGACAAGTAATCACAGTGCCAGTGAAGGCACCACTGCCAGCAGCAGCTTTGTGTGGGCGCCAGGGGAAGGCCATCAGCTTTTCCAGAGGCTGGTACAGCTCTAGTGGCTGATCCCTGACTTTTCCTTGGAGCATTTCCTATTGCTGCTCCAGCTGACCTGATGATAGCCCAAAAGGAAAGCAATTGGCTGTCTCTTTTCCCCAGGAGACATGGAGCTTTAACTCCTGAATTCCAGGAGTGGGTAAAAGAGAGACGTAAAGATCCCAAGAAAATATATTAGTCACATGTATATCAAAAACATTGAAAAAACTCAGTCTTTATAGTGAAATATCAGATAGCAATTAAGAACCAGTTAGAAGATTGTGTGACAATTATAGAGGGATCAGTTATGAGCAAAAGTCCATAAAGGAATGGTAAGAAGAAATGCAGAAGAAACTCTACAGCTAACTCAGTGGATGAAGAATATTGTAGGAAAGTGCTTTCACTCTATGCTAAGATATTTTTACCTTTGGAGTCCTTTTTGTGTTGTTAGACAAACAGGAGGCCAAGAGTCTGGTAAAGTTCACCATGACTTAGTAGACAGGATGGACCAGATAGAAATATTCATTGATACATAAGAGGCAACCAACAGTGCCTTGAGCATGCAACTGAGATGGCAAAGGCCAGACCAGCTAAATGATTTTGATGGATTTCAAGTTCATTGCCACATGGAGAGAAGTCTGAGAATAGTATTTTGATCAAAGCACTTTTGATAATTGCCAGTGTTGAATAAAATTTGTCATTCACAGAAAGAGTTCTGTGAGGAGGTAAATTGGGAAGCAACCAATGTCTCATGTTTGTAGAGCCCAAAATACACTTCCAGAAATAATCTTTGTTTTTAATTTCTCACAGATCTTAAGATCTCATACAAAAATGAGATTCTACATACTTACTACCAAATGGTTTACCTTCTATCATATAGACAATGTTGCACATTTTTTGCTTATGATATTCTATATGTAGTACAAAACCCAGTAAGTTTTCATATTTTCTAAATGCTGGGTATTCAATGTTTGTCCTACCTACTCTTTTCTTCTTTTGTGTCCTAAATAAATATAACTGTAAAGAAATTACATATGTTGCTACAAAATAAGCAACACTATGTCCACTTCAAAAATATCCTTTTTAGTAATACTACTATTTTTTGGGAAAAAAAAATCATTATTTTGGAATTACTGAGCAGTTTGATTTTAAATAAAAGAACATCTGTCTTATTTTTTTCTCACCGATTCTATGGAGAATGAATACTTCTGAATGTATGTACCCATATAAATATTTAGAAGGACATATATTACAAAATTAGATGAAGGTTTATTTTAGCATTTCCTCAGTTGTGAATGAAACCTGATTTCCAGAGAGTGCTTTTCAAAGTCAGGGAAAACATGATGATGCTTTTCAAAAAATCACACTGCAAGGGAAAAAAAGAAGAAAAACAAACAATTTTGATATTAATATTAAAACATAAATTTCATATTCATTTCATAGAGAATGACCTTGTATTTGTTTCTTACATGGAAAAATGTTACCCTCTTTTACAGTAGGATGGATTAAAGCAATGATTTAAAAAAAATCTGAAGTGAGAACTCACTAAACTTACTAAAAAAATAGAATAAATTATTAAAATAGATTAAATGAAAATGAATAATTGAGGTCAATATGCTAAAGAAATGGTATCACTGAACTCGCAGATAACAGTCCAATTTGCAATTAGATGTACTTGGACCACTCTCCTTGATAGTCAAAACCTGTGTCAATGCCTGTGAACTTATTTATGAAAAAACAATGTGTTTGTCCCAATATTGTCTTTAAATGGAGCAATAGCAATTAATCTCGTTCTTTTGCCATGAGTTTTACCATGAACATTTTCATTCCACATAGCTGATTTTTACACCACTTCTCTTCCATTCATTCCTGCTGGTTTCAGTTCAAGATCCTTTCGGAATATTATTGTATGTTCATTGGTGTAACGTTTACTTCATATGTTTCTCTGGAGAGAACAAACTTTTTATAATTTTGCTGGTGTCTTTATGGTTAATAACTACTGATAATACACCCTCTAAAATATCTCTTCCCATTTAATGCTTTGTAGTCTCTCCTCAGTTGTTTGACAGGGTAAGTTTGCTAACTTTTACCAGCCACTATATCTCTTACAAGGCTTTGGAGCATATGGGACATTCTTGTAGCTCCTGATTGAAGACATGTGAACACTGAAAACAGTCAGTGCTTTTGCATGGTCAAGGTCATACAACCTTATGAGATGACCTTGTCATTTTTGTTCTTCCCAAGGCTTATTTGAGTTTTCTGGATTTTTTATGGGCAAAGTGAAAGATCAGTGCCACATCACTTGCTCAGGACCTATTCTGCTCAGCTTGAGTGATCACAGTGTCATGCTGGCTGGCACCATCACTGCCATTGGAGTAGCTGCAGACCATGGGAACACACAAGCTTTTCCGCCACATCAAGGTCAAGCACTCTCTAGATGTTTTTGTTTTCTTGTTTTGGGAGAGTTTTGCTGTTGTTTTTAATATCAGTAAGTTACTTTTGAACTTGAATAGCTCATTATTAAAGCTCATGGGTAGATCACAGAGTGTCACTAACTCGTTGCTATTTATGTAATAAATGTACACATAGGAGGGGCAGATAGGCATAGAATAGTATAAGCAAAAGAAGAGGTGAGCAGACACAGTGAGATGCATGCATATCCTAGTGGGCTTTATTGGAAAAGAAGCAGAGGACCCAGTAGTGATAAACATTAAGAAATACTGCATGTTTTCTCACTGGTGTGTTCCCAGTGAGAAAGGGGAATTATTGCTAGAACAGGTTGGGGTTTTCTTTTGTTTGTTTCATTTTTATATCCTAGCAGACAAAATAAAGACCGCAATTGTATTGAAGAAAGAAAGAATGGCTAAAAATCCAAGCTTGATGCATTGTTCATGAAAGGAAAGTGAAAGCAGTCCTAAAGACAGACATTATTACACATAGTCACACTGAATATTGTGAGGGTGATTGATGGGCAGCCATTAAATTCAATACGAGGTTACTTACTGTGGCTGTTTGTTCATAAATAGCATCCTTCTCCTGAAATGCCTTGAAACAACTCATGGAGTAGGAAAGTCTGTAACCAGTTCTACAAAACTAAGGTACAGAGCTGTGAAGTGACCTGTCCAAGATCTGGAAGGGTCCAGAAGAAGATTCGCATCAGCTGGGTTCTAGTATGACCTTATACCTTTGGCTGATTTGTCTTTCTTAAAATATTGGCTCAAGATTAATTCAAGTCAATTGACCGTATCTTATACTGCAGTCATCATTAAGATATTTTTCAGAGGGTGAAGCAGATGGAAGCTGTAGAGTTTGCTGGGGATCTAGAGTATTAGGTAGGTTACTGAGGAAAGCATTTTAAAAGCCAGTATCAAGGAAATAGTAGTACGGTTTTATAGTCAGTATCCCTTTCACAGTTTACTTCTCCACCTCCGGTATGCAGTGCTGTTACTTCGGGAAATGCTATCCCTCCTCTTGGGTATTCTGTCTCACGGGTGGTCAGGCATGTCCCTTTTGTGGTTGGATTGCAGTTCAATTGCCGGGGTTGCTCTACAAGATGGCTGACAGCAAAGTGATGCTGCCGTGGCAGTTGCTGTCTGCCCAAAAGCCCTGGTAAAGGGAAAAAGCAAAGGAACCATTGCTGCTGGGGCAGCTCCCCCTTGGGCCCAGCTGAACACTGGGTCCTGCCTCATCTGATGTTGGGGTAACGTGGTTCATAGAAAACCACTGTGCTCTCTGCCAGGAGCTAGCCGGCACACCTTGATCCTTCATGTCTCTCACGTTTGTGTTCAAAGCCTTGTGGGTTTGGTACAGTTTTGCAGGGCCAGGAGAGCTGTCTACAGGAGCTTGAGGCCCTGCTGAACCTTGGGTTTTCCTCTGGTGAGAGAACCAAATGGGAAAGAAAAGTTTGACATCTAGGGTCTCACTTCAAGTCACAAGGGAGCATGCTGAGCCTGCCCATGCTCAAACCGTGGGCAGTAACAGGAAATTTCTGTTATTTCTTTTACCTTCCAGCTCATCCTTCAATGAGGGAGGAAAGAAAAGGTACAAAATATTAATTCTCTGGGGTTATTACCCCAATACTTAAATTTGGTTTCTGCAAGCGACCTTTCTTACACCAAGAAACAGATCTAAAATTAACCAATTTATTCTGCACGTATTCCAGATGCTTTACATAAACTCTATTCCATGTCAATCTGCTTGAGGCATATAAAATTGTATGTACAACCAGGAAACTCATAAAAGTACCTAAATAATGTGACATACATAACATTACAGGAGTGTCTGTACTGTGCAATGGAGCAGAAATCTCTGGACTTGTACTGAGCTAGCACTGCTAACTGCATCAGTGTGACATTGTATTCAGACTAATTAGCTGAAAAGCTGCTAGGCAATTTCTAAACCCTACCTAGAGTTTCTTCATGGTGCTATTACACACTTATAACCACAGGTGCTACTTCAGGTATCAGTACACACACTGTGCAGCATCTTATGGATGCTCTGCTAAGCATGTTTGTTTTTAAAATTTTAAACAATACAGCATCCTTGTTCTGAACAGATTTTGTGGAACATTCTGATATTTAAAACAATGAAGATATTGACTTCTGTAAGGATTAATTGTTCTGTATCCTAGGCACAAAATACTTTAAACAAATTGCATCAGTAATTATTTCTGATGGCAGATAATGGGCATTTAAGGCGTCCTATTTTCACTGTGTAAGGAGAATGCTGAGAAGCAAGGTTTTGGCCTTTTGGAAGAACTGAGCAATTATTTGTTACCTGTGAATAAAGAAGTACTGATGACAAAACAGTAGGGGTTTTTTTGCCTGTTTGTCTGAATGTCAAATATGACTGGTTTGATTTCTGTTTCATTTCTATATTTGTCAAGAATGATAAATTCATCCAACTCATCCAACTCACGTCTTTCCAACAAAGAGAGCTTTGGTTTCAAGGTTCTATAGAGCTGCAAAGTTTTGTTTGTTTGTTTTCTACACAGGCTTTTTGTTTGTTTGAAACAATAAATTGTCCTTACCATTCTTCTTCATTGCAACCTTTCCTGACCCATCCATTCCTTCTTCAAACAATAATGAATACTTGAATCACTGCAATTCTTTAATGGCTTCCATTAACTTTGGGCCCCAAAGTGAAGGATGAAGGAATCAACCTATATTTGGGTGGAAGTATGTCAGCATGGACTTCTGGGTCACCTTGCAGCTCAGCTGCACACCCATGCTAGCTGTACCCAAATTGGGACAGTGGACATCTGGGACTATCACATCCTGACTCCTTCTGCCTCTCAGCAGTAGAATCTGTGTCTTACTGCCTAATGGATAAATCTGGACAGTTTTCTAAGCATTTTTAATGGTACTTTCATATTTAAGATTCTGACCCAGAAAGGTCAGAAATTTTATTTCCTGTGAACTTCAAAAGGATAGATGAGACATCCTTCTAACATTCCCCTATAACTATCAATCTTACAGAGAGTTAAATAGATAGTAGATCTAATACTAGGGAATGTTTTCTTGATAGAGTAGCTAGAATAAGATTACATCGTAGGCAATGTGCTCTAAGTGACCCTGCCTGAGCATTGTTGGACTAGGCAGTCTCCAGAGGTCCCTTGCTATCTCAGACACTTTGTGCATCTGTAACTAGAAAAAGATTCTTCTTTTCATGTTTTTATCACTTGGGCACTTGTCTCTTTCCTTTCCTCTTCTTTTTCACTCACACTTTTAATAAATCACTTATTAATAACTAAAAATAGTTATTAATGAAATCCAAATAATTCTTTGTTATCTTCCCTGAGACAATGCTTGTCATTTAGAGAAGCCTAGCTGAAATATGTATAGACATACGTGCTAGTTATATGTCACGATTTACAACCTCCATTACAGGAATAAAATTGATTTAAATATTGACTCAATTTTATTTTGATAATCTTATAATATTAGGCCAGTAATGGTAAGAACACTTAAGAGTCACCATCATATGAGCCTTACTGTCCTAATGGGATATTAAATTTAAGGTAGAGTCTGTCATGTAGTGACTGTGGGATTTCAAAAATATGAAGAGAGAATAATTAAATATGTAAGTAACCGTTATGTTTATCTTCTAGCTAAATGGGAATAATAAGAATGTGTGTGAATATACTATTCTTTTCTGCTGTTGAAATGTGACCTGTGATTTTTGGTAGCTAGTCCCACATGAACAGCACAGTGCAAACATACCACAAAGGATGGTGTAAAGTTTTTCCCTCCTACTGCTTTGATGCCTAAAAAGCCCCTTTTTTACCTGCACAAATATTTTTGACATGTTTCATGTATTTGCTCCGGCATCCGTTTTGCATATCTTTGGTAGCAATTTGGCTCTTTGTCCTTATGCTTTAGTGAGGATATTCAGAGCTTATTTAGGGCAGGTAAACAGGTTTTAAACCACTAATCTCAGAACATTTTATACCCCAAGTTGCTGTGCATGGTCCTCAGGGATCCACTGGGCATCTGCTCAGCTGAGCAAACCTCTGGGCCTTACTGCGGTCACCTGCTCAACACAGACTCCTGCCTGCTGCAGATTTAGGGATATAGGACTGCTCAAAACCACCAGTTTAAGCTGGACCCAGTTCCAGAATCCTTGTCCTTTCTCATAACCTCAGTCTCAAAGGCTCTCAAACTGTATAGCTTATCTTTACAAGGAAAATACTAATTTGAGTCACACAGGTATTTTTTGTCAAGGGTTCAAAACCTCATCAATCTTTATGAAGCATAAGGAAGAGCTATATAGCCAGACAAAATAACAGCCGGGAAGCTCTTTCCTGCCTTAGCTGATTGCTGGGCAGCCACATAGGTCCATAAAGGGATATAAAAAATCTTCCCTCTCTCTCTGTTACAAACGTTTTCGCAAAACGCAGAGCCTCATTCTAGCAGCAGACATTATACTTTCTCTCACCTTCAGTTACCAGTGAGACACCACCAGTATAATCATCGTCTATTCCCTTCACAGTCACACTCCAGCACCAGTCATCTCAGAAACCTCCCCCAGGTAAACGCATTCAGTTTCCTCGCCTTTGCTAGGGTTCAAACTAGAGAAATCTGTGTATCCCACACTGAAGCCAAATCATTAAAGGTAGTCTTCTTTGGCTTCTTACAAATAAAAACATTAGTAGAACGTAAAGAAAAAAAAACAACCCATAATTTCCCTAAGGAAAAATATGTACAAAGAAGCCACACGTGAGCCTGGTAGTCATGTTGCTTAACGTAACTTTGGAAAACAATTAGACAGGCACAACACTTAAACTTGAGAAGAATGTGATTGTTTTCAAAATTGTCAAATACATAAAATGCAAAAGATGCTTTAATTCTAATCTAATTAACTTTTCTGGAGGTGCTGTATTGGAAGGACAGATTTATTTTAGTTAGAGGAAAAAAAGCATTATGTCAGTTTTACTGAGTAAGACACTCCCTATTTTATCATACCATAACCAAATTAAGCTTGAGAACTACTAATCAGTAGGTGCCTATTATACAGAAAAGCATTAGCCTTAGCATGTACAATGCCTTCGGCATTCAACAGGGCATGCACTGGAAATAAGAATTCCTTTGTCATTTGGCCAGGGAAGCAATTATCTTCATAGTTCATGATTTGTATAATAATCAGTTAAAATCAGGTGTGTCATCGGCAAAAGCTCATGAAAAAAATTAACATTCTCATTCTTATTTAGAAACTTTAACTTCTTAAATACTTGCAAAATTCCTGAAAAAAACTGATTGCATGTTCATATAAACCATTTCTCTTTCTGTAGTGATATTTTCCCTCCTCTCCCCTCCAAAATGCACAACTTCAAAAGAAAATTAGAAATCTCCAGTCACATTTATTCAACAAAATTGCTCACATTCTAATTTTCTGTCTCCAAATCCATGTGTGCACAGGTGAACTACACACGTTCACATGTTTATGCATGGCATCAGCTCCTTGCTGCTATTTCTATACTGGCATTACAAACATTCCAGGTCAGATCTATGAGCCGGGCATGGCCAATGAGCTCCAGCTCACCTCTGGGTACCCTCAGGAGGCACTGTGTCCCTGAGAGAGCTCTCTGCTGCCTCTTCCTCTCCCTCCTTTCCCTTTTCCCAGAGGAAGAAGGGATACACATGCTGCGGACATCATCACTAGCAAATTGTGTCATCTTTTTATGCTGTTTTATATGCTGTATATTTAGAGTTATTTACACTAAATAATGTATAAGCTATTATAAACACTATTTACTTAATCCCCACCCATCTGAGTGGAGTTACCAGGCATGCAATCTATGATAGTCCACGTGTATTTGAGTCCAAGGTCACGTAGCTTATACCAAACTTCTTTACATAGCATGTGCTACACATGCTACACCAACCTTTTGCTATTAAACAATTGCAAAAAGGGCTTCACTAATGGTATGACATCAAGTGGCAGACTACTCTTATACCCTTTTTCAGTTACTTGGTTTTACCGTACAGAAAAGTACTCATATTTAATATAGAATAACTAATAGTCTGTGATCAAATTTCAGACCACTATCCATATGCTTTCTTCACAAGACTTTGCATTATACCCATTGGGGATTGCAGGTGGTCATCAAAATCCATATTAACAGTCTATATTGTTGTTAGGAGACCTCCTGATTGCTCTAATTATCACCATCTTAAGCATCATGTCACTCACAGTTCTCACATTGCAGGCAAGACCCGAATACTTATAATCAAGTAAATGATATCACAATCAGGTGTTTAAAGTATTTAAAGGTCTTATGTATTTCAAATAGCATTATTTCTCCATCTATGCCAAGACTGTGTTTGTTAGGGTCTCACGCACCTGTTCCTCAGATCCCAGGTAACTTCTACTTTCTCCTCCAAGCTGATGTCACTTATAAAAGTTGTCCTGATGACATCATGAAGAATTTTTGTGAACTTAGTTTTTCTGTAGGATGAGAAAACTCTACTCTTGCCAAAAACTCAGCCGTAACATGGTGAGGAGAGCATGTACAGAAATGCATATGTAAAAACAGCAGGAAGCTTAAGCTACTTACAGTGTTATTATTTGAATTCTTCTACATTGTACTGTTGAACTGAAAAAAACAAAGATACCTTAGTCTGCTCAGAAAGTGACAGAAAGGGCTGTTCAAAATGCAGTGATACAATATTTTTCCAATTACACAGGTCATATTTTATAACTACGGGAGAAATGAGTTCATCAGTTTAAATGAAGTAAAGGATCTTTGCGATCTCCTAATTTGATACAAATAGCCAAGACCATGCACAAACTAAGCAAAGAGGAGAATCACCCCAGGCATCAGAATTTCCTGAAAAAATGTTATTTAACCTATTCATATAACAACTTCATTTTTACTCTGCTAAAAAAGTCATACAAAGCTTTCTCATTGGTATCAGAAGTATTAAATGCATTTATATTTCAACACAGGTTCCATCATTCTGAAAGGCTGAATCCTGTGAAGCCACAAAACACAGAAACAGTTTCAGTTTACCTATTAATGGGAGTTATAACCACCTAATAAAGTTAATTGACTAAAATATTGTTTTTACAGAAGGAAAGAGGATACTTGCCTACTAACCTTGGAAAGGAAGCCAGTGTTTGGTGGCCTGTGGCCATACCAGAGCTTCCTGTCCAGTGACCCAGTCAGCCTCTCTCTATCCATCGATAGCCCTTAATAAGTGGATACAATATTTTATGGCAGGTGTAGACACTGAAAACTCAGACTTCCTAATCCTAGTAAGAGTTCACATAATCACTCATATATCTTTCTCTTTCCTCTAATAAAGTATCTACATCCCAAAACATGCTTAATGACATCTTCCTTACAAAAGTATTATATTGATTTGTTGATGTTTGTAATATTATTGGGATGTGAAAAGTTGTTCAGATGTCCTCTTGTGTGAAATTGTTACCCATTACTGAGTCAGATGGAAATTATATTGTCTTCCAGGAAAATATTTAACAAGTAAGAATCTCAGCTTTATTGTTAAAGTCAAATATTCATGCAAATTGACTGCTTAGCTTCCTTACCTCTTGAAAACTCTATATGTGGCAGATGTTGGTACTTTTCAGTACTATACTATCAAGACATTTCTAACAGTTAGATAAAGAAATACCAGGATAGAGAGGAGAGAAAGAAAAAAAAAAACAACCTAGCTCAAAAAAGAATAGAAGCAGGCAGAACCATTGTCCCTGTAATTCAGCTGTTGGGGAAAAATAGTTTGTTTAGGTAAAATATTTGTAACCATTTTAATAATGAGCTGTGATTACTGAGAAATAAGGTTAATGTTTTCTATAGAGTTTTTGCTAAAATAGTTGCAAGGCTCCTGAATGGTCTAGCTGTACCATTAAAAACAAATCCAGAAGAAAACATTGAATAGATTCAGAGCACTGCAACAAGAAGCAGGATTGTCTCTGCTTCTTTAGCTTTAATTTGGTGCCCAGGACACAGTTATTGTCTCTATAAAAGTGCTATTGTTCTTCTTTGCTAATCCTCCTTGTAGCTATGGCAAAGAGAGATGACTGTAATAAATCTTTTTTTTTTTTTTTGAGACAGACTGGAGCAGTCTTGATCACATTTGATGCCTCCTAAGCAAGTAAAATAGAGGACATCTTTAAAAAAGGTCTCTAACAGTTATTTTTAAACTATCATGATAGTGGGCATATTCTTAATTGAGTTATTTTGCTGTGTGTAATGCAATGTTTCACACATTTTGGTCATGTTCAGAATAAGTGGATTTAGTAAGTTTGCTCTTTATGAAGTTAAAAGTTTCAGCAGTCTTTATGGCATGTGCTTTTGTCTGCTCACTAAAATCGGTTTTAAATAGAGCTCAGCATGAGCTGAAAGTCTTGGAAACTCCTGTCTGCTTCTGGGAGACAAAACTACATTCATGTGTAATCTGCACTTTGTCAAAGATCTCATAAAATCTGTGAAATTGTTTTGGATTCGGTAGCGTGTCATACAAAATAGCTGAGCTTAGGTAGTGTCTTCCCTAAAATGTCTACCAGCCAAAAGATAAACCTGCTAGACAACTCTCTAGGGTGGGGACTTTTTGTGAATAATTAGCCTTGAGCAATGAAACTCCAGAGCCACACCTGGGCTGAATCTTTGATCTGTTTTTATACAGCTAGAACCACGTAATAGAGTTTATGCATTATCCTGATGTTGCAGGCGATAAAATCTTCACTTTTGCATACATACTGCAACGGATATATATGTATGTATGTGTGCATTCATGTATATATTTCTCAAAAATATATATGGTAACAATGGATGTTAAGGCTCACCATTCAATTATGTTTCCTCATTGTTCATTCTGGTTTAATCACTTTTAGGATTTGTTATTTTTTCTTTCTTTCACATAAAAGATGAAACTCAATGACACATTCTTTCTTGACGCCATCAGAACAATATGTACAACAATCAGTATGCTGACAGGGCAGAATCTTTACCTGACCTATTTAGTAGGCACACTTGTCAAACACTGTAAAATAAAACTAATTAATCATTTATGACATGTGTGTTTATTTTTTTTACAGATAATTCCATTTTTATAGGTGGGTTTTATGAAATAAAAGAGAAGGTCAAGTATTCTCATGTATTCTCTGGCTGCATATGGTCTTTCCTGGACAGTGTACAAGACCTGTGGACTGAATGATAATCCATTTGTCCCCCATTTTAATCCTTGATGCATTTCCAGCTCTTCCTGTGGCCTTGGGCAAATCCCTGAACTTCTCCATCTATCCTATAAGTGTAATCAGAATTATGATAATAAAGAATTAATTGGTTATTTGTTTGCCTTTTTGAAGATTTACTCACATTCTTCTCTTGTTTATATCAATATAACATCCCAAGTGAATGAATTTTTGACTGTGTAATTTAGAAAAATTGAAACACAGTTTCTACCCTCATGCATAATGTTGTAGATTTCTTCTTTCATTAAATTTTGCAAATTCACATGGGAAAGGCCAAGGTTATAAAAACTGTCAAGAAATAAGACTTTGCTTCTGCACCCTGTGTAGCAATAATGGCTTTTGATTTTTTTTTATTAAAAAAAAATAAAGATAGAATTTCACACCAACTATGTATTAAAGCTCTAGGACAATTAGAAAAATTATTCTCATACAAAATTATTAGGAACTTGGTCTCCTTACCTACTGAACTGAAAAGTTCACCAGACCATTGTCTATTTGGTTAATAAAATAGACCAAATAGACTGTTGTGAGTGCTAACTTTTTGCTATCTGTAGTTCTTCAATAACATCAACCTGTATTGGTATGTCTGGGCTGTTGAACTTGCTTCAGTCACACTCCTCACATGAATATTCAGATTTACTGAATGGATGTTGTTGATACCACTAAAAGGTAACCATCTGACTGGTAGATAAATCATCACACAGGTACCTGTGAATTGTAATTCTTTCATATTTTCGGAGTGTTGAAAAAGTTACATTAACTTGCACACCCAAAGAGAAATTCAAGATGACGGTACTTCAATTTTATTTTGCTCTCAGTATTGTCATATTCAAAGAGTAACATTTTTACACATTCTGACATATTTTTGAAATTAAAGTACTTAAAAAATAAAATGTTTATGTACTAGATTAATTTAGAATGATAAATATCCCTTCCATTCTATATTTTGCAGGAGTTTCAGTGAAATGAGTGCTTTATAGGCAGGTAGAAACAACTTTCTGATCATTTTATAATGACCACATCATACTGCATCTGATAAAAATACACTAACATTTTTCCTTACACACAAAAATATAGTGGCAATTATTATATAGATATATGTATATGATTTCCAGATAGAAGACATAACTATACGTGTATTTCTCTTCACTTAAGCTTTTATGCAGCCGTATCAGAAACACAGCATGTTTTATTCTCTAATGTCAGCTCTAGAGAGTTCCATACTAGGCTTGGAATATATGACTAAAAAGCCATTAAAAAAACACAGCTGCTTTAACACATTAAAGTTCACCTTTGTTTAATAGAACATTTTAAATTTAATTCAATTGTTTTGTCCAGTTGTATCTAAAAAAAAAAAAAAACAAAAAAACCCAAAGCGCATTTTTAAGGAGAAAAAAACCCTGATTTTCTGATCCCATGAATACCAGGAGGCTCTAAATGGAAGACTTTGCAAAACAATAAGCAGCAAACCCTTCCTCTTGTACCTTCTAATCAGCAGCTATGGCTCCACCCAACAGAGTCCCGTGTGGGACTTGCCAGGAACAACTGGAGCTACAGAGACACACCAGGTTGGGGGCATTCCCCACCTCTCTCCACGAGTGAGAAGCCTGCACAGCTTTTCAGCTCCCGCAGCACGATACTTGCACTCTGTCATCACCCAGCCTTGTTTTTGTGCTCAGTCTCATGGCTGATTCTCTGAGAAAGTTCAACGAATCTCACAGCTGAGTGAGGTTTCAGTCAAAACCTCAAATAGCATTTGTTAATAATGTTTATAGTGCTGTGGTTTCAACTTCAGGCTGAGAAAACAAACATTTAATGGCCAATAAAACTTTTAAGAGACTTGAAAATTAGGGGAATGTGGTTTTGCTTGGCTACATGCTGTCTCTCATGCAGAGATACCAAGTAACATGTTCAGCGCGCCATTTCTTTAATACCCACATAAAACACTTTTGGTAAGCTGTTACAGGGCTAAAATTCTCTTCAGTTAGCATTTTAGTTTGGGATTCATATTTTCAAGCACTCTAAAAATTTGGCCAACAGGATTGGTGGTAACAAAGCTGGAAGGATTTGTCCAATCTACTGCTCAGAGGTGGAGTGTTGCCCACTCTCCTCCCTAGCCTTATTTCCCATCCCACCACACAGCTCTTTCCATGGTCTTCTGTTCCTGCTGCAGGTGCAGTGTGCTTCCCTGTTTCTCAAGTATGGTTTCTAAAAGCTGTGACTCTAGCATGAACTCTGTACTTGCATGCTCAAGAATCGCTATTTATTTTTTTTGTTCCTTCTCCCTCATTTGCCCTGTTCTGGTAAACCTCATCCTAATAAAATTCTGTGTTAGAATGGCAAATGCTTCAGCATGAACCTGGGACAGCACACAATTTCCACTCAGTCACAGGTTCAAGAATGATGGTGCCCATCAGCAAAAAAAAATGTGGTGGGAAAAGATGAGAAACCTCTATGTCCTATAAGGGATGAGATAACAGAAGAATTTCTTCTCCCCTCAGATTTCTCACAGAGTCAGCAAGATCGGGCCAGCAATTCATGGGTGCATTAACCAACATCAACAGTGGCTGACGTTAACAGACCGGGCTGCAAGCTGCCCTGCTTGAGGAACTGGTTCACATCCACATCTGTGACCTGGCTGTGGGGAGGCGACCGGCAGCAGAGAGGTGGGGCAGACCTCCCCAGCGCTATCTTTTTAAAATGTCTCAGTATTTATTTTAGTATGAGGTGTTTGTAATTCTACAACCGGCAAAAAACTACAGAGCATAATAGGACTGAGAAAATACAGGAAAAGAAGATTAAGCTTTCATGCTTGAGTGTAAACTTTGCCTTTTCACTCTAAATAGAATGGAACTAATTAAATGAGTTAAGCTGTTACTTTATGCCAGCTGGTTTGTCCACAAGAGTCTCAAACAAGATTCACTTTAGAAAGGTGGGACTGCACCTCACTTGATGTGGTTAGCTAGGCCACACTCCACGGCTCTCCCTTATATATTCTTTTGCTTAATGCTGTGATTACCTCTTTACAGAAGGAGGCAGAACAGATTTCCAGGCTGTGCTGATGGTTGCAGATGCAGGATTCTTCACACACACAGGAGGCTCATGTTTCACCTCTGTGGTGTTAAAAACAGTTCAAACTTGCCAAGGGGGAAATATTTTAGGACTGTGCGATGTTTTGTTTACTTATGTGGTTATCACTTTCAGACAGTAAATACAGTGCACTTGTCGCATAAGTAAGGTAAAATAAGAAATATTTTTTAATTTGTTTCAAAATGCGTCTTTCACATATGGATTTTGTCTGCATATGTACAACATATATGCAACATACATGCAATATGTATGTGAATAAATCTAAAAACCACAGCCATCATCGTAAGTAAAAGGTTTCCTGCATTGGTAATCACATGTCCATTCAAAAAAAAAAATATATCTGCTTTGATTAGTGAGAAAGAATGACTGATTCCGGAAGAATTTCCAAGGATTTTTTTTCATGAACAAGAATGATTTCTTCAGGAAGCGTTTCAATATAGTCAAGCAAACAAAAAGTCTTTGTTATTAATACCGTTTTTTTGGGCTATTTAGGATTGATAATGTAAGTAGAACATATAATGACAGTCCTCAGGGTAGACTCGATCTCCATGTTTACACTAGGCAAAGAACCTGGATCCATGGCCAGCTTCTGGAAATGCTGGGCTTCTTCTAGCCCACCTGAGGTGCTAGAGTAGAGCTTGGGGCATGTTAGCTGCTCTGTCACCTAAGGTGTTGCATAGACCTAGGAGGATGGAAGACTACAGCTCTGCATTGAATGTGCAGAGGGTGAGATATTCTAGAATGAGAACCAGGAAAAATCAGAGCAAAAATAACTCAGGTGGCAAGGTCCTTCTATTCTCAGTATGATACCAGCTTTGGTAAAAATTAAAGTCCATAGAAATAATGAGCAATGTAGTTATTTTTTAAAGAATGAATAGTATACAGATAACAAAAAGATCATATCCCTTCAGCCAGCAAATGAAAATTCAGTGTTTCTATAAATGCAAAAATTATAATACTGTAACTTTTTTACAGCATTTTGGATTGCTCGTGTAGTTTACAAGTATGTTCTGTTTTCTCAATATACCTGATGTGGAAGCCCATCAAATTCTCTGAGTTTTCTTCCTCCAAGGAAAATGGAATGTAACTTAAATTTACTATTGGTAATAAAAACACCTGACAAAATAATTTTATCTCATTCTGTTGCTCAATAGGTAATGAACATAGAAACAAGCTCACAGTTGCAGTCCTTTTTGTAGCCATTTCACTACTACATTTCACTACTTCATAAAGTTCATAAACTGTTTTATGCTATAGTTAATATTTATATCTGATCATTTAGAGTTGATATTTCTTCGTTGATCTATAGCATCATTTCAAACCAATTCTTTTGTTGTATGAGAGATTAGCAGTCAACATATTTGTACAAAAACTTGAAAACAATTAATTGAGCCTGTTTTTCCTGCAGAAAATCTGTCACTTTCTTTTATGTTTAATAATTGCTTCTTACCAGGTATTGAAAAGATAAACATGTTTGTCAAAAATTGATTTTAGTGTTTGTCTGGTTACCACCCAATGATATTTCAGCCCTTATCTGTTGCTTGATAGCTCTTCGTCAGCCTTTAAGTAAGTTTTTTCTCAGCTGAATCTCCTGGGACAGTTCTGAGGCTCAATGTTCTCTCTCTTACGCTTCCAGTCGTATTAATGAACAAAAGGTTTTTCTCCAAGTATGGCAGCACATTCTCTACAAATTAAAGCCGAAAATGGCTGATGGCACAAACATGATTAAAGAAGAAGACTCTCAAGGTATGACTGATCTTTAGAATAGAATAGAACAGAACAAAATAGACTAGTTCAGTTGAAAGGGATCTACAATGACCATCTAGTCTGAACAAATCAGGGCTGACCAAAAGTTAAAGCATGTTACTAAGGACATTGTCCAAATGACTCTTAAACACTGACAGACTTAGAACACTGACCACCTCCCTAGGAAGTCTGTTCCAGTGTTTTACCACCCTTTTGGTAAAGAAATGCTTCCCAATGTCCAGTCTAAACCTCCCCTGCTTTGAATATTTTCGCAGGAGATAATAAACTGTTAAAGTGTTGTATTATAAATTTAATATTTCATTTAGTTATGGTCCAAAAAGATAGTTTATTTCCAACCAAGAAATTACTCTTAGAAAAGAGTTCATTACATCTAAGATCTCAATAACACATTTTATATGAGAAATATTAGCTACTTTTGTCCTTACTTTTAGTATCATTACTCAGTGTAATGCATAATGAAAAGTTTTTGACCCAACCAAGAGAACTGTCTTTCACACTTACTTTATAAGTAGGATCATGTTGCATGTCTTTGGCCACAGTAGTCTTTCAGTCAGGAAGTGCTTTCAAGAATGAAAAGGAAGATGTGTCCAAAACACCCTTTGCAGTGCTCCAAAATGTTTTGATTGACACTCAAATGCTATAGTCCTTACTCAGTCAAAATGACCTTCAGAATCTAACACTGTAGCTTAGGTAGTCATCTTTTCCTGTAGAAAGTGTGCAGAAAATAATTATAGTTATAAACACTTGTAATATGAAATATATAATTGCTACTTCTCACTTTATATATGACTGTACAAGGAAAGATGTAGAGAGAGTAATGGAGTAGAGAGAAACTACTTAATTGTACCTTCTGTGAACAACGGTAAGTACAGTGGGCCTCTTTTCCTAATCGATTGCACATTTTTGCATCTACATAATACTGTTGATTTTTATTGGAACAGCTCTTGATAACATTGATAGTAATGAAGTGAACTGAGAAACAAATCTACTCACTATTATTCAAAAATATTAATATGCATGATGAAACACTTTGGATTGCATGCCAATTAAGCAGAGTAACTTGTCAAGACTATTTTTCTGGTGTTTTCTTGGACTGTGTTATTCAGTCAAAGCTAAGCAACAGGCTGTGTCTTGTTCTCTGTTTTAAGTGTGTGTATCATAAGGTTCTGCACAATCTCTGAAGTCTCCAGAGCTCGTTGATACATTTCTTCACAATTTACCATATTGACACCATATCAAACCACATCAAACCTGAAGAAGACAACTTGTCCTTTTCACTGTTTATGTTTTCCTGGTGTGTTTATCACTTTCATGATAACCGTTCCTTCAAAGATCATATGAAGTCCAACTCAGATCTGAAACACTCAGTTGTCCTTTCTGTGGTTAAAAAATCCAGGAGGAATGATGTAGCAAATTAAATCTACCTCCAGACAATTTTTCCCACCTTTACTTATCTCTCCTTTTGCAAAAAGCCAGATGAGAACAATATTCTGTAAATGAACATTAAACAGCAAATGTATTCGATCTTCTGAAAACTACAGAGACCAAAAGCTTTCTTATCAGTTTAGGCTTTCTTTTCTTTCTTTTTTTTTTTTTTCATAGATGTGCAGATGTGTTGTACTCCTAAACAAGGCTAATAGGTACTGAAAAGAGCAAGGAATGTTCTGATCTGTGTTAGTGGAATGCTATGAAAACCAAGCTGCAACAGGCATGTTGACGTACAAATGCTAGTAGTGATTTATCAACATGATTTCTTCATACTCAAGCACTCCATTCAACCCACATCAACACATGGAAACACAAATACACATCCAGGTTTTAGAAATTTTATCTATGGGAATGAACTATGTAACAACAGAAAGTTTATCTTTAACATTTTTCAGCAACACATGTAGCTTTTAAATTTTAAAAGAGGAAGTAATTCCTCCTGTGTGAATGACGCAGTTTGGGTCAGACTGACTACTGAAACAAATGAGAAATACTGTCTTTTACTTCTCTCCTCTTCAGTGGATTATGTCAAAAATATAGTGCTTCTATACTTAGTTAAATTGGATCCAAGGTTTTCAACTGCTGCAGAAAAACAGGCTATAGGAACAACAAAATTATTATTATCTTGATAACCCTGATATATAAACAGAAGCACTGTTTGTAAAACATACAACCCAACTTTTTGACCTCCTAATCTCTGATAAGGCTTATTTCATGTGTAAGATGCCTAAAAGAGAGCTACAAGGTTGATCAAAGACCTGATAAACTTGGCCTATGAAAACAGTTTGAAAGAACTTGTATTTCTTAGTCCAAAGAAGAGAGACCTAGAAAAGGCATCATAACTTGTTCAAAGGTGCTGCAGAAAGAAAGCAGAAGAGGTTGGAGGCAACTTCAGGATAAGCGAAACTGTGGGAGGATCTGTGGGAGGATCTCTACAGGGAGGTAAGGTGGTCTGAGACAAAACAGAGGACAACACTTTTCTGTACCATTTATAGAATCATAGAATGGTGAGAGTTGGAAGGGACTTTAAAGATCATGCAATTCCAACCCCCCCTGCCATGGGTAACCTCCCATCAGACCAGGTTGCCCAAAGCCCCATCCAGCCTGGCTTTGAACACTTCCAGAGATGGGGCATCCACAGCCTCCCTAGGCAACCTGTTCCAGTGTCTCATCACCATCAGAATAAAGAATTTCTAATCTAAATCTTCCCTCTTTCAATTTAAAACCATTACCCCTGTCCTATTACTGCACTCCTTGATAGAGTCCTTCTCTGTCTTTCCCATAGGCCCTCTTTAAGTACTGGAAGGCTGCTACAAGGTGCCCTTGGAACCTTCTCCAGGCTGAACAGGCCCAACCCTGTCTTCATAAGAGATGTGCTCCAATGAACATCTATGAGCACTGCCCTGCCCCTCAATTTGGAATTGTGCCTACCTTGCTTTCTTTCCTTACCTTCACTCTCCTGAACCATCTCTCCCATTCCTCCCTAACTCCCAGAGAGGCAGAGCTCTCCAAGAGCACTGATAGTCCCCCCTGACAGAAACAGCCTCCTAGTGCTAGTCCCTTTTGCTTCCCTTGTGCCTCGCTCAGCCACCCCCACCCCACAAATTAAGCATGTACTTCCAAAGAGGCTTGAATAAACTCTATGTGAAGTCCTGCAAGGATTTAATGAATGCCAAATAGTGAAGTTCTATATTACTTACAGGATAACATAACTTGCAAGTCTGGTTTTGGGGAAGTCTAAAGCAGTGCAGAAACACTAACTACTTGAGCGCTTGGCTTTTTAAATAGTCATATGGTCCATTTGTTTTTCAGAGGGAAAAAAAGATCCTGGGAAGTGGTGTGTCTAGCCACTCTTCTTCTTGCAAAAGTAGTGATGTCAGGGCAGAGAATAAATGATGGGAACTCCTGGACCCTGGGCTTTGACCTCTAAACCCATAACAGTAAATTCATCTTTCTAGAGAATAGAAGTATTTTATTATTTGGTAGACTTACACTCAGTCAATACCTTTATATATCTGAAAACTGATCTGAAAAGCATATAAAAGACTTCCTTATAGGTGCCCCGAAATTTGGACACTGATTTCAGTGTTAACTGTCTCATTCTAGTTGTATTTGAATTGCCTGTTCATAGTAATTATTTTCTCCCTACTGGAAAACAGGTTCATTCATTATTTTGTGAACTCACCACTCAGTTTTTCAAAGGCTCAAAACCAGGCCCCACATTCCTCTGTTATCAGATGCTTGTTAAACTGCAGCTCATCCACATGCTTTCTGAGCTCCAGAAACTTAAAGTACCATTTCACTTCTGTGTGATATCATGTTGTACACTTTGGATTGTTTTAACTTACCAGGCATACTTGCTGATTTATATTAAGACCGAATGCATTTTGTTAACTTCATGGGAGGTGTATTACAGCCAGAAAACAAAAATGCAAGAAACACAGCTGGATTTTTCTTCTGTTGGTTTTGTTTGTTTGTTTGTTTGCATGTTTAGTGGATGCAAGAATGGATACTGCTTCACATTTTGAATTAGGCTCACATTTCAATTATGACTGCAATTATCCGTACCTTAAACCTAAATTGCTGTAAAAAGTGAAATCTCCCCTGACAAAATTCTTTATTCTTCATTCTAATGTTTTTATTTATAGGGAATGTGATTTCTGCTTTTCTTGCAAAGGCAGAAGTAACGAACTAAAAGAAAAGAAATATTTATATTCTGAATATGATAGACTGGAGATGGCATTTCACCAAACCTTTGAAACATTAGTTTTTGCATACAGTGATGATATTGGGACGATGAAATCATGTTGTTGAGGTAACCCACTACACTGGAAAGTACCTTGTAGGTATCTTTGATTTTCTATTGGACATAGAAATTAACCCTTCCCATAGTAAAAATATTATTGCACGTAATTGTGAAACCAAAGGGCCATATTCCATGAACTAACTCAAATCCAAGCTTTTTAGCACAACTTTCAGATTCTTAACAGAAAAAAAAAAGTACTTATAAAAATGCACATAACTTTGTCATTGTATGTTTTTCTGAATTCTTTGTCATTTGTCTTTATTTGTATATATTTCTCTTTCCATGAATTCTTGTATAGTGACTTAGAAAAGTGCAATCAACCAAAAGTGTCTCTTGGTTTTGGAGAAGACAAAAACATCCCTGTAACTACAAAATGTTTCTTCCTATTAGAAGACACTTAGAAGACATTAAAATAAAAATTGTTATTATTCCACAGGATTTAAAACTGATTGGATTCCTCTGCCATTTCCACCTTCATTCACACTCTTTTTCTTAAATTCACACATCAAAAAAAAAAATCCACCAATGCTGTTACACCTGAGGTGTGATACTGCCACAACAGAAGTTGCATGATAAAGGGCAATATTTGAAAACTTATACTGCAACCCATTTGCTTCAGATTCAGAAGGGGGAGTATTTGAGGGTGAGGCTGCAAACGTGTATTTACACTATCAAGGCTTTTCCCTTGCTGTTGAAAGTAACTCTCAAAAAACTTACCTGTCTCAGGTTCCTATCAAGATAAAGTGGTTGATGCCTGATAGCATCCTCTGTTTCTTTTCTGGGTCCAGGCCAATTCCTATTGAAGTCAGTATAAAGAATCCCTCTGGCTTGAGCAAGAAGTTAAATTGGGCTCTCTTGGGTTTGTGGTATAGCCTTGAGCAAATCAGAAACCCTCTGTCTTATAATTAATCCGCATGCTACCTTCCAATATTATAGCCAGCAAAGTTAATACTGCATTTGGAGTGTGTAGTTCTTTTATGTTGCATTTCAAGCAGTTCAAAGTAAAGTCTTATTTTAGGTACCTATATGTAATTATAAAACTGAGATCATCAGATGGCAGAAGCAGACAAAATCTGTAGGGTACACAAGGATATTACAGAGTTGTTGGGGTGTTTTTTCTTCCTAGAAGATAATTAAATTTCTGTTTACTATATTATCTGGAAAAGGGACAGAATAAGATAGGGACTGGTTAACAAAGAATAATAATGATTTTCATGGTATTTACATTTTTTACCATGATATTTATGGTTTTTTTACCTTATGATAACTTTAAAGTTATGATACATGGATGCCATAATACTGCATTATGTGCAATCTTAAAAAGTGAAAGGAAGGATGAATTCTACTTCTGGTATAAGAAAAGATACCTTTCATAAGATGCAAACCTTTTTTTATGGCATACATTCAGTTTTAGGCAGGAAATTTTCAATTTCTAAGCAAATTTGTTGGAAAATTAATTCATAAAATGTATTTCTGCAATTTTTTTATTTCACTTGAAACATGGTTTAAAGGACAGAAAAAGAATTGGGACAATACTCACAAAACCAAGTTGAAGCTATATCCTACAAAAAATCAGATCAAATGGAATCAGCCTTGCTGACCAAAAAATATTTAATTGTTTTTACAATGCAGACCAGGTCTGATAGGTTAGCAGGATGTGAGAAAATTATTAAAGGAAACATTTAACCTTTGTTCCCAAACACCCAAGGCAAGTATCATAACTAATCCCTGAAATTTAGTTAATGTGGGGAATTGTGTGAGACTCATCTGACTAAATGAATGTTTACTACATCAACACAAACATCTGAGCTTAAGCTTTTTTACAGTTGTCAGAGATCTGGCCAATAGTTGATGGATATGTCTCATCCAAAACTAGATGCCTACATTTAGTCAGATTAATTTTGACCTATGTGGCACTGATCATATTTACTCTACTTCCACTGACTACAGATGGTGACTAGCTAACTCTAGGTTACCTATGAGACTGGCTCAGATGTAGACATCTACATTGCAGACACCAAAAGTTCACAGAAATTAATATTGGCCCTTGTGACACTGTGAACATAGTTTTTGTAAGATTCACTCATATATTAAACAGATATAATAGAGGAGCCTGTGCAAGGCAGAGTTTAAAATAGCCAACTGATTAGGTGACTTTCTTGGAATAGGAAAGACCTTGGGACAAATCTTTGTTCTTAATTATTCAAAGGAAGGACAGAAATCACTACATTTTACATCCTAATAAAGTCTACTAACTATGGGGCTACAATAGTTAACTGTTCTGATATGAATGGCATTTAAAACTCTGGAAGATCCCCTTTCCATTCCAGTGGAATCATTTGAAAATCTCTAATAGTTCAAAGGGATGGAAAAAATATCTTTCGCACATTTCAGTTCCACACCTTTTTTTTCCTAGTCTGTGCCTCCAAGGCACATTTGAACATCTAACCCTTTTGATCCATCTGGTGGAATATATAAACAGAGTGCGAGCAATTTAAAAGAGGAGTTGATTTACTTTAATTCACACAATCATATAGCTTTTTGCTATCTATCTCCTTAACATGGCACACCTTTACCCAGTCCCTTGGCACAATAACCGAACCAGCCTTAGATTCCTTCAAATTTCTTAGCCTTAGACTACGAAGGCTAAATTCAGAGATGATCTATCAGATGAATAGGGAATCTGGTGTGGATCTAAAGTGGTTAAGATACCTAGCAAATTAAATAAACTTAGATTACCGCTGGAGTTATTTCATCTCACAACTACAGCTACTTTAAATTTACATAAAAATTAATTCCTGAAGGTGGCAGCATCATGACCAAATCGATATACAGCCTTCAATGCATGCAAAAACCCAGAACATGACCATGCAATTATAAGTGTTAATTTAACAGTAAAGCCACATATGGCTTTTAACATTTATAATTCAGAGTAAGTTCTTTGCCAGCAGTTGGTTGGAGGTTTGCACTGAGTATTTCCCATGTTTTTCTCTTGAGCTCTAAAATTTTAAAAGAACATCCTTTCCCTTAGATGCCTTTTAGCATTTCATGCTACTGGACTTCATGAATTATTAGAAGCATTACATACCAGAAATGGTGAATTTTGAAAATTTTTGGCCTGATTCTTTGTTTCACAAGGGTCATATTACATAACACAGGCACTGTAAAAGGACTCATGTTATAGATGGACTGTCTTCTCTGTCCACTTCAAAGCTCTCTTCCTAATGTGAACACTGTAGGAGTCTACAAATATTTTTTACTTTACTCTTTGAAGTTACTTTCTATGTGGCCTGGTGGGTTACAGAAAAAGGAGGGCGATAAGCATTTCACCCACCATTGTCCCTGTGTATACAGAGGCATGAATCACCCATTATTACTTAAGCAAATTCTTTTTAAACTGCGTTTTGTAGCAAGCACATGAGATCACACTGAAATCAGGGTGAAAAAAGTTCCATTAAGCTTAAAGATTATGAGATGAACCTTCCATTTAACTAGACCTAAATCCAAAAACAAAGCAAAGAAGTACAGGTTATTCTTGCATAGTCCCTGGGACAGCCAAAAGGAATCCCACTCTGCCCCCAGAGGAATCCAAACTTTATTCCATCCACAGTTCCTTGGAAGAAAAAAACAGGCTTCTCAGAGAGGGCAAGTCCAGCCTTTCCCACTTGGATAAGCAGGGTGAAGCACCCAATGCAGGGTGGCATAGCTACGGGAAGGTAAAACAATATGTGGGCACGTTCCCCAGTGCTTCCTCCTGGAAGAAAGAATTTGCATCATGCCTTAATAATGGCAACACCTAAATCTTGCAAACTAACTCCTAGTTCTTCCTTAGCTGTCTTCTGGTATGCAGAGTGCATTTTCCAGTCCAACAAGACTCTCTCCTCTGTAGCTCAGGCCTCTGGTTGCCAGGTTCCTGGAGCAGAAACCTCCAGACCAATGTTTTGTGTCTGGGTCTCGGTCAGGTGGCGAGGGTGGCCTATGGCTTCCCTGCACCTCTCCTGGGTGCTACTCTCTCAGAGGCACCCAGCTAGCTCCATAAAGCACATACTATTTAACTAGAAAAAGTTTTTATGAGAAAAAAATGTCTTAAAAACATTGAAATAACATGAATAATACTTAGCTTACCTGCTTGTCACACCTTTTTTTTCCATATCGAAATCCTTTAGAGGGTTTGTCTCTGCCTTGCTCAGTCTTACATCTGTCAGTGATGAGATGGGTAAAATGCCTTTTCTCTCATGTCAGAACTGAGATTCTCCGCATTTTCAGATCCTCTGTCTTCTAGTGCTTCCCAAACCTGACCAAACTAGTCTAAGCTAGTCCCACGGGGCAATACTTCAAAAGGCTTTTTTTCTGCTGAATTTTAGTATTGCAATTCAGCCTCATTATTTTTAGTTCCTGCAGCAAACATTCCCTGCGTTAACGTATGAGCCAGGAAGACTTCAACGAACAGCTCTTTAAAAATGTGTATATAACCTATATAACCTCCGTAAAGTCAGGATACTTGCTATTGAATATTCTGTGCTCCTATCACATCTGCAATACTAACACAGACGAAATGTGCCGACAGCCTTTTATTTGTGTTGGGGAGTTCCTGATGCAGCTTCTTTAGAATTTCACTCCAAAAAAATATTTTTATCAGTTCTCTCTGGCAAAAATACAGCTGTCAGAAATCCCCTGCGTTGCCTCTGGCCCCAGCTCTGCCAAGGCAGAATTAGCTCATCTCTGGTGCGGTTGCACTATCGTCTGTATTATAGTTATGGTTTTGTTTTCACCTGGGCCTCTTTGCGCTCCAGACGTGCTTGTAGACTGAGACGTGAAGACAACATGTCGGACTCTCCCATTGCAAAGAAAACTGGAATGGTTGAGTGGTATTACCTCAGCTAATAGCAAGTGTCACTGACCTGTCATATTGAATAATCAGAATAAAAAATAATTATTACAGTCAGATTTTATGAAATAGTTATACAACAAAGGGCAAAAGTTAAACTGAGTGGAAATGAGGCCTGTGACTTCCTTCTGTTTCTGAAATAAAGGTAGACTTTTAGAGGAGCCTTGAGTGCAACAGGGTGTATAAACTAGACTGTGCCCAGACACAGCAGGGTCCATCTCTACAACACTGTCCTTCCTGCGCAGTGGCAGTTTGTCTGTCTCCTACCTCTATATTCACTTATTTCTGGCGATTGTCACACAAAGAAGGCAAGAATCCTGGACCTCTGTTCCTTCTTTTACTCCTTTTTCTCTAAAGAACAATTCTTTCAGAAGTCTATTTTCCCAGCTTCTAACCTGAGCTTTCACCCAGGCTATGACTAGATAAGCAGTAAATACTTTACAGACCATTCAGATCTAGCTGAATGATAGGAAAGGTCATCCAATTAGCTGCCGCTTAAAAGCTTTTCCAATGATTAATTTACATCCTTGTATTTTTAAATTAATTTAAAGTTTTGCTTGTTTTACATGCCAGATGAAAGTGTATCACATATTTTGATGAGAGGAAATGAGTCTGTATTAGAGGGAAAAAAAGTCAATATAATTTCACAATGAAAGCCTTGGAGCCGGCCCAGCGTTCACAGGTTGGAGGTGTCCAAGGGTGCTTTATAAAAAGGTAAACAGAAAAGTACATGGTCTCCTAGTCATAAATAGATAGTTTTACTATTACATCTGATTGCTGCACCTCCAAAAAATATTCACTATGCTTTTGGGACAATGTGAAAGTGGCTGGAATTCATTGCAGAGATATTCTCCAGTTAAAATTAAAACCACAATGCCTAATGTGCAAAGATATTAGAAGTACAGTGAAGCCTTCATATAAAAAAATATTTTTAATTCACATGTCTGTACTTGCTCATCTAATACATATAAACAGATACCCTCAATTTGTAAATATTTCCTTTCATTAACTTAGAACAACCAAGATGCGCTGCGTAAGGATGTGTGTGTTTGAAAGCACCTTTGTGCTTCTGCTTTTATAGACTTTACTCAGACAAAGCCTCCAAATGAAGTGTTTCAATTGTATCTGAATCTCCAGATATTAAATAGCTATCAGGCTTTCATGGGAACCGAGAGCTTCAGAAAATGGTTTTTTAATCAGGCTGACTTGGCTTGGGAGTTTACATTGGCTTCTGTCCAAGCAGAAAGATCCAAAAGAGCAAATTACACCTCCACACCCAGTTAGAAAGTCTGCAGGTATTAAGTTGTTTGTTAAGTAGAGTCATTGCGTTAGTAATTTTAGCTGTGTTTGTTCTTTGTGGAAGGCAACAGGCTCTTCCAGATAGTTTCAAAACACGGCAGGGCAAAACTTGATCTTATTAAAACTAAGTTTCTACATGAACTGTTGTTTCTTGCTTCACAGGTTTCTTCTGCTCTTCTCGCCAAAATTATTGCTAATGCTTTTTTCTCTGTGAAGCCTTTTTTTTAACAGGTATTTATTTTAGAAATGACACTGAAATCCTTTCCTTTAGGGAAAACAAGCAAAATCACAATGTTCACAGCAGACTCCTTTGCCTCTTGGGCCTGTCTTCTAATGCTCATTATTTTCTGTTTCTCCAAACTGAAAGAAAAACTGTACCTTTCTCTTGCAGAAAAGTTCTGCTACCTTTTTTTAAAATTTAAATTAAAACATGCTTCCACGAGCATGTTTTAAGTAAATCAGTTAAATGCTTTGTAAGTTTCCTTAGACTTCCGAATTTCAGGATTACTTAAAGCTATAGCTCAATTCTGATCATTGAATGCCTTATTATAGAAAGCTGGTCAGACATATGTATTTTTCTGAATAGATTTGGCTTCAGAAAGCAAGAATGACCAAATGATTACAGTAATAATCGTATGTTTTACTTGGCCCTTTGATGTTGTACTAGGAAATTGCTCTTGGAACTTTGAAATGAGTGAAAAGGTCTAGAGCCCTTTTCTCCGCAACAGCAGCGAAACATCCCAGCTAGCTTCAGAGAAGTGCAAGACTTACCCTAGTTCACAGAGGTGTAACTGAAGGTAGAGTTTAGTTCAAAGGCTACCATACATGTAACCTACAAGCCCAGCTAGTTCCTCTGGCTCAGTGGGACTACTCACAGGAGGAGGAAAAGCAGGATTGCGTTTTGAAGAGGGGAACATTGCTTTAACTCTTACCCTATTAAACCACAAGGCAACCCAGAGGAAGTCTGTTATGCAGACAGTCTACAGTCCCTAGCGAAGATAACCCTCCAAGCAGAGGACTCCAGTGCAATGCAGCACCCTCAATCACCTGGATGTCTCAAGGGTGTCTGCGGGCTACTGGCATAACCTTATAGCTGTGGCAACCGGACACGCAGGAATTGCAGGCACAACTCTCTGAAGCTTCCTTTGCCTTGCATACTGCTGTGAAATTGCTGTGCAGGCTCGGGTCTCCTCACTGAGGAGCTCGGCTGTCCCTCAGGCTCAGTGACTACTACTGACACCAGCTAGGGTGGTTTGAATTATGCCAGCTCTCAGATTCATCTTTCTTGTGCCCATGTCCCCAGGAATGCTCAAAATCAGCATATTTCAACTTACATATGGTCTGTAGGCCAAAAAAAAAAGGTTTGGCTGCCGTTGCTGTGGATGGCATGGTTAATTTCTGAGTTTAAGAGCCATGAATGCCTCCTTGTTGGCTGAATTTGGAATCTGGAAATGATAGGATAGATTTTTCTTTTGCCTTCTCATACCTCTGTGGAATTTCTTGTAAATACAGCTGCAGCACAGACACCAGAGCTTGTTTTGCAAGCTGTACAGAAGTGGGCTGGTAACATATCTAAACAGAGTGTAAGCCTTGAGGCTTCTTTTCCAGCCAGCTGTCAAAGCTTTGAAACTATCATATGTTTAAGGCACTGAAAGGACTGTGGAACATGAGCCTGATGGAACGTGTGGTATTCATTTATCTCGGGAAGTTTACATGTCCTGCTTGACAAATTAGAGCTACAAGGTGACGAAGTGAAGGGTGAAAGAAGCTGCAAAGGAGCAAGAGTCTCTGCAGTTAAAAAAGCTGCTTGAAAGCTTGAGTTCTCAAAGGAAAATTTTATCGAAAGTGCTTTCAGGAATGAGCAGTTGATCTTGTACCTGGACAGATAGCACCCTGATGGCGCTTGACTCCAGTGTGGTTTATAAAAACTGCTCTAGAAAAGGACAGTGTTTTCCGTTTAATGGATAATTTGAGCACTGAAGCAGAAACATGAGTCAATGCCTGACCCTGTGTCACGAGAAAGGTGACAGGAGAGGGAATGAGCTACATGCGCATTCTAACCACAAAACCATCCTTCTCTCTTTTTAGGAGTCAGCTTTACCTTTGTGCAAGTACCCACAAAGATATGCAGATGACTGAGTGATCAGTTTGCATCCAACACTGAACGTAAACAGCTCGTATTGCAAACTATGTAGGAATTAAGAGCAGTTTATTAATTTATATATTTGCTTTGAATTTAGCCAAAATGGCAATGTGATGCTGCAAGGCCACTGCAAAAGCTGCTGAAGAATTCATTTAAACATCCAAAAGACAAAGTTTAGCATTAGGCCTGCAATGCACCTCACTTAAGTCATATAACATTCTTTCTGTAGTCACACCATGCAGAATAACTCCTATAAGTGGAGAAATATCTGTACAGCGATTTCTTCAGAGGGATGGAAAGCCAACTCACTGTAGTCCTCTAGTTGATGCTCTGACATGTTAAATGTCATCATCCTGTGCTCCCTCTGTAGTCACTGGGAGGAGATAAGCGTCTCCAGCTAGTAATAATTGAGATCTTGGACGCTCTGATTCATCTTCTTACAGGTGTCTTCCTCTCCAGTGACTGCACAGAGAGACTGTCCTCCTATTTTTTTTACCCAAGTTAAGTGCATAAAGTTATATGATCAAAAGGTTACTGTAGAATAGCCAGGGGAATCCCAGTGTATACTTCCCTTTTAGTCTTCTTTTTTGTCCTGGAAAGCAAGTTACACAGAATTTGTATTTAAAATATTCCCTTCTGCATATGAGAAAGACATACACAGACTGAGCATGACACCCTTTTATCACAGAAATAATTAGGGGTTTTTTTATTGTCCTCAACTGCACTAAGACTTTACCCCAAAGATTTTGGGAATGGTTTGGGACCACTCAGTTCCTTTAGTCTTCAGCCATAAGTCTTATATTCTTACAACTGGAGCTTCCAGTCTTACTGATGGACCCAGTTTCAGGAGTGGAAAGAGATAAAAATCCTCATCCTCCTCCTCTGATATGCTTCTTGCTTTTCTGGATACCTCCTTCTGGGACAAGGAAGCTCTCTGAGGGTTCATTTTTCCAGTGAATGAGGAGGAAATGTGAAGGGATAACAAAGCAGACTGTGGCCTGGTGTGTGTGTGAATTATGGTGGGTAGAAAGGAAATGGCAGATGAGCTTTTGGATACAGTCTAACATCCCCTCATCAATCACTCTTACAATGACAGCCAGTTACTAGGAGTTTTTGAATGGCTGTTGCCCGTCTCTCTCACTTCTCTCAGTCTGCTGTTGGTAGCATGTAATCGGCCATCTACATATTTAAATCTAATTGCATAGTTCAGATGCAAAGAGAAGGAAAATAAGGAGCTCTTGATTAAAAGACAGAGGCTGCTTTTGTAAACGGAGACTGAGGAAAAGATCTTGCAGCTCACGATGTCTTCTTCTAGGAGGAAAAAGGAGTTGTGACTGTTGCTCATGTTACCACTTGTGACTGGGAGCAGAGAGGTCCATAGGAATTATGTATGTATGTCTTATGAGTAGAAGATTTTGGCATCAGAGGCCTCTTTGATTTCAGTAAACTAAGCCATAGCAAGAGTCAGAATCAGGAATCTGCACACTAGGGAAATACAAGCTGTAAATGTAGTGCCAGTTTTTCAGGTGAAAGTGTAACAAATATTAAACAAATAATCAGGGGAAGCCATGGAATCTCCAACACGCAAAGGCTTTAAGTCAAGACCAGATATACTTCTGAATTATGTTCTCTGTTCTAGCACATGGCAAGTAAAATTATTGTAATGGTCCCCTCTAGCCTTAAAACATATGAACTGCTTCCTCAGGTGTAGCAACCTAATGCAGCGGGCCGAGGGGAGAGAGTTTATTGCACCAACTGCTGCTGCTCTTCTCAAAACCACACCCCAGAGGAAAGGTACTTGAGAGGAAATTGGTGCGGTAGGTTAATGAAAGGCAACAGTGACCAACACAAAGAGGATTCACCTACATTACTCTTCGTAAGAGTACCATTTGTCCCAGCAGGGGCAGGAGGACCAGGAGGAGCATCTGGGAAATCACAACTGAGGGTGAAAACCGGGATTTAGGAATCTTCTTCCATTGTTGCTGGTGGTCCAAGTTCTTTGCTTGCTATGTCTGTGCAGAGACACTAGTCAAGTCCCACCTTTCAGAAAGGTGGTACCTTTCTTTTCCAGGAAAAAAAAAAAGCGCAAATTCAGCTCACTGCACTCACCACAAACTACTGATTTGCATATTCCTCAAACTTTTCCGGATGGTCTCCTCCTATTCAAAAACTGGTTGAACCTGCACTGTATACCTTTCTAAGGTAAAGAATCAAATCTGAAGTGATCCAGAAAAATATGAAGGTTTTCATGACCTTTCCTCAAATCATTTCAACTTTCTGGTAAAAACAGACTTCAAAATGTTAACTCTTTTCCAGATAATCAGAAATTCCAAGATTCTGCCAACAGGAATAATTACAACAGATAATATTTTCCAACCATCTCTAGTGAAAGCAGAAATAGTGTCCATGGTGGGAACTGGGTTTGGTGGGTGTTGTCTTTTAAGGATTGGCTTTTTATTGATGATAAATCATGACTGAATTTGAATAGGATCTTAGAAAAACTTCCTGCCCGCCTAATCTATGGATTTGGTGTAAGCAGAGCGAGCTACACTAACTGAAGAGAATGACACCTTGCTTTTTTGCTTTCTTAGCAATTTCCATACCAAACTACCTGCTGTGTCACTGTCTTTCTCAGCAGTTTCCTCAATCCAGTTGTACCAGTAGAGTGAGGTTGATTTATTACACCTCTTTTAGCTTTTTTGACAACTGTTAAGAAAAAGACTATTAGGTTATTTTAGATCATGTGCTTTACACAGAGAGAACCAATAGCATTCATAACATACAAAGTTCTCCTATAAGCTTATTATAGGCACCTAGTCCCATTATCTAAAATATTCAGCATTTCTTTATTTTAACAGTTTTTTCCTTTTTCACTTCTTACAGATTCTTTACATTTCTAGTTTTGTTTGCTGTTCCTTTCAAGTCTAAGCAATCACTTAGAGGGTAAAGAATAAATATTTCTTTTCAAGAAATATTCTGCTGCGCACCACACAAAAGTTTTCTTGTTTCCCCATTGTTATTACCGTTATTAATACCATTACTACTAATTTAAAACATTTATACTGTGCTGTAATTTTTATAAACATGACTCAAACCAAATTATCTTTCCCAAAGAGGCTTGCCACTAATTAACAAAATGGACAGACACAGTTACAGTCAGGTCCAAAGATGGGAAGGCAAAAAGAATATATATATATATATATATTTGTGTATGGCTAGCAGAGTGGCATATCCTTGCACAACATGCAGCATCCTGTGCATTGCTTGCTGGAGCTGTGCCCTCCCAGTTGATCCGAAGTCAGTGCTCTGCTGAAGCATACCCAGGGTTCACACACCTCTCTAAAGCTAGTTTGGTAGAGCTGCACTTCTCAGGTACACGGCTGAAAGAGTGGACGAAGCGTTCTGCCTCACTGGAGTTCTGCTAATCACCTTGGACGTGGGGTATAGAAACTGTTTATCAGTTTCCTGTGTGACTGGCTGTTTTCTTGGGTGTGTGCCTGTTCTCAATGCGCTGTAAAGCCACACCTCTTCATTTTCACCACTCTCATTCCCTGTCTAATTACATGTGCACTGTCACACTCTTGAGAAACCAAGTTGATACCTTACTAATGTCATGACAATTCTTTTGTTGTTGTTGTTGTTGAGGCATTAGTTTTATATCTAACATTGACTAAGACATTTTTAGTGTTTAATCTTTGCTTCTTCTGACAACATCCTTTATTCATCACAGCCATAAAGGCATAAACTGCCGGTAATGATTTATTTTTTTCATAACAAAGCATAGTGTGAAATCCAATATTTGAAGACTTATCCTTGTTCTTAATACTTGCTTTTCTCTTGTTGGCTTCACTTTCTCACCACTATGGTTTAAAGGTATCTTAGAAGCTCAAAATGGCAATCTATGGGTCAGTGGCATGTGAGTTTTTTCTAAATTGTCTACAAGAGGAAGCTTTCTCTCAAAGTCAAAGTTTGGTACATCCCTAGCTGAAGAATATATTCAGGGGGGAGGTGAAGAGGGGTTGAATGTGAATTCAGCCAAATGGCAGAAAAATTAGTATTGTCTGACGTTACAGAGGTATCTCACCATCTTCTGGCAGATGCAAGATTTTTATACATTCCCATTACATTCATCAATTTGTGAATGTGTGTTCAAGTATGCTGCCATATTTCATGCATGCATTAGATATACAAAATGACCAGAAATAGCACCTGGAATAACTTTTGTATCTTCCATAGCAGTGAGGGAGCTGTCCTTGGAAAAGACACCACACAGAGTAGATGGTGGGGGTTATAAATGTCTGGACGGTGAAGATCCCCCACTGTGTGTACCATGGAAGGACCTACCATGGTGACAAGGTCTGCCTTCCTGAGAGAGACCCTTGAGACACCCCCCAAGATGCCATGGGGCTCAGCCTCAGTCCCTGCAAGTATGTACTGCCACTGGGGGTGTGTAGGAAGCACTAATGAAAAATGGTCACTTCTAGATTTGTATAGCTCAGGTCTGAACATTTTTAGCCAAAATTCAATGTAAACATAATTATAAAAATATATATCTGCTGGTTTAAAAGGGTTTTCTGGAGGCACATTTTCCACATAAACCACCAGAAGGGGGAAAATAACAAAAAAAAAAAAAAAAAAAAAGTTGATAGGAAGAATACATGTTTCTCTAAATTTTCTAGTAAACATAGAAGGACTGCTCAAGTGATTTAAAGTAACCACAACTTAAATTTGTCCTTTAGAAAACATACACAGGATGAATGAGCACCTGGCATCAATTTTTGCAGTCCCGTTGGCTCCCCCCATGCATAGAGGCCACCCTGTCATCACTGTGCACCTGGGGAGCTGCAGCTGGTGTGGTGGGCTGTGCCTGGGAAAACTAAAAGGAGAGAACAAAGAGCAAGGAGTTTTAGGAAGCATAGTATAAGATGCATTAATTAAACTGGAGAGCAATAGGAACAGAAACTTTGCAGAGGGGCAATGCCTTTCCTCTGTGTCATGGTGACCAAACTAGATTACTCCCTTGAGATTCCAAAAGAAACAAAACCAGGTTGATTTTGAGAGAAAGACCCAGATAAAATGCAGAACTTTACAACACATCTAAATCTCTGCATTGATTGTATACACAATTCATGGAAATTAAGATACATGTTTTTGTAACAAGTATTTTAAAGGAGAAGCTTCAATAAATGCTAAAGTGGATATTTGCTTGCACAAAATCTCAGTTGTACGTGTAATCCCAGTAATTGCCTCCTTCTAATTAGACTTGTAATAGGTACCCAACCCAGTCTAGATGTTCTTCAGCATCTTGTCCGAGATGTCTGTGGGCCAGATTGCAACAGAAGCTGACACAGGAATGATGGAGCAACATACAGTCCACTATTATTAAGTGACCAGTGCAAGGCGCAGCCACATCTTCAATTCATACACAACTTGGAACAGGTGGATAAATCCCACCTGCCTAAGTGCCCACTCATGAAAGGTGTAATGTCAGAAGCACAGTCACTTTGACTTTCTAAATCATCAGAAAGAGCCATCTCTGGAGGCCCACCTTTGAGTTGCCCTGAGCAGGTGACATTCTATTGACTATAGATGTATTTATGGTGTTTACATTAGGCAGAAGATACAAATCCAGGCTTTGGAGGGACATAAAGGAAAGCTGGTCCCCAGAGCAGGTGTGGTAAGCTATGGGAAACAGACCCTATCGTACTAATCGCGAACACACAACTTACTGAATGCTACTCAGCCTCTGGTAAACCACTTTAGGCCCTGTGGGGACTTATTTCTTGGATTTAGGGATGTTCAGAAATTATCACCATCTCTTCTTCATCAAAGCGTTTGCAAAGCCTGGCAAGGGTGGCTGTTTCAGGTCTTCTGGTACCGTGTTCAAACGCATGGGTGTCAAGAGAATAAATTAAAAGCATGATTCACATAATTTAGGACTCTGGCTTCATGGATCTGTATTCAAGCCTCCCATAGAGGCATTTCTTGCTCTCCTTGATTACATAAATTAGGGAAACCCATTTCACCTACAGAAGCAGATTTTTGCTAATGGGATCTGTTCCAATGTTCAGTGAATTCAAAGACATTCTTCTCCGTGAATTCAATAGTTTCTGGGTCAGTCACTTCCCAGAGATGAAAGACAGAATCCAGAACAAGAGAGATAAAACAAGCTGATCTTTATTTCCAGCAACGCACCATCCTTAATGGTGCATAATGACTGCTATTTACAGGGAAGGCTGACTCTTGATTAAAAGAGAAGTTTAGTTGTCATTCTTAGAAGGTATGCATTTTATTTTGCTGTGTAAGTCCTCATTGTTCAGTAGGATGCCACTGAATGACCTGCAGAAGGTGACTAATGAACAACTACTTGCTGCTTCTCATAACAGAGTACTTTCAGTGAAATAATAAGTTCTCATGTTTAAAACAACAGAAGGAAGAGCTTTTTCACATTGCATGTAACTAAATCCGAGGAACTCATTGCCAGAGGATGTTTTGGTGGTATAAAAGTGTTAAAACAAATTAATGGAAGAAAGGTGCATCAAATATTATGAGGCATAGCTGTACAGATGCAATTTCCAGCTTATGAAGTTCCTAACCACCAATGACCCTTTTCTGGGAGTTCCTTTCTGAACTTGGCTTTTACGCTAAGCAAGTGCTGTTGGCCACTCTCACAGGCAAGCTGTTAGGCTAGAGGGAACTTTGGTCTGATGTTTATGGCTAGTGATGTGATACATTCTTATGTCATTATCTCCACTTAATATTTTTATGAAGACACCTCACAAATTCAGTATACAAGCATACAAAATGCAAAGATCCTTGCCCAGATATAATGCTTTATAGGCTTTATCTAAAACACAGAAGCAGTTGAGATGCCTATGCTACCAGTGCTCATATAAAACAAGAAATTAACAATGTTATTGTATTAAAGAGGATGATGTTTAATATGTTACGCAAATAAAATGTAAATCAGAAATATTACATTATGAAAAACACTGAAATACATACTTCAGGCCCAAGCCTAGACATTTGCTTTTCCCCCAAGAAAATAAATAAAAATCTGACATCTTAAAATATTTTTGGGGGGTGATGTGGAAATTTGTGATCATTTCACAAAAGGTAGTTGCTGAAATGGAAAGAATGGGGGTCACTACTTAGGAATTCAGTATTTTCTATTAGTTACAGAGTATTGAAATACCATAGTTCTCCATCTTCAAAGGAAAAAGAAAATCACCTTAATTTTACTAAGTGATTTCCATGTCTAATTACTAATTTTTAATAAAGTGCTGTATTAGAAAGATGGTTTTGACTTTACTAGTTACTGTTGCCAATGGTGATGTTTTAATGATTATTGCTGAACCATATGACTTCCACTTTCTCATTGCCTCAACACTCTGATGCAGGCTACACCACAAAGATCTGCTCTGAAAAAAAGACATGGATATCCATACACCAAAATAATTTGGAGGTGCAGGGCAGCACGTGAAGTCATTATCAATGTAGTGATGACTAAGACAACGAAAACATCCAACATACTTCTTCAGGGGCCCAGTTCATACTTGAATAAGGCTGGATTCAGAATGTTTCTAAGCTATTAGTCATGCAATTCACATAGCAATCACTGCCTGAGCAGTCAGATTAGACAAGAAACTGCATGCTTTGTTCGTGGCTCACATACCTGCTCTATATAGTCAGTTGAAAAGAAGCGATCACACTCCCAATAGAGTCACAACAGCTGGTTTGTTACTTCTGTGGAAGTGTAAATGCTTCCTGAGCCTCAGCAAAGGCAGCAGATGAAGACTGCTGACCACTGACCATGTCCTGCAGCAGAGTATACAAATACCTCATCATTGCTATCTAAAGCCTGTGTTGGACTTTCTATAATCACCTTCAAGCATACTCCATTAATTAGAGTTGCTCTAAGAACTAGAAGGAAAGGCACTGGTTTCCTTTCTCTCATTTGTCTTTCCTCTCTTCCCGGGAAGAAGGGGCAGTTAAGAGATTAGGTCTCTTCCCACCACCTGTGAAGGCATTGCCAGGAGCATCTGCCCAGCAAAACTCCTGCTACCTCTCATCTAGCTCCATTGCAGTGAGAGCTGGAGGGAAAGCAGGCCCATCTGTCTGTCTGTCTGTCTGTCTCTCACATGGCTTGCACGTGGAAACAGACAGCCAGGGCATGCATAGGCTGGAAAGAAGAGATATTCTCAAATGATGCTAGAAATAGAGGTGGGATAGGGCACCATACCAGATAGTGTAGTCTGGTATTTCATTGCTAATTACAACCAGAAATGAATGAGTGAGTACCTATGAAGGGCTAAGGTTGACTCTTCTGAGATATGTGTGCTAGCCAATGGAGGTTAGGATGCAAAAAGCTCATTAAAATGCCCTGCCTTTTTAAACCCACAGGTGAAAAAATCCTCAAAATGTCTCCTCTAAGCTGCTATCCAGAGTTAGACAAAGCGTGCCAGTGCCATTGCAGGTGACTGGGTCTAGTGCCACTCCTAACACACAGCCCTCCTCATACCCATCGTCATCACCAGTTCTTGCCTTCAGCACCCTCCCATCTGCCCATCCTGCTCAGCAGCTTTCAGGGGGAAGGATCCAGATGCAGAGCTTGTGCAGGCTGTCTGAGATAACTCAGTTATCCAGACAACCAGGACCTTGCTTGAATCAAGATGGGAATGTGACTTTCAATCACATTCCCTTGGCAAGAGTGGAAAAAAATTGAAAGTAAAACTAGGATGAGAGCACTACGCTTCAGGGGTTTACTTGCCTTTGAGTACTGAAAGCAGTAAGACTGGATAACAACGTAACATTGCTCAGGGTTTTGACTCCATGGATATTTTAGTACAATATATTTAAATAGAGATGGTGACATTGCTTGTGCAAGTTTAGACATACATACTGGGCTCACTTGGGGCTGATCACAGACTTCAAAAATATATATATATAAAAAAAATATTTATATGAATATTTATCTTAAAAATCCAATTTCTCCTATCATGAATGTTGAGCTTTTCAAGCTTATACACAGACCTTATCCTTGCTGTTTACTTCTCCAGTTCTTAAGTTGTATGTGTCCTGGCATGCCCTTCACCTGTGAAGACAGAACTTTTGCAGCATGTATGAAGAAGCACCACCATTCAGAAAATAGCTTATTTTGAGGCAAGATGGGAAACTGTAGCTGCAACTGATATTTAAAAGGCCAAACACACATATCTTTGTGTCTTACTAACATTCTAGAAATGTGAAATGTCAGAGCAGAATTTTGGTTTTAGTTGAAAGAACAAACTGCAAAATTGAGACAAGTACTCCACATTTTAACAACTCTGAAAATCTGTGAAATTATTCCTAAAGCCCAGAAAAAATTCTCCTTACCATGTGCAAAAGTTTATCAAGTCAACTGAGCGATGCACAGTAGAAGAGTGAAGAAGGGCTCCAGACACAGTTTTATAACTTTATCCTTTATGACCAGGCATGCTTCCCTCTTCCACTTGCATATCTGAAGTCAAACCTGTTGAAAGTGATACCTAACTTTGCACCATCTAAAGTAAATTCACCTTTAAATTATGTAAGTGTAGGGATTCATGCTTTAGGTTGCCAAACCAAGATTTTCTGGCTAGGGGTTTGGTTGGGTTTTTTTGGTGGCTGCTGAAGTTATACTCTTAAAACCATCCTCTTTTGAAGTGCTGGTGTGATGCTGTTACCCAACTCAGTTTTCTAATTAACAGTCCTGATTTTAGCAGCACTAATGTGGTGATGGTTGATATGTTTGAAAGTCATGTCACTTAGATGCTTGGACATGACTTTACAAGCCTGTTAGTTGGTAAGAACTTTTAGAAATGTTGCTTGAAGTTTAGTCTCCACTTGTCACAGAATTGGTCTTGGGTTTCAGAAAATCAAACACAGAAAGCATTAATCAGTAGTAAAACCCAGAAAAAGAATTCAATGCTTTCATCATGGATGCCCCATCCCTGGAAGTGTTCAAGGCCAGGCTGGATACGGCTTTGAGCAACCTGGTCTGATAGAAGGTGTCCCTGGCCATGGCAGGGGGGTTAGAACTAGATGGTCTTTAAGGTCATTTTAAACTCTAAACACTCTATGATTCTATGATTCTGTGATGATCATCATCCTTTAGAGGAATAACTTGTGAGACTGATCACTGCATTTGAATGTTGTCACCTGAGCAAAGATCTCTTTGATCTTTACTGCTTCTGGCTCGCTCCTGTTTTCACAGGCATGGATGTCTATTACCCTGCCTTCAGTTCTTTCTTTCTAGACACTGAAGGTAGTCTAAGTAAACTCAATGAGAGGAAAAAAAATAATCTGCATATCCTTTTTTCATCTAAGTGTACAGTGGCAGAAAGTGAGGAAGCTTGTGATGATTCAGTAATAAGTGAACCTGAACACATACCCACAGACATATTATCTCTTCACAGGTCTTCTACCTGTGCCCATATTGACCAATCATAGTCAAGATGGGGCAAGATTAATTTTGCCTCCTGAATTAACTCTTCCTCAGGAGACAGTGGATAAGAGACTTTGGGATTTGAGAGGCATGAGTAGTGCTACATGTCTCTAAGACTTTCTTGACTTTCCACCATGATACTTAAAGACCTCTGAAGAACTTCAGCAGTCAGCACCTGATGTGTTTTCTGATATCACCTCCTAGCTGCTGCCACCATGGGGTTGTGCCAGTGAATTTTCAGAAGTCTGTTTTGTGGCTGGAGGCTTGTCTTATACAGAAAACTCAAGGGAGTGGCTTAGCTTGCACATGGATCTTGGAGAGTTCCTGGGCCATGCAGCCAGGCCCAGGAGCTGGGAAGTCCTCCTATGCTTTTCATAGCAGAAAGACAGCAATAGCATTAATACCAAGTTTGAATGATAGGACTCATCATTCAGAGGGAGTCATCACACTAACTCATGCAGGCAACCTTAATCTGCACATAATCTTAGATCTTACTGCAAAGCCTAGTCTCAATGAATTTGGCTTCACCAGGAGATAAAACTCACTAGCTCTTCATTATAAATAAAAGGAAAATTTTACCCCAGATTGAGATAATAAGAAGGGAGCCAGGAGCTGCTAACTGCTTGAAAAATAGCGGGTGCCTGTTACCTAGGGCACTTAAGAATCTGAGCATTTTTCTGTTGCTGTTGACTAGAAAGTTTTGACAGGGACAACATCTCAGAGTAAGAAATTTCATTATTGCATTGCTCTAATCATTCTAATTTCCACACACTTTATTTTTCTTCCTGACCTTCAACTCCTTGCATCGTGTTTAATTTTTCTAGTTTTGTCGCAAGGCTGTCTTTTTGATTATGTTCCTAGATTTGCCCTGCACATCTTCAGCAACTCAGAAATGACAATGTTATCATCATTATTATTATTGTCAACAGTTACTAACTCAGCAGTGAGCTAAGTAAAATGAATAGGCTGTAAAAATCAACTACTCTGAGGAAACTGAAAAATTACCTTTAACATCCAGTTTTATATCCAGAGAGATGATAATACAATGCATGGTGGTGTTAATCAGGCTGATAACAAGAGATACTACCCATCACTTTTTGTTACTCTTTCGGACTGAAACGGATCCTTAGCAGTCTGAAATAATCTTGACAGGAGAAGACCATACTCTGTAAAAGTTTTATCATCAGCAACAATGATCCTGCCGACATTCAAGTGAGATTCCAAAAATATCAAAACATAAATGTATGACAAAACATAGACTTGTATCTCATAAGCATCACAAAGTGTGTCTGTGTGCCTTACCTGTCAAATAAATCCCAGGAGCTCCAGCTCCATAAATGCAAAATAAGATATCAGAGGTGAGTGAGTTGCCATATGCCACTTGTAAGACATCTTAAAGTGCAGCAGATGAGATGCACTCCTGTCCCTGCTTTCCTGAGGTGACTTTTTCAGACAAGTCACTTCATCTTACCGTGCCTTGGGCTCCTCATATTAAAATCGGGTGGATGGTGCCAACTTCTTAATATACTGCTTTGATAGAGCTAATGGCATTGCCCATTTGCCTTCTCTTCCTGTTACAGAAACTCTCTTTTTCTGCCCTCCATGTAGGTCTGAATATAGCATTTAAACCTACATTCCTGGCTGCTTGCCAGAAAACAGATAGTTTAGGAAAGTCTTAGGCTGGCTTCCTCTTTCAGAACAGAGGTCTGGATTAATTTAGGAATGGCAGATCCTCCAGGTAACTGCTGAGGAAACATGCTTCCTTTAATCAAGAAGGGAAGGCTAAAGGAGAAAAGTTTAATTATTTAGGTTGTTGGGGTTTTTCACTTCCCACACAGAAGACTTTCACTCAAGGCTAAGTCTGAGACTGCAGTATTAGGAGGCTCATTCATGGTTATCTCATGGAGATCTAAGCCCTTGCTACAGCCCAAACAGGCTGTCCTACCCATCCTCTACCCCTGGCCTGGCATCCTCAGCTCTTCCTCATTGCCATCATCTGCTCTGGATGTTTAAAAAAATGCAGGGTTTAAGCCATTTAAGAAATCTGAAAATTATATGCAGCCTCTCACACAATTAAGTATATGCATGTTCTTTAAAATTGTGGGTAATACAAAATTGTATAAATATGTATGCTTAGTTAAGAGATAGAAACTGAAAATATTTAACATAAACTTCTAGAAATAATAAAAAAAAATCAGAATGAAACTCCACCTAAAAAAAAAAAAAGCTGAAGCAAAGCAAGCAAGAAAAAAATGTTAGACTGAAAAATAAATATTACTAAAAAATAAAAACTTCACAAGATGTGATTGATTTTATGAAATTGAAGAACTAAAAGGACACATTAAAAGTGATAAATCTTTTAATTTAAAAACTGAATAAAGACATCCACATTAGCCTGCTCTGTAACAGTCTAATACAATCATGATAAATTTATTAATAAATCAGTCCTGGGTTTATCATCCCATACTGTACTATGCCTACTTTTAAATGCACACTTAGTTTCTTTCATGTGTTTTCTCCTTGTAGCATAACTCTTGATTTAAGGTTGTGAGCTTTAGCCTACAGGAACATAATGCTAGCCATGTATGAAAATACCAGCAACATACATCTGACTGAGGTATCCTGTCTGACACCCCCCTTCCCAGCGTGCTTTAGGACTCACAATTCATAACCCCATCACTCGTCCTGAAGGGAAGGGTCCTTGGGAGCTGGTTTAGCTCTTGGGGATTAGGTCTCCTTGAGCGAAGCTTTTCAACAGCCTCCACACTGAAGCAAGTGCTGAAGACGGATTCATGCCAGTAGGAATTTCTTACCTGCAACTCAGTTCTCTCTTCACCATCAGTGACTGCCTCCATCTTCACCTGTGACACGAACAAACCAAAGAAATCATGTAGCCTTTCCTCTTGTAGTCATATCACACTGCAGGATGATTGATACTGATTCTTCAACCCATCTGTAGCCAGAACAAGCTTATGGGTAACTTCAGATCGTATTGTTTTCATGTTCATGCATTTTGCAAATGTGTTGTGATGTGTTGGTCAGTTTTGTTTGATGAAGACCACTAATTTAGACATGCAATTAACAATTAGAGACTATTGTCAGAAATCTAATCAAGTGAAAAATTTTGCCATCTAGATGAGACGCAAAAGTTGTACTTAGCCATCTAAACATAATTTTGTCAACATTAAATGCACAGAGCAGCACTGTATTGTTTTTATTACTGCTTTTATATTTATCCTACACCACTAAATTTTCTGCATGTCTCCCTCTCAGTGGATATCTTACAGATTCTGAGAAAAAAATCAACCTTTTTGTCCATGAGATCTGGCCACTTTATAGAAGAGCTAACCTTGCACATTACCTAAATTGTTCTCAAAACATAAAAAGATACGAAGAGTACCAAATTTTTATCAGAATACATAAATATCCCTAGATTTTTCTCTAATTAAAGTATTTATTAGTGCTTCATCATGTCATTCTCTGTTATTTCCTAATCTTTTTTTCTAAGCCCGTGAAGCTCTTTTTTCCTTCTGGATATTGTGCACCAGGGGAAATATTAAAAAAGAATGTCTCTCCAATGTCTTTCAGTATGAAAATAATATAGGCAGGAAGCAAAGCAGTCTTTCTGAGTGGGAAGCAGATTTATTTTGAATTTCAGAAAGGCACTGAGTGGGCACTGGACAATGAGGACAGCAACTGACATTCAACTGAAGGACCTGTTTGTTGCTGACCTGGGGCAAAAGTTTCCTCTCCAAGCCCCATGACAGGCAAAGGCATAAGTCTTACTGGGGACTGTGCCAGAACAGGTGGAGGAACAAACTTTTTCCTGTGAGATGCTCAGAAATTTGACTGTGTGTGTATATATATATACATAGATATATATATATACATGTTTGTATGAAAGTAGCTGCATCAAACATGGATAAAGCAGGTCCAAAATCAGCTGCAGGCTTGGGCTGATGATGCAGTCTTGGAGGTTTAAAAGCCTATCCCCCAATCTAAAAAACAACTCAAGAACAATGTTTTAAAAATAATGAGACCACTGCAACAGGGACAGGGTGTTTTCTGAAGCGCTCAAACGTGTTAGTTACCTTGCACAAATGAAGTCATTGGAAATTGGACTCTAAGCTGCCTCTGCTATATCAGTGGGTGACTGGCTGAATTTCAAGACACTAAAATATGTTTGAAAAATCTTTCCATGGTAAAAAAGTGAAATTTTAATCAACTGCATTATATGACACTTATGTTTTGAATTGTACAGCTCTGTTTACACAATGATCCAAGGCCCTTTCAGCTGCTGTTCTGTAAAGTCCTGACAGGGTTAAGAGAAAAAACATGGAAATTTTCATACAAAATGTCAATTAGAGAAAATCTCCAAGAACACAAAATGACTGTTAGGTAGATGCCGCTTCTTCTGTCTTATTAACTCTAGTACTCCCAAAGGGTAATGGCCAGTGGTTTAGGATTTCTCCTTCAAATTAGATCAAACTACTGTACCTTTTTCGGTTTGAAAACTCCTTATTCTGAAGCCATATTTGCCATTGTTCTATATATTTCCCTATATAGAAGGTATAGATCTAACTCTGAAATGCTAGAATACTGGCCCATTTCAACAGCTAACTATTGCATTAGTAATACGGAAATTTTATGTCTTACTGCAATAATGATGATACCACTTTGGTATGAAACATTAAAAAACATACAAAAGTAACATTAAAAGTTCTGCAAAATATAACAATAAACCCTCCAAAATAAACATTTGAAAAATCTAGAAGGCAAAATGGCTTAAAGTTGTCTTCCTTTGGAACATTTGATTAAGCAAAAATTATGAAATAAGATACTTCGGTTCATAAAAGAATATGCATATTTTATATGAGCAAGAAATAACTTTTTACTTAATCCAAAAGCAAATTTCAGATTGTTAAAAATTTCCCAGAAAAGGGAAAATCTGGATGCGATCCACTTGACATTGCATGTCCCAGTTTGCCTCTCTGACTCACTGCTGGGCACGTTGAGCTCAGTACCCAAAGCTGAGTGACAGCAGGGACATGCACCACTGGCTTTGGCAGCCCCAGCCAGCTGCGAGGCAGGAAAGCACCCGTGCTCATCAGCGTGTGGGCATGGCATGCTGCAAAGCTGCTTACCCAGCAGGAGCATGGGGTCTCGTCACAGAGAGTAGTAACCCCATAGTAACCCCGGAGGTGCTGAGGTGTCTTTTCCCAGCTTGAGTCCCGTCCTGGGAGATGCCCAGCACCACGGTGGGCTTGGCAGGCTCAGGAGCATACCGGTCATGCTGTGTTTTCAGGGGTGAAATGTGCACCCTCCTCCCAGGTTCCGTGGCAGAGCAGAAGCTCATTCTAATTTTTTCTTGCCCATTGCAGGTGGTTCAGGTGTCCCAAAGACACAAAGAGGGACTTGCAACGCCTCTGCTGCAGAACTGAGGGACCTATTGCTGAGCAAAGTGGGGAATCCTCTTTGATTTCTCTGTCCCTCACGTATTTGTGCTCCGCACATCCAAAATGAGGCCAGAAGTGAGCTGTGCAGCATGATCCCCCTTTGCTGTTGTTCTGAGCAGCTCTCCAGTTTTGCTGGCACGGAGTATGGATACATCTCCCTCTCCACTGTGTCTGCGAGAGCACGACCCATAGGAAGGGAAAGGTATGGCATAAGGAGGCTTTGCAGCTGGGGAAAGCAGAGACTCATCCCTTTGCTTCAGATATTGTTGTGATCTAATGAATAAAATACTCATTTTTTCCCTCAAATTAATATGTTACCTCTTCAATGACAAGCCATTGTGCTCCAAGTGCTGCACTTCTGTGAACAATGTGCATGGAACTGACCTCTTCATACCTGGAAGTAAACAACTGGACTTGTGTTTTAATTCCACATTGAGTCCATATTCTTTACAGTAACATTCATTAAGCTCTTATACTAGGTGCAAGGAGAAAACTGGTTAATTGCATTCAAAGCAATGATAAGTTACCATTTTAATGAATCCTTATGTTGTGAGTAATTTATAAATCACTCGGTATCTTCTCAGCAAAGCTTGCCTTCTGTTTTTAAAACGTACCCTTTCGTATCCAACAAAGGGTTTCAGCGCAATAAGAATTAAGGTGTGTCTCCTAGCTTTTACCTGCAAGCAATAATGATGTTGTCAAGCATTTCAGGTGAGACCAGCCCAGGATTTTGGGGTGGGGAAAGACACTCTGTTATACAGCATCTTCAGTGCTTCCCTCAGAGGGAGGCAGAGACACCGTGAAGGGCTGAGTATAAGGACATCTACCGAGTGTCTTTTTAAATAGACACCAGAGCTGGGGGGGGGGAGGGGAAAAGGAACAGACTTGTAACCATAACTCAGTTGGACTTGTATCCGAGAAGTCAGATGCCATGGATTGGCTCCCTCACCGAATGGCTGCTATTCTGTTCCTGTTATTGGTAAGTCAGATTTTAAAACGATATTTGTAAACTCTGTGATTAGGCCAGCTGAGTCTTCCTCAGCAGACCATTACATTGTACAGTATCACCTAGCCCCCTCTCAAAAAAAAATGTTGTGAAATTTAACGTGAAAGAAAATGCTGTCATTTTAAACCACACTTCTGAAAGTGCTATACAAATAATATAGTTTTTCATTAACGGCTGACAAATGATTCTTTTGATTATGGCTTTCTGCAGTGTGTTGATGTTTAATCTGTGACTTTCTATGTTTAATGCATGATTTTTCAGATGAATGTTGTCTCTGGCTACTATTTAAGTAGTCACTGCTATTAATAAAAATCTTGTGATTATAAAATTCCTAATAACTTGACTGGATATTGTTTGGTACCATGTCTTTATTTTTTATCAACTGAGGAATTATGAAGAGCAAATCTCTTTTACTGAACTCATTACCAAAAGCTCTTCAGAGCTGCCTAGTTCCTATGGCTATGTTTAAGATAAAAACATGAAATTTAGTGCAGACCCTAGCTGAATAAAAATCACGACTTGGCCTATTATTTCACATTACATAGAATTCCTGTCTTGTGGTACGTTGGAGGCTGAGCCACCATGTGCTGAGCAAGTGAAAGCATGACGAAAGTGTCCTCGCTCTTTGGATTTGTTTTTCTCACTGTAAAAGGAAAGTTGTGGCTATAGTGAAGTGGCATAATTGTACGATGTGTTATTCAAGGCACAGAAAATATCCAGAAAGGACTTAAAAGAGCTATGTACTCCTTGTACTCCTGCAATCTGATCTTTGTGAGGATTATTTTCACTCATCTATGCTGCTTTTCTAAAATTAGGTAGAGGTTTATGGACCTGAGGATTGAAAAGAGTAGGATTTTTATTATAGTTATGTCTTTCTGTGACTTTCATTGTACACAATGTATTAGTAAGTGTAAATTTGTGAGGTTCTTGTTGCTGATCGGTCTAGTGATGTTATAGTCAGGCAAAAAGTCTTTGTTGTTATAGGATATGGAATCCTAAAACTTAATTTGAAAAGATAATCCATTAATTTTAGGTGACAGCTCTGCCATCAGTAAAGTAGAACTAACCAACACAGGGCAGCTGCCAAGCAAACAACAACCAAACTTGGCAAAAGCAAGTGACGGTTCGGATGAGTTTCTGCTTGTTTAACGCAGCACAGAGGTCTCTGAGATTGGCGTGTTGCACATCACACTAACACTTCTGGATTTTCCTGTAGCATTCATGACTATTCATTTCGCTTGGTTACCTGGTGATGCATATTCCTGATGTGTTCAAGTTCAAAAAAAAAGTTGCAGTTGACCGTACAGTATCTAAAATCTTCCCATTCAGAAGAGATTTTATTGCTTTACTTCTCTCAGCAACTCTGGAGCCGTTTTCATTCTTTCAGTATATTATCTTTATAGTTGTGGCAGAAGGATATGTGTTGGATCAGGAAAATGGAGTAATTGTGAAAACTTCCATTATGTTTTGATGACTGTCAAATATTTGAACTTTTACTATCCAGAAGAAGCATTATTCTTGCTATGCATCCTTCTGCACAGCAGTGCTCATGGTGGCCTGTACAGCTTAATAGCATCTCTCAGCACTTTATAGAAACCTGACAGACAAACTGTAGAGATTTAATAAATTATAAATTATGTAGCCAATTTCAGTTTATTCTGAGAAACAGTCTTGGTTTTCAGCTTGATTAATCTTTCATGAAAATCACCTGTCTGAATGGTGTGTCTGGTTAGTATATTGTTAATAAGTTGTATCAAATAAAAATGCAGTGGAGTTATACATATTTTAGTACACCACTACTCTTTCAAAATGAGAAAACTTACCAGCCCTGAAACTAATTATTTTTTATATGCATTTCACCATTGGTGGGACAGATTCTGCAACCCTTGCTCACGTGACTTCAAAGGCGTTATTCTCATGAGTAAGGGAGTTCTGTTTGTGATACTTGCACAGACACGTTTTATGGAAATAACCTGTTTGATGGGGTATGACTCTTCTCCTGCCAGCTATCATGTGACAGCTAATAATTTTAAATTCACCACATCTCATATACACACTTTTGTCTGGCTACATTTTCCCATGTGTTATCTATGCTTTTTTTTTTTTTTTTTCCAGTTGTTAGGCTACAGTTACACCTCCTACTCATAACTTAAAAATATTAAGGGGTCAAATCCTCTCGTAGCATATGCATCCCAAACATCTGCAAGGATGTAGCCAGGAACCTGCAGGCTCTTCTGCCAGAGAATTTTGTTTCAGAAATAGAAACTAAAGCAATTCCACATCCAGGAGTGGATGTTAGGTTAGTGGAACTAACCTAAGATTAGTTTCTTAAGTCTGCAGTTGTACATTCCTACGTTAAAATGGCCCCTGAGTGGATGTGCATGTGCAGCTAGAGCACTCCAAGCCATGTTAGAATGCAGGTTTTATTGAGGAGATTTATTGAAGAGACTTAGCATGACTAATTTAAAAACTCAAATTTGAATTATAATGACATACACCCTGTATTGAAATTGCTTTTCTGTTCATTTTTCTAATGGTTAAACTCAGTTATCGTATGGACGTTCATTCTATTTGTATGACTCAGGATAACAGAAACAATCTCAGTGGAAACTTTCCCAAAGTCAGTTCTTTGAATAATCATATTTTAAAACAAATAAAACTTTGGGATATATTCTTCTGACTGACACAAGTGTTGTCATACTTCTGATGAAATAGCAATGGATTCTCCATCCTCGGTGCAATACAAAATATTGACATCAGTTGCTAACTCGGGAAGCAATAGATACACCTGACTTCCACAGAATAAGAAAACAAAGTGCCAGAAAAATCATCCTGAAAAACTTCCCCTTAAATTGGAAGAAGCAAGTTCATTAGTAGCCTATGAAAATGAAAAGTATAGACGACAACACATCCATATTTCAATTTAAAAGTGATTAAATGTCTTCTTTTTAAAAGATGAGGTTTTGTCTTATGTTTCAACTCTGCTTCTAATTATTTCATATGCACTGATTTATCATTTTTTAAAGAGACGCAGAATGAATAAAGGGAAGGGTTCGTTATTTCCACCCTTTACTAGTCAGAGCTTTGGCTGAGTAAGAAAGACGTAAAAGTCCCAAAATGCTGACACAACCAGAGCTACCATGGCACCCTGATGACTAATATAATATGTGTAAGTTCTCAGCACTCCTTCCACCCAGGCCAATAACAATACCGCTGTTGACTTCAAAGAGAGAGAACCAGATCCAATATGAATAATGCTGGGAAGATGTTAAAGGCGTGTTCAGTCATTTAGATTTGAGTAGGTGGAGGAGGGAGGATTCCATAATTGCGTATAATATTACTTGGCAGTCAATTAATGATTAGTTAATTCTTGTTTGTAAATTGCTTTGAAGGTGCAAAGAACCATACACATCCTATGGGCTTAATTCTGTTGCCAGTTACATCAGAATAAATCCAGAATAACTCCAGTGTGACTCTAAGGCGTCATTTTGGACATAGGGTTCATTACAATAAAAGACAAGCTTTCAGATATGCTGCTGTGCAAATGACAGTCCCCATAAACATGTTTCCTGCCTGCACCTCCTAAACCAAACCAGAAACAGTTTGTGCAATGAGCCTCTAGCTTCTCTGCAGAGTTTCCATTTTTTCACAGTCTCTCAGAGACTAACAGGACAGCAAATTCAGATCATCTGGCCTACCTCGAGGTCCTCAGGATGCATCCCACACATTCCAGTGGCTCCATTTGCTTTAATTATTGTTAATCACTGAATCTGTGGAAAGTGCTGTACTTAGATACTAGTTTAGAAGGGAAATTTGTTCATTACCTAGAAGTGTGCTGGAGTTAACTGCTAGGAGACAGTACTTCTGTGCTTGAAATAGTACTACAAAAACGTGTGCATCACAGATAGATATTAGAAATAGACAACAGGGGTTGGGGGAACCTTTTAAGTGCTGGTGGTAGTGGACAACCAGAAAACATTAGTTGGGGAGGCAGAGGAACCTCCATCTCTGGATCAAGTTGGGTGGATGTCATTCCAGAATTGTTGAGGTTTGGCTGGTGGACTAGACAACTTTCTCTGGTGTCTACCTGCCCTCCTTCCTGAGACAGACATACCAAATGCAGACATCAAGTTCATCAGATCAGTCTTTTCAAATAATATCACAAGCTGTACTTAGGACTCTGGATTCAAAGCCACCAAGACTCTTTCAAGATCTTGCATTAGCAACACGTAACAGAATGCGTTTTTCCTTAGCACAGGGCAAGTGTGCAAACACAGGGACTAAATTTACCATCCCCACCATTACTGATGAACAAATTCCTGACATTCCCATCATTGCTGCTCAAGAATAAAGGATGAAACTCCAGTGTTTCACAACTTAAAAACAGAACTCCCTATAGGCCGAAATCAAGCGTTCTATGAAAATTCATGTCCTTAAAGAACAGCATTCTTTACAGGCATAATTCTTATTTTGGAGACCCTCAACACATTTTTTCAGTTAGGCCTGCTCAGTATGAGAGCGATGTGGCCAGGTATGAGATATTAGTTTCACTGTTAAATAACAGAATAGGCCACAGGATGCAGACAGCAGCCGAAATTCACTAACGTTGCACTGGGAGGTGTATACCCATACTGTTCTGGGTCAAGACAATTGCTCGCATGCCAGAAAGGATTTCAGCCCAAGGGTGGAGAGGATTTCCCCGTACTCACCAAAGCAGGCTCTGCTCTGCTGGTGGGATCAACTGATAATAGACATTGAATCAGTGCTATTTCTGGTGGACTTCGTCACTCAGCTTCTCTAGTGAGGGTGTAATCTGCCCCTTGTCCTCTCCCATGTTTCTCAAGATCCAAGGGGGATTATGAAAGGACAGGCCTGAGTTCCCACTGGACTGAAAAAAACCCACAGTTTAAATGAAGTCTGTTATTTTCCCTTCTCTGAGATGAATAATGGCTGCACACGAATTTTAACCCCATTCTGCAGCTGAAGATTTAAATAGTCACCAAGACATAAACTCAGATTAAAGATGTATTGCTGCTTTTAGCACAACAGGAACATATTATAATGATTTTCCTGTGGAGTACTTTTCTTAATCATTTATGTCAACAGCTTGCTCAAAGAAATGAGAAAAAAAATGTTTATTCCATGAATAGTCAAATAATTTTCAAGGTATATGCACACCAAATGAGCAAATTCTCAAATTCTCAAATTCTAAATTGCCTCATTCAGAAGCAGATCAGGGCAACCATTATGTGCCAAGGTCTCAGGGAATGTTCTGGGCATGATCAGATCATTGTAAACATTGCTTTGTAAATGACAGATGGTGGACCTCTTATGGCATACAGGTAAATGGGGAAAAGAGGGAAGAGAGAGGAAGGAGGGTGAAGCTGCTGTTCATTAATCTGTTGCATGTAAGAGGTTGTTCTAACATGATGTAAGTGGAAAATGTCTGTGCTCATCTTCCAGATTTGGCAGAACAAAGCAATAAATTTGAAGTGAGCAAAGTCCCATGACATAAAGCGACCACAGAGAAAAAGATTGTAACAGTTTTTATCCAAGTATAACTGACATAAAACCCACCAGATAAAACATCAGTCAAAAAAAGCAGCTATTTAACAGTACTGGGAAATGATAAAAAAAAAACTGGAAAAATTGATAGCTACTCTGTTAACCACATTTGGTGAGAAAAGAGAAACTCTGCAACACTTTTTGAGTCACTTGGATATTTTATTTTTCTCAATGATGAACAAAGCAACCATTTATTCCTGCAAATCCCATTTTCTTCACCCTTTATCATCTGAAGAGCAGAGGCAGGTCCTAAACCCAAAACAGATGCTCTGAAGAGGTACATTCATCAAGTGAACTTCATTTTCACACCTTATTTAGGAACAAGGTTAATTAAACCGTGACTTCCTTTAAATTGTGCTCAAGAAATTGAGGATTCTCTATTATTTTTATTTTAATTTTAAAGTAATTATATATTGCATCTGACCCTGCCACCTTTACTTACTCAAGACTTTGGTTGCATAGTTAGACCTCAATCAAAGCCCACTGCACTCCAGAGAAATCTGCCTCATGACTGCAGTTGGTTTTCCATCTTACATTGAAGTTCTTCAACCTCAGTGGGAAGTTTCAAGAAAGCATTTTCATTCTTCTCGGTTAAACTACATAGTTAAGTACTCCAGATCTACTGTATATTTTCTAAATCAGAAAAAAAAATAAAGAATAAAGAATAAATTCTTTAGAATAATAAATACTCCTTTCCTAGTTTCCAAGACATTTTAATAACAACTCTTGCAACCACTTCTCTCTTCAGCTAAGGTGTTACAACCTAAAAATCTTTGTGAAAGCTTTATTTTGATGTAAGTATAACTTGAAATTTGCTATGGCACATTCAAATTCAATGTTTGGCCTTGAAAGACCAAATTCATTTTTAAGGTGTTAACTGTAAAGGAATTCAAGCGATGGATATAGAAAAAAGAATGGATTGCACAAAGTCATTTATAGCAACCCTGTAGATACTGACTAGATAGGCTCTTGCAATAGACTTGAGGAAAAGTACTGCTCCAGTCCTGCAGTATAGCAATGCCAGATTTTGCTTACTGCATTTTGTCCTGCTTTTTATACACTAATCTTCTTATTGCTCTTGCAGGTACTCTTGGATTTCAGCACAGGATTTCATGTAGAGGTAATATATATTTCTGTAAAAACTGATTTTCTGATCAAATGAAATGAAAACATTTACTCATGTAAACAAGCAAACAAACAAAAAAAAAGACCAAAAAAAACAAACAACAAAAAAGATGCAAAATGGAAAATACTGAACTAAGACATTTCTGAACTTGAGAATTGAAATCATATTTAAATATTAAACAGTTGCAGGTAATAACCTGCTTACCCTCTCAAGAGAAGTTTTCCCAAACCTAAATTAATATCTCATATACAGGAAATTTTTGCAGGAAAATTTTGCAGTTAACATGCATAGTCTTAGAGTTTCAAGCTCACAGACATGAAAAAGTATATAATCTATTAAAATTCCTTTTCTCCTTATTGTTTTAAATTCTAAATATCTGTATTATATCTGTTATAAATTCTAAATATCTGAACCAGGGGAAGTTCAGGTTAGATATTAGGAAATATTTCTTTACTGAAAGGGTTATCAGACATTGCAATGGGCTGCCCAGGGAGGTGGTTGAGGCGCCATCCCTGGAGGTATTCAAGAGACGAGTTGACATGGTGCTCGGGGACATGCATTAGTGTTGGGTGGTGTTTTGTCTGGTGTGGGTGGTGGTGGTTTTTTTTTTTGGTTTTTTGTTTTTTTTTTTTTATTGGTTGGACTAGATGATCTTAAAAGGTCCCTTCCAACCTAGGTGATTCTGTGATTCTGTGATTCTGTATACATGCAAAGAATTTCAACTACTGAAACAAATCCAAGTAGCTTAGATACTAATGCAGCTAGTGAGTACTGGCATGGAAAAAAAAGTAATTGAAATAATGTTTCTAAAGTATGAGATTGATTGGTTTTATGATCAGGATGTCTACTTCTTTCTGAAGGAAATTCAACTGTTTGAATAAACCTAGAAATGCAACTGATACAGTCATTGCCCAGAATTCTAGACTGTGGAGCAACTTAGCCATAGTAGTACCCAGAGGAACTACTTGGGGTTTCAAGGATAATTCCAGTATAACTACTGAAGTCATAACCAACTGCAAAGCTTTTTTTTCTTAGACTTCTGCTAGTCTGGTAAGAAATTTCTAATGTAATACTTGACTGTTTATTGGAAACTGTTCAGAGTCTGCCTTATGTGAGCTGAAGTTGATAGTTGTCTTTGGACCAATCCTTTGAGTAATTGCCACTTACAGAAGCAAAGGAAGATATATGTTCATTGAAGATCACCATTGCTATTCTGGGTTATTAGAGCTATTTGTTATTTTGTCACCATGTATTTCGGCATTTTTTTTTTTAAATCCTCAAGGCAGAAGTGGGTTCTGAGAAGAATCGAAAAGAGATGATACTATTTGTAATGCTGTTGGTACTGTTTGATACTAACTGCAAGTATTTGCATTCTGGGCTTTAAGATCTACTTCTGAAACATAAGCACATTACCATTATTTTTTAATTATTATTATTATTCCTCCTATTATTATTATTATAATCATCATTACTAGTAGTAGTACTCTTACTGTTGTAGAACACTCATTGTGTGCTGGGCACTGTACCAACACCTCAACAGTCCTCACCAAGCTCCTTCTCCAGAGACAGGTACTTGGCAGCCACCAGTGTGCCAAGCAGTTCTGCCTGCCACACAAACCCCTGGGCAGCACTTGGGGCACTTTGACAGCGAGTACAGAGATCAAAGGCACTCTGCCATCTTAATCTCTGATTTTTGCCATGTTTTAAATGAGAATCTCTAGTACTCTTGGTAATGTGTCTCAGGTGTTTTGCAGTAGCTGAGCAACGGCTGCTTAGGAGCACTCACAATATTTTCCATTGTTTTGACTGCACAGAGCTGTGAAATCACCCTGCTGCTTCATATTCTCTCAGAGTATGCATTATGAAAATCCAGTAGCAGATCACTGATTTAGATTTTTCATTTTGATATGTTGGGATCCATTTTGTGTGGAGTCATCCTGGGAGTGGCACTTTCAATTTATAATGATTTCTTTCATGTTTTATTTAAAAAAAAAAAAAGGAATTATCACTCTCCTTTTTATATTGGCTTAAAATTCTTAAACAATTTCCTGCTTATTTTCAAACTTTTCTTCTACATATATTCCTATCTTCAAGTGCAACTGTGACATACTCTATATAATTAATATTAAATTACAGCCTGTGTAATTCCTGCACTTATCTCAGTATTTAATGTGAACATGAGATTAGTGTCTTTAGAAGACATGCAAGCCTGCCCTTTCAAAGCAATTATTTTATGAGGCATTTAGAAGATTGCTTTATTTTTACATAAGGCTGAAAACAAGTATCAGGCTCTGTGTGTTTAAGCAGAAGGCCTGGAGCTCTATGAGCCATGCAGCCAGTAGGTGTGTTTAGACTTTAGTTCCACCTTTGTTATGCATACTGCCATGGCATCTTTAGGAGATCACGTTATATGCCTTTTTGTGTTTGGAGAGAGTGGAGGGGGAAAAAGGGAGAGAGGGAAAAAGAAAGAAAATGAAGGGAACGGAGTGCGTTACAGGAGATGAAAGAATGCAGGAAGACATGGAAGTCTGTGGGAACCAATCAGGATCTTGCTTCTTCTTGGCAACATTAGAGCTGGAAGGTGAATTAACAGGTAGGAACTGGAATCTGAGAGGTGGTTTTCTTGAAAAAAGACGATATAAAAAACATGAATAAAGGAATTACATTCACAGGCGTGCCAAGAGGCTTGTGCCTAACAATGGATGCACATCTGATGTGTCCACATCATACTTTAGGAATCCATTCTTTCTGAAATACACAATATTTTTTATTTTTATATTACAATCTAAACCCAAATCAGTCTTTAAGCTGCCACATAAGACAGGCATCCACACAGGTTATTTCAAAAGAAAGCAATCTAACCTTGCATTTTTACTGAGGCCAGATCACTTTTTTGAGGCAGCTACTACCTGCTTTCGCCATTTCTTTGTCAAGTTTTCTTCTCTATGGTCCATTCAAAAACTAAGTAACAATTAAAATAAAGATTATGAAATTTATGAAATGAAATGTTTCCTTCCTTAGACTCAACAGAAAACAGAAAATGTATAATGTGTAATGAAAATGCTTCTTCCGACCATCCCTCAAATAGGAAAGGAAAATAATTGTATAGACTGATATAATCAGAAAGTGTTAGAAGAATTTTAAAGCAGATGTGTAACATTTTCTTAAAAAATCTGACTGGACAGAAGTCCATTATTTCCTCAGTAGCCTGTCTACAGCAATGCATAGTAGCAGCTGTAAGAGAAGAGTATTATAAACAAGGCAAATACAGAGGTTTGGTGTTCTTCTTTCCTGATTTATCCCCCTTGGCTTCTGCCTGTAATTACAGGGACTTTCTGAGCTACAGATTGAAGTAGGATCATTATATCATCTGATGGATTTACCCTCTCTAAATTTATCTAATCCTATTTATTTTTTTAGCCTTCACAACATATTGTGGCAATGCATTTCACAATATCATTGTGAGTCATGTGGGAAGCACCTCATTTTTTATGTGTGATTTTGTATATTTTATTACATGCTTTGAGCTGCTGGTGTCATAAGAAGTAACGTCGCAACATTTTTATTCACCATCTCTATGGTGCTGATGTCTTTACATAGCTTTTCTCCCTAAAAACACCTTTTCCACAAGTTGAAGATTCAAAGCCTGTTTATCATGTGGAGCCTATAGCCAAATAGTCACCCCCTGCATTATTTGTAGCTCTATCATAATATGTGTAGATCTCAGTATCTAAACAGCATACAGACCACAGGCGACCCTGGTACAGTGATCCAGGTTATACTCTGAAATTCCTTCCTAGTAATTCCTATAATTTAATTTTTCTTCTAGACTGCAGCTGAGTAGAGAGTTGATATTCTCAAAGGATTGTCCACAATTACCCCACAGTCTCATTAAGAGCAAATTCTCCTGTGAAAAACAAATGAAGTTATTCCTATACAAATTGTTATGTATGGGAATATTTTCATTCATTTTGGTATTCCTGTACTTGCAGTCCCCTTAAAGACTCTGCTTCATAATCATAGATTAGAAGATTCATAATTGTAGACCATTCATAATTGGAATGGTTCCAGAAGGCAAGTTCTTGCACATTCAAGTAGTTATCAAACACTTCTAGGCAGGTATCTGTGGCATTAAGATTGTGAGATCCAGTTTTTACCTCTTGTCTAACTAGTTGACAAGAAGAGTGAAACACTCATATTTTTATAGATTTAATACTGTGAAAAATAGACTATATTATAAAATCGGAGTTTCTGAATAGCACAATTCATTGTATTTCACCCTGTGAGTCTTGTACCAAGCCTTATAGAAGTCTTTTATACAGAAAGGCATATATTACTTGGATGAAATCTACAGGTAACTTCACCCCATACCCTGTGGTTATGCCTGCTACAAAACTGAGTGTGATTTTGCATTCTGTTCATCTACAGGATGATCTTTGATCTTTCTCTGCCAGATACATGCATTACCTTTTAGCAGATCTACTTCCCTCTCTCCACTGAAGTATCAAACACTGCACAGAATGGGAAATAAGAGCTGTTCAGATGAGTACAACCAGACATGATTTGTTTTTCCCTGGAAGGATTACTTGTCCAATTACTACTTTCAACATGTTGCAGCTGATGTTATGGGACCATGTGGAGTTAGTGACTATATATTACAAAAGCCTTTAGAAATCAGCACAGATTTAAAAATGGAGCCATACAGGAATAGTGGTAAGCAAGTCTAGAGGAAGAAAAGGGACCGAGCTTTAAAGGTTATTACAAAAGTAGCTAATTTTGTTCCCAGCAGAGTTCACAAAACCAGCTTTATCTCAATGCAATGCTTCTAACTCATTTAGGCAATTCTGTAAATATCACTAGGCAGTTTTACACCTGCACAAATTTTGTCCAACAATGAATTTTTTTTAGAAGTTCTCACCAATGCCATGGATTTTTGATGTTCTCACGGACAGAGTAGAGGATAGGAGGTAGAATACAAAACAACACATGAATGGCTATGTGAGAGGAGGTAACAGCGACTAGCATCCCAAGATACTCAGCTCAGAAACATTTATCTTTTAACATGTGTTGAAATAAACTGGAATGAAAAAAACAGCTGTAAACTCAAAATTCTTCTCTTAAGGAAAAAATAGTATCTATAAAATTAACAAGGGGTTGGTAGTAGGAAAAGAAATGTATTCTGTACAGGCTAAAAAACTGCTTAAAAAATGAATGCAACACAAACTAGAATTATTACTCTCTTCAGAGTTTGGGGGTGGTACATTATATCAACTTACATTCCTGTTGGGGAAGAAAAATTGAAGAAAAGGTGACTTTGGGGGACGTGAAAAGAAGGTATGTGAACGGTTTTATGAAGGCTATGGTATAGCTGATCCTCAGGTGATTTGACCAGTGCAAGGAGGGAAAATAAAGCAAACACTCTGAGTGCCAGAATTTTCACTCAGCACTAAGCTCAGTGAGCAAAAGTTTTCTCTAGAGCGAAATATAAGCATTGCAAAATTGCTACCAGATTGGAAAATCCAACACAAATAATTCTGAAACAAAGCACTAGATGTGGGCATGTTTCAGTGACTCTTAATGAATAGCTCAACATCCTGTAGAAGAGCGGGGGCTGGGGCTCTGCACATGTGGTTCTGGGGCACTGAGCCTCTGCATCCTGAGATTCTCCCAAACTTCCATGTTTCTAATGCCCTGGCAGAGTCCCAGGGATCCTGGAGTATGTGTGGGACTTCTGTGCAACAGAGCAGCACTCTAGAAACAGAGATCCCTAGCACTGCTGGGGGCTGGCTGGCTGCCCAGGAGGCAGAGATTTGGAAATAAAGGCTCCTGAGCAGTGCATTGACAGTGTATCTCTTTGTATCTATTTAATACTCACAGAAAACAATACATCACATACAAATACATACATCAACAAAACATCTGAAGCTTTATTGGATTTCTGCTCTCCAATTAAATTGCTTTTTCTTCCAAATATTCTTGTGCAGTCTTATTTCTGGGGCAATATGAAATCAAATATTGTAATGTACATCAACACCTAACTGGCTGCAGCTCCTCGTCCTCATGCCCAGAAGTAGTATATATTTTAAATATATAGAAATCCGGTTCTGCTGAAATGCAACAAGCTGAAGAAATGGTTTTTAAAATGGAATTTAAGGTTCTTAGACATCAAATGCTTTTGAAAATTTCACTCTTGATCTTTGGCCAGACTGCAGAATTTTTCTTGCTGAAGAAGTAGTTCGAAGGAGTCTAACTGAGCGTGGTGCTCAGGGAGTCTGTGGAACTTGCTGTGCTGGTGACAAGAGTTACAAAACTAAGCTGAAAGACAAGTCTAAGAAATGGCCTTTTACTGCATTTGTAGGGACATTAAGATGTCCTGCTTCTTCTCAGCATATTTTTCAAGAAAATTTTGTCACCTCCTTTTCCCTCTATCTGCATAACCAGTAAAGGTGTTTTGCAATGATTTCTAAGTAATGTAATATAATGCCAGTAATACCTCCTTACACACAGAAACTTGCCAGGCACCTAAGGTAGCTCCTCGGGTGGCGAGGCCTATCCACTGTGCACAGCAGAACCTGACATTTGGACTCTGTTTTTCTGATGAAATGGTTTCTTTCAGTTATTATCAGAAAGAAAGAGGGGAAGGAAAAGACCACAACTTTGTTGCTTCGTCTGTTTCTTTCCTTTACTTTTCTTTAAATAAAATACCTGAATCATTTAGATACAAAGAAATGATAAGAACTGATGACCTTACCATCATTTAGTAAAGTGCACTCATTTGCTGTGATGTGCCAGAAAGGTATTTTCTGCCGCATCACACTGGCTGGTACCTTTTCTTTGTAAAGGGTAAAGTGCTGGATTCGGTTCTGGCCCAAATGCCTGTGCCCTAGTAAGATATCCCTGAAGATGCCCTGCTGCTCAGTCCATAGGCAGGAAAACACATGAGTTTTTTGTTAGGCTACCTAATTATGTTGTTTAATTTCATCCAGGAATCTCAGCCACAACCGAAACCTTACTGTGTCAGACATCCAGATGCCCAGAATCGAGAGCTTACCACATCACTCTCCTGTGTCATTTCTACCAGCATACTGCTGCCTCCATCTTTACGTTAATAAGCAGATTTGTTGCCTGAAAATACTGGCTTTCTGTGGAACAGCATGTGGAACCTTGTGCCAGAAGACATCTCAGTGCCTCAGTTTTCCTTTCTGTAAAATGGAAGGCAACGATAATAATTCCCTTAGAAGTACTGTAAGTAAATGTTCATGTAGTTAGTACATTCACAGCTATGAGCTGGCTACCAATGGTGAAGACGTAAGTTGAAATAATATCTATTAATTAATAAGACTCTACAATCATTCACAACGTTGCCACAACGAAGCCATCCTAGGGGGGCAGCAAGTATTTCTGAGTAAAAAAGACAAGAAAAAAATAGGATATATTGAGTAATTTTCCCACCTATTATACAAAGTATTTAAAATAACACAGTCATTTTGTTTGGGAGTATATTAATTTTACTGCCACCAAGCCATCTAAAGGACCTGGCTAAATCAGTGCTAAATATGCTGAAGTACCTATGTGGTCTCTGCAATAGTTCCAGACAAGGATATGTTTAAAATGAACAGGCATATCTACTCTTATGTGTTGGATAACAGCACCAAGCAGTTAAAGATTAGTTTTAGTTTTAGCCACTTTTGCTAGCTGTCTAACTTTCCTCTCCTTTTGATCATATATTGTTTCATTTATGTACTTGTAAAGAGAAAAACATGGATAAATCAGGGGAAACATAGGGGCAAAGACCATCCAGAGAGTGTGTGGAAGTGGCTGTCTTGTACATCACTATTTTTCAGTTACCTTGTGACATAGTAGCACCTTTTGGCAAGTCAGATTCACTAAATTGTGCTCTAGGCAATCCTGCTTCAGCAGGGGTGTTGGACTAGATGATCTCTATGGTCCCTTCCAACTCTAAAAAAAAATCAGTGAAATTCAGTGAAATTCAGTGAAAATTCAGTGAAATGCATCTCTTGTGTACTTCTTAAGCTGACCTCAAGGCCAGTGTTTCAACAGGGAAAAACTTTTCTTCCTTGCCAGGGTTAAATATATACAAACGTGCAGTGATTTAACAGTTGCTGGCATGCCAACACACATTTGGCTTATTCTCTTTATTTTTTAAAGACCATTTCTAGTGTTCTTTCCAACTAAACTAAAATAAAAATCTTATGAAATAAGCATTCTCTTAAAGTGTAAACCTTATAAAATACAAATGTCTAGGTTATATGCTATATCATGAACCTTAACTGGTATCCTCTTGCAGCCCCATTCTAAATGACATCTCGGTGAAAAGGCAACACTTACTGTCATACTGAAAGAGCATGGAAAAAGAATCATATAATATTCCAAGATTCCAAATCTCCCAAGCCTAATACTGAGGGAAGATCAAGTAACATTACAGGTTTTTTGAACTGTCCATTTTACAGACATAAAAATTAAGTATTCAGTTATCCATACAGGTAATTTATTTTATCCTTCTCCAGCCAAGAAAGATGTATTAATCATGTTTGCTTGATGAACACTATCAAAGATTTATAAAGTCAAAATCTAAACCTCAGGGCTCATAGATCCTTAAAACCCCCTTAAGTGCTTACACATTAAATGGATTTTGGCCATACAACTTGTGGCCAAATGCCATATCTGATAATGCTTTTCAATGCCTCAACACAGCTGATAATGATAATTATCAGTTCACATAATTCATTGCAGTAATAAAAATGGAGGCAAATGACCAAAATCTACAGTAGCAGGAAGAGGAAATAGTATCAAACCTAATCTTGAAGCTCAGCAAATTCGGAAGTGAATTACTACAGTTGCAGACCTCATCATTTTTCCTCAGATAAAAATATCCAATAAAACCTACTCCCTAAAAAGGAATGCTCATTTTATGGTCTGGGTTTTTTTGTTTGTTTGTTTGTTTTTTGGTTTGTTTTTTTTTTCCCATTACCTGTGAGGTTAACAAATATTACAACCGTGCAAGAGATCAAAGCTAAAAATGTGTTTTTAACATGTCATTCCTTAAGGAAGCAAGCAAAACACAATTCCACACTCAGGTGACAGAAACAAATAAGTTGCAGAGCTGCTTCCAAAGGTATAAATGAGTCCATTCTGGGAGAAAGAGATAAATTACTTCAAACCTGAAGCTTCAACTTTATAGTCCATCATTATTTCTCTCCTTCCTGGTTAACGCTTAGGTCCTGGAAAAATTTTGTAAGTCTAACAAGGTCCGTTTGGAAAAGCTGGGATTACAAGCCAAAAAGCATGAAGATGTCTATAATAGCTGTATCGTAATAGTCAGACCAGAGTGACTATGCTCCAGCACAATGTGTGGAAAGCAGCTGCACCTAGTAAAAAGACATTTGAAATCTATATACAAACTAATATTTACTTAGAATTCAGAAAACATGAAATAGGTGGTACTTTTCCAGAGATTAGATGCTTGCTGGGCAGCTGTAGGCACGTACTTCTATAATACAGAGCACCAAAGGTGATCAGATATCTGATCAATGCTTACAAATATTTAAAGGGAGGGTGTCAGGAGGACGGAGCTGGTCTTTTCTCAGTGGTGCCCAGTGACAGGACAAGAGGAAATGGGCACAAACTTGAGTATAAGAAGTTCCACCCAAACACGAGGAGGAACTTTACCGTGAGAGTGGTAGAGCACTGGAACAAGCTGCTCAGAGAGGTGGTGGAGTCTCCTTCTCTGGAGACATTCAAAACCCACCTGGGCAAGTTCCTGAGCAACCTGCTCTGGGTAGACCCGCTCTGGTGGGGGGGTTGGACTAGATGACCTCCAGAGGTCCCTTCCAACCCCATATGATTCTATGAGAGGTAGGTGTGTTATACCTATTCTTTAGAAAAGCTGAGCACATCTCATTTTCTTTTTTAATGATTGCCAAGGATGGCACTGTCTTTTATGAAGAAGCACTGTAGTTTATCATTAGTAGGAGACTTGGATTTATGGTTTTCTTCTTTAGATTGAATTAATTAAATTTCATATCTACTCCACTGGGAAGAACAGAACAGGTTGTGGGGGACATCTGTGACCCTTTCTTTGGCATGACTTGTCTTTTCTTCCAGCTTTAGGAAACGCCCCAATAGTCCAGTCTCCCATAGGAATTCCAGTAACAAGGTTTATTCTCAGTTTGGGATATTTATGAAGCCTGGCTAAAGAAAGTAAGTAAGTCCTATGAGAATGATTCTCTGAAGTTAGTTTTATGAGAAAAGGACAACTATAAAGATAGCACCACTGTTTATATGGAAAATAACTGGGCACATAACATTGCACACACTCTTCTCCATCACCCGAACACTGCCCAGAACCCAGTCTGGTACGCTGACAGAAAACACATTGCCCACACACTCACTTTTCTGCAGCTCTCATTCTATAAAATCATGATTTTATTTTTCACAGATTAATTTCCCTCTCTCCTGAACTTTTCTACTGACAGCTGGTGTCAGCCAGGACTCTCAGGCCTGAATTCCAGCAAGGGACTGAAGAAGTATATCCTCAGTATTGTGCTTGAGCCAGCATTCCTCGGGGACCATTTTGTAGTGTTGGTATTGTTAAGTAAGAGCTCTCCTCTCTGCCAAAACAACCAGTGACAAAACCCCCAAAATACTCGATTTATTGTGCTAGTTACTTAGAATCATAGAATGGTTTGAGTTGGAAGAGACCTTGAAGATCACCTAGTTCCAATCCCCCTGCCATGGGCAGGGACACCTCCCACTAGAGCAGGTTGCTCAAAGCCCCATCCAGCCTGGCCTTGAACACCTCCAGGGATGGGGCCTCCACAGCTTCTCTGGGCAACCTGTTCCAGTGCCTCACCATACTCACAGTAAAGAATTTCTTCCTAATATCTAACCTAAATCTAGCCTCTTTCAGCTTAAAACCATTACCCCTCATCCTATCTCTACATGCCCTTGTAAAAAGTCCTTCTCCAGCCTTTTTGTGGATACCCTTAAGGTACTGGAAAGCTGTTATAAGGTCTCCCCAGAGCATTCTCTTCTCCAGGCTGAACAATCCTAGCTCTCCCAGCCTGTTCTCATAGGAGAGTTATTAATCCATCTGATCATTTTTGTGGTCATGACAGGGTATATTTCCAAAACAGAATTGAAAAAATAACTTTTATGCAATTATTTAAAATGTGAGCACTGTTTTATTGAGCAAGAGTGCATCCTTTACCCTATATGAGCCTTTGGAGCTGCTGGAATTGAATTAAAAGAAATAGTTCAGCTTGAACTTCCAGAAGACAGGCCAAATGCAGCTGGGGAAATAGAAGGTGAAAGACCCTGTGGCTCAAGTGAGACTGATGATAGCCCTTGGTTCAGAGGGAATTTACAGTAAGGGCCAATTTTCCAGGCATGCTTTCTGGTGTGCCCTGTAGGAAGCAAACCCTGTCCAGCAAAAAGCAGTTCAGAAGCGTTTCTTGTGCAGGCTTGTTTATGCCAGCAGTCTGGCCCAGTATGGACACTGTAGGAACAATCCTGTAAGTAAAATTCCTTCCTCAGCTAAGTAGGCCTTAGGTGGTTGGCTCAACATCCTGACCTAAAGAAATCAAATCAAAAATAAAGATACAGAGATGAGCTCAAACCACCAGAGTAAGGAGAGAATATATTTCACTTATTGCTGAAAGGTTTCAGTGAAACAAAAAACCCTCCCCAACATCCCCCTTCAAAATATCTAACTACTATAGCATGATTTTCATCAAGTGATCACATTATGTTGATTAATCACTGCAGGAAATGAGCACCTCAATTCAAGTTTTATGCAGACCAGCAAGAGGGTGCAAGGAAGTCTGTGTTGCATATTGCTACTATACCTTTCAAGTTTTTATGGCCCTCAAGAGAAATGAGGCATTCATAATGTGGGGGAAAAATAAAAATCATAGAAGGCATCATAAATCCAAAGGACTAAGTTGTGGAAATCACATCTTTAAACTGACACAGCTGTGATTAACTGGCAATGGCTTTTACAGTTAGAAAAGTTTTTGGATATAGTTATTTGCCCAGAGAAAGTTTCTGGTGGGAAAAAAAAAAGCAAAAAAAAAGAAAGAAAAAGAAAAAAAAAGCAAGTACAAGTATTTAATCAAATCCTTGTTTGGGGCTGGTGGGATGGAATATGTTAAACCACAAACCTTGCACCTTAAGTAACTTGGTTTTCAATCTGTTCTGATCACAGAAACTTAACTTTCCAGTAGACATTGGCTCTTATTTTTTTTGTAAAACCACCCACAGGATTCAGTAGTCTCTGTTCAGCAGACAACGGGAATAAATCATTGTTCATGACTGAGTTCTACTTGCTCAGCCATCTCTGCAATGTTTAGACAATCTTTGGGTATATAAAACACTGGTCCCCACTTTCCTGTATTCAAACAGCAACTTGCAAATCAAAATTAAAAAAGATATCTGCATATGTAGTTAAAGAAAACAAAGGTAATTATTTTTGATATTGAAGTCTATATAGAGGCCTGAATCATAATTGACTTAAATGCTGTGGAATCACTTGTATGTACTCAGGATGTAGGAATGATGCTACAAATCAAACTAGTAGCATCCTTCAGCCATTTTGCATTTGCTTTACCCACAGGGGACTTGACAAAGTGAAAAGCAAGAACAGCATGCCTCAAGAAATGTAATCTACCAAGGAATATCTTTACAGCTACCAGAGTAAAGATATAGGTCTAGACAAACAAACCTCCCAAGTTTGACCAGGATGGCTGTGCCCATATAAAGCAAACCGAAGAGGCTTGAGAACATTGCTGGACACAAAAAGTAACTGTATGGCTTGTAAAACTCCTAGAACAATCCCTTGCACAATTTTACCCCAGCACAATTTTGCACAATTTCCAGTCAGCATGGACCACAAACCATGTCTTTCCTGTAGCTTTGTGTCCTTCTTGCACACTGGAGTTGGCAAGAACATATGTGAGTAAATATCCACAGAGCAGTTAATTTAAAGAAATAGTTTACACAAAGTAACATCATTTGCAGTTAACAGAATTAGACCAGAATGGCCATAATTTTTAGCTTTACACAATGGGTCAACGATACGCTACAAGCCAAAACCAGAATCAGTCCTCATTTGGACAAATTCATAAATTGTTGCAATATATCAAAGCAGGTGCTGCCAGGGCCATGGAAATTTCACTTACAGGGAAACAAGTAAAAAGTTTTCATAATAAATCTCACATACATATGCCATCAAATCTTTCAATCCTCTGAGTAAAAGTTTGATTCAAGTAAATAGACTTGGGGTTTTCAAATGTAAAAAATCTCTGTGGAATGAAAGCAAATGCATATGGTATTTTATTGATGAAAATTTCCATTTCAAACCAAATTATAGAAAATTTTCAAGCAGATTAATCTAGGAGATCAATAACATTCCTGAAAATAACTTAGAAGCCAGTAAGCTTTCCTAATAATAACAACACAGAAAAAGAAGAATCTGGGAAGGAAAGACAAGCAATCCAATCTGAACCCTATTTAAAGACATTGCCAGAACTACAGGTAGGGAATATTTTAAAATTACAGTGCCAATTTTGCTCAGATGAAAGGAAATTATGAGAGGAAATTGTGTATATAAAACTCCTTAGCTTTTAGCAGAATCCTTCTCAGAATACTCTTTCAAGCCACACATTCGTGTTCTCATGTATAAGTTGATAGTTTGTGCACATGCTTTTCATATTGCAGAACTGCAATTTCAATACTTGTATTATTCGTGGCCACACATTTTTACATTTTAACTGAAATATCCTGAGTATTGTATTTTAATGCTAATATTTGATGCTTTTCTAGCTGTGTGCAAAAAAGAGTGAGTGACAGAGAAAGAACTGCAATGGATCAGAAATTCAGGTCACATTAGCATATTTACACAGAACATGAAGTCACCAAACAACAAAACAAACAGCAAAATGGTCGTTTCTACAACAAGCCATCTCTTTTTTATATAACCTTTTAGTAGTGAAAGAGACTATTGGAGACTTAAGAAAAAGGAAAAAAAAAAAATAAAAAGATCTGGACAAAAAAGGTAAGCCAGCCTGTCAGAGACTGAGATGCATTGCAGCTCAGGTTTAGCAAGTTGTTTAGCAGCCACCCAAAGACCTTTGTAACCGGGGCAGAAAATGGATCCAATGCTACTGGTAATGTCAAGAGATGCAGCTGAAAAAAAGATGTAAAGGTCCAAAGTATACAGAAACTGATGCAATTTGAAGAAAGGTTGATACTAAATGATAAGGTAATAAGGGAGACTTTGGTGTTTCCTTCACAAACAACACCCATAAATCATGATCCTTTTTCAGCTCAAAAAAAGGCATGCTACAAGTAGGAGCAGCTCAGCAGCCACAGAATAGGCTTGAGCTTTTTTATATTAATGTCCGACTGATTAGCATGGCAAGCATGAAATCTAAGTTTGCAAAAGATAATCAAGAGCCAAATAGTGGAATAATACAATTTCACACAGATGGAATATTGCATGAGGAGCAACAGGCCAGCTACACAGTAACACATACAGAAGAGACATAATCGACCCCTTCAAATTCTCCATGGGCAAGAATTTAAAAGTCTCTAGCAAAACATGTTGTTGTCAAAAAGACAGCAAGTCAGATCTACCAAAAGCTACCACACTAGTGTAGTTAAAAACTCTGTATGTAAAAATTTGCTTTTGTCAAAAGAATGTTGTAAATGGTGATATCCTGATCCTTAGTTTTGAGTAAACAGAACTGTTTTAATTTACATTCCTATATATAGTTATAAATATATTTACATTTAAATATGTACTTACATACTTATATTAATACATACATTTAAATTAGTTTGGGCTCTGACTTCTCTTATCCTCAAACTTCTTCATACTGAGTTAACCTTGATAGATGATTGTGAGCAGAAATACACCCAAGCCTCAAGCTACTTTTCTAGGAGAGATGGAGGTAGCAAGATTTTTTTTCTTAAAAAGTAGGTAAAATTGCTTATTAAACAGCTCATGTAGGAAGAATAATCTGACCTGAGTCAAAAACCAGAAAGGAAAGTATCAGCCACCTATTCCCTTTCTAGACTGTTTTACCTGTACAGACTCCATTGGAATACGTAAATAAAATACGAGATAGGCATCAAGGAACTGTCAGCCAGTCAGTGAGCCATTCTTCATTCTGCCCCAGATCTGTAAGAAAGTTGCTACTGCTGTAAGTAGGCTTACTACACTGTAAGGCTGCTACACGCGAGCACATGTAGCAGGGACATTGCCCCAAGTGGGCTATTAGGCTGGGCTATACAGCTACAGGACAGCAGGTTGAAGAAAATGAACTTTTTTTTTTTTTTCTCCCAAACAATGGAAAGCTTTCTCTTTAAAAGCTACAAATTAGAATTGCTTTGCTGATGATAAGCTCTGGCTTTTGTTGAGCAAACCTTAAGCCAGGAGTTCCTGTATTTTTTTCCAGACATGATCTCTAGAGAGTTATGCTGCTCTTGCTTCTGCAGCAGTCACTGTTCCTGCTGCTAGTGTAATTCCCACTGCTTCAGCAATTTCCAAAATGCCAGTTTTCTTGAACTGGATGAAATCCAATAGCTGACGCCTTGCACAGGGGCTCCCTACATTCAGTGCTGCTGCTAAAAAGGTCTTATGCCCTGTTTGGAGGCTGCAATTTTTGTGTGTTGAATTATACTTCTCTCCCTTGGACGTGAACAGAAAATGTTTGCCATGTTTAAGAAAATCATCCTGAGGGAGCTATTATGTGGGTTAATAAAAAATGTCAATTTAAAATCTAAGAGTTTGCAGGTTAAGTTTTGTTTTGTTTTGTTTGTTTTGGTTGGTTAGTTTTTTGTTGTTTGTTTGTTTGCTTTTTCACATGCTGTTCCTGTTTTTCACCTGTTTTGACACTAGGCTTTTGCAAGGCACTGGGCCCTAAAGTAAGCTTTTGTTATATTCCTCAAGAATTCTCTTTAGCAACTGAAGAGCTTGCACTGTGCTGAGACCTGGGGCATAGTAAGATTGTGGCCCTCAGTTACTAATCGCTTCATTCATTTAATGCAGCTCTATTTAAGAGCCTATGTTTCAGCTGAACAAATCCCTCTTGGAGAAGGCCAAGGCTGTGTGACCTGTGCAAAATTATTTGCTGCCATTGCATTGCACATTAATTGACAACAAAGTAGTTGGTCACACATGCAAACATAGAATAATAACTACAGCACATACTTTTTCCAGTGGCCATATTTTCTTAGACAGTTTTCCGCTCTTCCTTCTGTCAAAAAGCAATATGTGCCTCACAAAGCAGCTCTGGTCCATTGCAATAATTTTGTATTGCTGTCAATTAAAGTTTGGATGATTAATCTATTGGTTCCCATGCTGAACCGGTCAACAGGTGATGATACAATATGTCATAAGCTTTCTCAATTGAAAACTGACTATTGGTGCATATGGAGACAGTTTGTCATCCAGTGACTTGGAAAGAGAGTAGCCGTCAAAGCTGGTATAAATCCTGTCCCTCCTGCTATCTGTGAGTACTGGGCTCAGGGAAGTCTGAGACGTCACCACTGATTCAGCTCTTGTTTTGCAAGTTTGGAAGTCACTGTTTCTTACAACTTCAAGGTCCCCAAAATATGGAGTATCTGTGCCACTATAGAATTCAAGCTCCAGCCTGTACATTCCAACCAAAGGCAAATTATCAGTCATTTAGAGTAACAACGATGTATTTTTTCCCCTCTCACATAATTGTGTAAAATATTTAACAGCATTCAAAATAATAGAACTACTTTGACTTTTCTGATGCAAAATCCACAATAACAAAATAATAAATGTAGCAAAGCAGAAGCTAAAACTTTCAAAAGATACAAGCTAATATCCATCCATATAATTAAAATGAGCTCATAGCTAGTGAAAAAAATAGTACACTCACTGAATTAATAACCAGTCCCACAAATGTCTGTATATTTTATGAGCTGCAGATGTGCATTTATACTTTAAACACACCCACATTAAAGTACGACATGGTTTGTCATATATTTTCTGTGTTTTCATGACAAAAACAGCTCTACAGAATAACAGAGGGCTTCTTCTTTAAAAGCAATTATAAAATGCATCTCGATACATCCTCATGCATTTTATATGATATTGTACATGCAAAATACTGCTTTAATTCCAGCATCTCTATTTTGAACCAGTTGTGTAACCCATTCAAATAAACACAGCATGGAAAGCCAGTTTTACTGCTCATCTAAGTGTTTTTAAAATGAACACTGCAGAAGAATTTTACTCCAATAATATGTGTAAAAGCGTGGCATAACCTTTAGATGTGTCATCGAGATTAGAGAAATTCAAGGAACTCCTTCAGATTCAGTTTAATTCTTAGATGACTGTTTTAACTTCGAACAGAGTTCTCAAAATAGTGCCCAAATGCACAGTACTTGTTGAACAAATTCTGATTTATTGAAAGTAAACGTTTACATTGGCTACAATGTTGTAACTGTTACAAAGCTGGATAAAAGAGGCTTAAATAGCAATAGAAAGCAAGTGCAGTAAAAAGTGAATAGAGAAAATATTTGGCCTTAGTGATCTTCTGGCAGTATTTACATTATGTACATTTTGTTAAATATTTGTAGTAACTCTAAGGCACCATAGGCTAAATAGCAGGCTGCAGTACTATTTTGTGCACAGAATTTAATAAATTTATTTGGAGAAAAAAAGGCTGTAGAGTTAACAGAAACATAGGCATATTTTATGTTTACATAAAGGAGTGGCTGCTTCTTAAAATTCAAAGAGACAATACATACTGGGTAAATTAAAAAATTATTTTTAGAACATTAAATTATATTGAACGTCTGTGTATAAGGACTATTTTTACTGACTTGCTGGTAAATGTTTAATGTAATCTATTCTTTAACAGGTTTTTCACACGCTAGATATGTTTACCTAAAAACTACTTGACTGGTTTGTTTTTTGTGTGGTTTTTTTTTTTTTTTTTAATTATAAAAGTCTTATACCTAGTATGTACACGAATCCCCAATGCAAAGTGAAATGGGTAGTAATTTACATCGTTAGCCATTCTGCGGCGGACTGGAACTCAGCAGGAGCACGCCACCAACACGCTGCGGAACAGCAGCCGGACGGAGGTGTTGGATTCTCCTCCCCCCCAACCCTGGCTCCAGCCGGCAGGCCGGGGAACGGGACCGCCACCCCAGGAAAGACAGAGGAGGTCAGCACTTCCAGACCCGACGGCCCCAAACCCACATCTGGAAATTCAAACCACTGGCGGCATCCTCCTGCCTTCGACACGACACCGCGCCCACAGCACGCCGCTCTGCTTTGAGTAAATCTTCCCATTTATATATATCCCCTTCTGAAGCACAAGTGTCCATGCACTCCTGAGCGCTTTAAGCAATTGATTTGATTATTAACATAGTCCTGGCTGACTAGACTCAAGATCCTTCCTGAACAGCTTTCAATGCTACACGTCATCTTAATCGCTCTCCAAACAGGCCCAGCTCCGTTCGGTCAACAGGCTCGTCCTTCACCTTGAGGTAGCGTTTGTAGCGAAGAAATTGCGCAGGACACCAGGTTAACTCCTCAGTTTTGCAAAATACAGCGCGGCAGGGCCCTGCGTGCCCCCCAGAGGCAAAGGGATGCCTGCCCAGGCTGCCGGGGCCGCCGCGGTGTTGCCAGCACCACGGCCGCAGCACCGGCGGAGGGGCCGTGCGTGGCCAGGCCAGGCCATGGCCGCCTCTCTCTCCCCCTCAGCCCCGCCACCGTGGCTGCCCTCCCGCTGTCACGGGGGCAGCCGAATCCCACCCAGCTCCTGGGGGCCCTGCCATGCGTGGGCGTCTGCACGCTGACCCCATGGCTGCCGGCCTCCGCCCCAGTGGCTTCTGAGAAACTTACCAGGAGAGCGAGGAGCGACCAGCACAAAACCCACCTACGTCTGGTTCAGGGGCCACCTCCGATGGGTGGGATCAGGCCCCCAACCTATCTGTTGTGAAAATGCTAAGATTACAGTAGAGTGCTTTTGCTCCCGTAGCACTACCTCCCGGTCAGTCATGGCTCATAGTCTCTGTATCTGACTTAGTTTTCCTAGAGCCAAGAAAAAAATCCATCAAAATCAATACAATGCTTAAATAACTACATACTTTTTATATTTGTTTAGGTTTTTTTAAGTGTTTCTTTTAAAATCATTAATCTCTTCATTCAGTTGTCCCTTTTTTGTTTTTTTTTTTCTTTTTTTTTCACTTTGTACTCATTACTCATCCATGTTGGAAGTATGCTAATTGCTTTCACACTAGTAAGTGGTTCATAAGCAAAGTATAATTGATCTAAGCACAAAGTCTTCTTTTGAAGTGATCTTGTACTTGTATTAACAAAAGCATAATCTTAGCATTATTCATCTGATGAATTTCTAGTACCAACAGCTATAATATTAAAATTATACAGCATCAATAATAGTTTTTCAAGGGCTTTAGAGGAAAAATATAAGCATAAACAATTCCGGTGTCATCAGCTAGTTCCTGTAAAAGATTAAGCACAATATTACACAAACCGGCCATTTTATGTAATACAGAGCCGAAGACTCAGGTTATCAAAACAGTGTAGCATTGCTGAAGAAAACAGATCTATACTGATTTGCATCACAGAAGATAACTCAAGTTGTTTAACCCCTTGAATGCTAAGTATCTGCCTGAATCTCAAGACAGGTTTAAAAGCATCTTTTTGGGTTGCTTTCTCAATGTTTAAAATATTCAGAAGTATAAATATAGCAATTTCTAATTAGGGTGCAACATTAAGCTATTAACATAATTTTCCTGTCAAACCTTCCCGATTTGAGGGCTTGTAATTTGTTGTGGGATGTAGGAAGAAGTTAGAAAGTTCTTCCTCAAGAATTCCCTCGGTTGCACTTTTGCTGGACGTGGTCACAGGTAGATGGTATGACTTCATGGACATTTCTATCAGGACAGGTAGTAGAGCTTGGGGCTCAATCTCCTTTTACTAAAAGCTATTTGTGAAAAGCCTATATCCTTACTACGGGAGTTACACAGATCACTCTATTACCAATACCTCTGATAACAGAGGAAAGGAAATGCAAGGGCTCTGGGGGTAACAGCTCAGATGAGCCTGGCTATTTATTTTTCATCCCCTGGAATCCACGTGCATGTAAGTATTTGGAAGAATTTGGCATTATGCAACTTCTACCCTTGGATAAAACCACAAGGGAAAAATCTGTCCGAGAAAATCTCATCCTCAAGTTTTTTCATTCTAGTTCTTGGTGATGAAGTCTTTGTTTCAGCTATGAAGTTTGCTATAGAAGAGATATTTATTTTTGAGTAACAGACCCCCCAGAAACTTCTCTCTTTTCCCTCATTTTTAAAGAATGATGAGAACTAGTACTTTGTTAAATTATCTGAAGACTCATGTTCATCTGCAGATAACACCTCAGAAGTTGTTTCTTATTAACATATTGGCTAAAGAAAATAGTGACTGAGCTACTGTGTAGCAAGTGAATTTTCATTTAATTCAATTGCTGTTTGTGTGTGACAGTGGGCTCATGCCCTTACACTGTCCCTCACAGTGTGACCCCTTCCTGGGAGGCCCAGCTGCCTGGGCGCAGTGCTGCCCTGTACTTCCACAGGCTGTGCTTCCACACACTGCAGCTTTGTTTTTCCAGTCCCTTCTCCTGCCATGCACCATGTGGGATCCGATGCTGCTTGTGAGTAATTCTGTGGCTCCTCTTTTTTTTTTTTAAATTTTTTCCTTTCCTACCAGCAAACCCCTTGTCCCTTCAGAACTAACTTTCTCCCTAAAAGGTTTTGCCCTCTCCCATTGCTTTCTAATGCCTGTGCCTGTCACATTCTGCCTCTTACTCTTAGCCATCCTCCTTCTCCCCTCTGTGTAAGTCAGTCAGCTCAGCATTCCCTGAACAGGGCACCTTACAACAGCAAGGCCCCCATACACCTCAGAGACCTGCTTTCCTCCACACTGCCCTTTCCTCCTGCTCCCCCATTAAAAAAAAAAACAAAGTCTGAGTATCCTTAAAATTTGGCATAGATGTATTTTTCCCTTCCCGGTGGTTGTACTTACGATGGCACCATGCATGGCCAGTATCATGACCCTACCATGCAAACCAAGGCTGACTCACTGCCATAGCTAGATTCCAGGTTTCTTCCTTCAAGGGGTTCACTTGTGACCCTGCTGCAAGCTTGAAGGGACAGGGAAGATGACTGCTTACTCAGCTTCTCCCATTCACTTGTGGTCATCTTTCTCTTCTCCTAGTTTTTTGAGGAGGCCTCCCAGAGCGGTGGACTATTAGCCCAGCAAGTCACTTCAGGTTATCTTAGTGGACTTGCTTCCCAATTTCTTTTTGTTATGCAAAACACAGTGATTGAGACACATATTGCAGGACAAATTATATAGAGATGGTCATACCAGGGCTTCAGCTCCACTTCTGAATTATGCTGATTTTGTGCAGTTGCACAACGTAAGGCAGTCCTTACATAGATAGACAAATTTCAGGAATCCTCTTTGTTTCAAGAAGTTAACCTGTGTCCCAACACAAAAGATAACAATTAGAGTAGTAATTCTCAAGTTAGGGGTCCACCAAATGGGGGTGAAATTCAACAGAAATTCAATAGCAAAACGTGGATTTGCAAACAGGATTGGATTTACAAGCCTGGATGTTAACCCACAAAAACTGAAGTCCCCAGCAAATAATTCTGGAATGCTAAAATACATCTCCAAGTATGTGCTGCTAGAGCCATAACACTATTTGACTCATAGGGGAATTCAGTTGCAGCAAGTAATAAGGGAGCGTAGCTTGAAATAGAAAACAGGAATCACCCATTACAGCTTATCTAATGCAGTTCTGTTTAAAAGAAGCAAACACTTCTGTGCCTTGTTATGCTGTTATTTGGCGCTTCAGTATATTATGAAAATAACATAATAGAGGATGCGGTCTATTTTTTACTTTCTGAGGTGGCCTGTAATAGTTGCACAGATGGGTAAGTTGCACTGCTCACCATAGTCAAAGGTGTGATTGATGCCTCACGACAGCCACTGTGAGGGCCACCAAGGACACTCATCGGGGCACAGGATATGCTTTATGCCTTGGAGACTGGGCTCCTCCCTACCCGTGTTGCCATCATGCTCACTTGGAAAAAAAAGTTATTAATTTAAAAGAGAGAGAGATTTGAATTGGTTTGTTTTCTCTTAGGAATAAAATAATAAAAATATTTCTCCATGAGAAAATCAGTAAAATTTTGCACTTGTTTGTATTTTCTGATGGACCAACAATCAACTCAATCATGTAAAAGCCTTAATTCAGCACGTACTTTTATGTGGCTAGATTTAACTACAGAGCAGTTTCACTGAAGCTAAAGTGAAAACATTAAAGAACCTTGTTGATCTAAAGAAACTGTAAAATCTAGTATATAAACCCCAAATTTTTAAAAAGGAAGTTAACAGATTCAGGATTTCTAGATGCTTTCTAGGTTTGCATAATTAAAAAATGCAGCTGAGTTGCTTAATGGATGTCAGTGTTTCCAGAGAAGATAAACAAAACTAAATATACATCATCACATTCATTACTTTTTGCTTTGTTTCACTCATTAAATAAAAATTGTATTTTTGTTTTAACCTTTGACTCTAATCCTAGCTGCACTTGTGTAAAATAAAATGAATCAAAAATAGCTGCAGGTAACCAATCTCTTGAATTTGACATTTTCCAGACAACCTTTTTTGTGTTTAAATATGAGAATATTTTACTTATTGCAAAGTATCCTGCATAATACAGGTGCTCCGCTATAAAATCTTCTCTCTCATTTATAATTCAGTCATTCTAAATTTAAAATACCAGTATACAGTACTAAAACCTCCAATTGAAGTTTAATATAAAAATATCAGGACAAAACTCCTTTTTAAAGTCTGTTTATTGTGAGCAACCCAAATGCCTGTTTAATTATTATTAGTTGTAGTATATTAATAGACTTTGCACCCCTACAGTTGCTAATTCATACCATCTCAGGTATTTTGATGAGATAAGAAATACTAAGTAAGAAAACAGTAAGTATTCAAAGGGTTAATTTGTTTAGAATAATAATAATAAATTCATTTTTTGCATCTTCTTCAGTTCAAAAGCCAGCTTTGAGACTGAGGAAGGCTCCCAAATCACATCAATTAAATGAGTGGTCCTTTTAACCAGTAGCAGTTTGATTGCCAATGACTCGAAGAATCTCTTTATGAATGCTTGGTTCCTGTGTATTTATACTTGTATCACCCACTTGACCATCTTCATAACTAAAAAAAAAGTACAGAAAATAAGATCAAATTAGTGCTTTATTAATCTACCTGAAAACATCCAAAACTCTGATTCCTTCAGTAATCAAGAGTGCTTATCCCATATGTTAACATGTCTCTTCTAAAATGCTCTGCATTATGTGCAGATCCTAAACTCCAGGGAGTGAAGGCTGCCATCATTGAAACCTCGAAGTGGAATAGGCTGCTAGGACCCAAAGGGACCCAAAAGTCATAGGTGACAGAGGAAATGCTCACATCATAGACAGGAAGCCTTCAGTGAATTCCTCAGCTTTAAAACAAACTGCCAAATAGAAATTATATTTATGATACATGGGTAGACTTACTGTAATATGAGGCAATGCTACAGGGTGAGAAAAATCAGTAACTCTCCATTAATTTATCCTGTAACAAAACACCTACTAAACCTTTATCACGCACTTATCCGTACATTTCCTAACAAAGGTAAGTACAGAGAAGGATTAAAAATGAAGTGATACTGAAAAGAATTAGGAAGAAACATCAATTACCTACTTCAATTTCAGCTATTGGAGGAAACATGGGCAAAAAAAAGACCTAGGATGAACAAAACTTGAATGGTAAGAGAAGATTCGTACTCACACAAAGAAAAATCTTGTACACACGTGATCTGTATTGGGAACTACCCATATCTCTCCATGTTTGTGCAGATCGGATGAGGTTATCACTATCAGGGAAAGAATAAGTTTCATAGTAATGAAATCATGCCTGGAAAATAACATTTAAAAAGATTTGTCTTTTCATACACTTTAAATAGCCTTCTGGGAATGTGTAGTTTTCCACTGCATGTCTGTGGTGTGGTGTAGGCTGAGTTGGCAGCTAGTACAAACAGGGAGATGAACTTGATTCTTGTTTCCAAAATAATTTATATTTTCCAGAAAACACAGTTGCTGACGTATGGGAGCCAGATGTTAATTGGAATAAAAAATTAAAAAGTATACTTATTAAAACTGATTTTAAATGGCAATAGGGCTATTAAGGAGGATCTAATTCAATTAATCAGCCTTTGGAACAGAGATATTTGTGTTTGATATTGGCTGAGCCAAAACAAACAAGACGTTAAAGACAAAGTCTGACCCTGAGATATGACAAATTTAGGATTTGCAATACTACCAGATATTTTAAAAAATTAAGCATAGCAATTATGACTCAAGGGGATCATGAAGCTTGCCAAAACTTGATCAGTATTTAGAAAACAGCAATGTTTTTGATGATAGGATGTTTACCAGCAGAATGAGGACAACACAGGAAAGAAACCTTTTTATTGCTAGGTTGAAGCTATACCAGCAATCTGTATTTGATAAGATTTCTACAAATGCATTTAAACAGCATCCTTCTGGACCAGTTGTCCTGCTTCATGGGGCACTGTGTGAAAAACTGGTTGAAAGGCAGAGCCCAAAGGGTTGTAGCTAGAGGGGCTACATCCAAGTGGCAATATTCCTCAGGGCTCCAGGGCTCAATTCTAGGGCCAGTTTTGTCCAACATAGTTTTTTCCTCAATGATCTGGAGGCAGGAGTTGAATGCACCATTAGCAAGTCTGCTGATGATAGCAAACTGGGAGGTGCTGGTGACTCTGCTGGGGAGACAGGAGGCCGAGCGGGAGCATCTCGATAAACTAGGCTGTGATTAATGGGATGAAATTTAACAAGTCAAAATGCCAGATTCTGGACCTGGGATGCAGTAATGCCAGGCACAACTATAACCGGGGAGAGGAGTGGCTGGAGAGCAGCCCCACAGGGATCTGGGACTACTGGTCAACAGCAGGCTCAATACAAGTCAGCAGTGAGCCCTGGTAGTCCAGAGGGCAACCCGCATCCAGGGGTGCATCAAACACAGCACAACCAGCTGCTCAAAAGAGGGGATCTTCCTGCTGCATTCAGCATTGGCGCGGCCTCACATCGAATGCTGTGCCCAGTTTTGGCTCCCACAATTTAAGACGGAGGTGAAGGTCCTCGAATGCATCCGAGAAGGGCAACAAAGCTGGTCAAAGGGCTCGAAGGAGTGTCCTATGAGGAGCTGCTGAGGACTTTGGCTTAGTCTAGGGTGGAGAAAAAGAGGCAGAGGGGTGACCTCACTGCTCTCTGCAGCTTCCTGAGGAGGGGACATGGAGAGGGAGGTGCTGATCTCTTCTCCATGGGATCCAGTCACAGAACGTGTGGCAATGGTTCAAAGCTGCACCAGGGAAGGTTTAAACTGAACATTAGGAAGCATTTCTTTACAGAGAGGGTGCTCAAACAGTGAAATAGGCTTCCTATAGAGGTGGTTGATGCCCCAACCCTGTCAGTGTTTAAGAGGTATTTGGACAATGCCATTAACAACATGCTTTAACCCTTTGTCAGCCCTGAATTGATCAGACAGTTGGACTAGATGATGGTTGTATGTCCCAACTGAAAGAGTTCTACTCTATTCTATTCTATCACTAAATAAATGCTTATTCAATTTTCACAGCACTTCTTCTATTAGTTGTAATTTTTAACAAGTATCTATATCTTGTAAAAAATTTCATTTAAAATCTAAATTAATGTCCTCCCCTAATCACTTATTTCCATGGAAGAATCAAGTTAACATGAAGTAAAATATACTTTACCAAATATTTTAAAGTCACCCTTACAAAATCAGTAATCCAGTAAATGTGACCAAAGTGGATGAAGACGTCCTTGTGAAAGATATGAGTTTTATTTAACAACTTTTGGCATTAAAGGCTAACTAAATTCTAGTAAACCCTACATTCATTTCATATCTTCTGAAAGTTTTAGAACTAAATTTGTGTGGTTTTGTGTCCAAACAAATTGCATTTTCATGTTCATTGGCATCTCCTTAAGCACATTAAATATTTCATTTGAACAGTTTCAAATATATTTATTTTAAAAAGTAGTATCTATAGTTTAAAGCTTTTTTTTTGAGCTAACATCTTTTCTACTGTCTGTCTTAATTTTTACTTTTAAAAATAAACCAATGCTCCAAAGGAAGGGCAAATGGAGTTTAATATAATTTGTTTTTGTCTGGCCAGTGAGACTAATTACCAATCTCTGGTATAATTCTTATGCAAATTTCATAATTCTTTGGTCTCAAACCTTGCTGTTGTTTCATTAGTTATTAAAAGATTAACTAGGTCTTTCAAGAATGACTTTACTCATATGCACTGGATACCAACATCATAAAATTTCTGAAGGAGTCAGAGAGGACAGACTGGTTACCAGATGAATGGTGTACTTTCCTGAACAGTGAAAAATTATTCGGAAATTCAACAGGAAAGCTGTTTCTCTGACTTTCAGGTGTTTAATGCATTTTTACAAGTGTTTGAAAGATAGACGAGATGATTGTTCACTCTGTGCATATGATTATTTCATAAAAGTTCAGCTTGTGATATGGGTTTTGTTTGACAAGGGAAATGTTCTGAACTGACATATAAAGGTTGGATGTAAAGCAAGTACTTGTACACCTACCACTAGTCTCTTACCTAAAACAACCAACACTGGAACTAAAGGTCCCACTGATTTGCATCCAGTAACACTGTGTCTATGACTAAAACAGTTCTTCAAGGGCTTTCAGCTTACCTTCACATAAGGCTATGCATTTTAAGTTACGGCTTTGCAAAAATTGTGACTGTTGTCCTTTCTTCTGTGACTGAGATGTAAAAACATGAGAAAACTAATTAGTGCAGTAAGACAAACTGAGTGAAAAAGTAACAAAGGAAAGGACTGCCATTTTCAGTGGCTTATTATTAAACAAAGATAGAGACAGTCTTTCTAAAACATTTCTTTTGTATTTCTAAATTTAACAGAAATTCTAAAAACATTTCTATTATTTGTTTGAATTATTGTAGGAGGATCCAGAAAGAATGTTCCCAATTATTACAGAATGAATAGTGTCATTAGAAATACCAGTGTTACCAAACCCCAAATTGAGAGCAGAGGAAAAATCAACATCGTGAATGGCCGATTCTTTGGCCATTACCCTGATATTTTACTGGCCTTCCCATTTCTGACAGTTTCTGCTGTTACATACCAGTCTGTCTCTGAAGCCAGATTATTCTGTAGTTCCTATATGTTAACTATGGAGACAGATGTAAGATTTCTTTCTCAAAATTTAGCTGTCCAGACAAATGCTATGTGATAGCTTTAGACAAAGCAGAATTTTAATGGTTTAATATGTAAAATTGTAATGGTTTAATATGCAAAAGAACACGAAAGAAAAAAAACTGACTTGCTACATATGAAATGCTACTCAGGTTTCAGCATTAACCACACTCAATTCCTTCTGCATCATTATTCTGCAAGTCTAGAACTCAGAAAGCAAGGTATTGCTAAGAGTCATAATGCAACCTGTATTTAATTTTCATTCTCTTTGTAAATTCTTCTGCTTGGAAAAGAAGGGCCCGACACCTGCAGTGTAGTCTGTAAATTGCTACTAAAAGCAGTTGGGCTGTATTTGATGCTTGCGGTCTCTGAAGTTGTTGATTTTGTTCAATAAAATAAAACTGTTAGCTTTCACAAAGGGAACACTACCTCCTTTTCAGCGGTCAAGTTCCCAAACATAAAACCATAAATCTTCCAGATACGGTTGAGGTACTGTACCTGTGATGTATTACTGCTCTTACTGCCTGAAGCTGGTTCATCTTTAGCTGACATCTTCTGCTGCTTCTTATTCATCCCTACAAATATTAAAAATTCAAAAATCATGTAGGATCCACTGGCATATAAAGAACATAGCAAGCACAGTTAGTATGGAGAATGAAACACGTAGCACAGTGAGAATCACAGTCCTTTGCATGGCACCCGAAAAACCAGCTACCTTTGTCATAGAGTATCTTGATTTACTGATTTACTCCTGCAAGTGACCAGTATTTTGAAGACCTTAGGAAAGTTAAGTTAGCATTAAGTACACCCAAAAGCAGATAAATATAAGCTTAAATGCCACTGAATTCAGCCCAGGAATGCTCTTAGGTGGTTGCTTAACAGAGTTGCTTGTCAGCATGTCTTGAGTCTAAGTGACCCTATTCAGGCTGAAGTAACACAGTCTGATTTACTGCAGGTGGGATAGTAAAATCAAGACAGAAAGAATTCTAGATGTTAATCTTTAACACTTTATTTAGACTTATTAAAAGTCTAATTAAATTTTCAGAGTAGTTTATTTAAAGTTTTAAAGTCTACCTTGATTTAATTAATTCACCTATGTGTAACAGTATTAAATTATGTCAACCACTTTAGATCCAATTTCCATCTCAGAAATCTAAACACCTACATTTGCACCTCAGATCTCTCTTATATTATTTATGTTGGTTTACATAAATTTCCTCTATTGTGTGCTACTACAGGCTTCCTTGTATTTCCAGTATTTCATATTTCTTGGCAGTTCACAAACACAGACTGAATTATGGGGAAGTTTAACTCTCTGAAGGAACAGGGAGCACAGGACTCCACCGTGGCTTTTACTGGCATCAAGTATTACATACTTCAAAGGAACACAGGCCTCCTTTCCGGAGGAGACTGGATGGAAGGGACCAAGAAAGTCAGAGAGATGAGAAAAAACACATTGAAGTTGACAAAGCAGCATTGTCCAAAAAGACGGACATTTTGTTAGATAATGATACTGCAACATGCACTTTTAGTGAGTCCTGAAAAGCTTCCATACTCATGTAATCTCTGAAAAGCTCAAAGTGCATGTAGAGATCATTGATAATGAAATTCAATAAATAATAGTAAAAAATGCTGAGCTTTTAAGATTAAATGTGACATTAACCAGAAATACTGAAAATCAGAAAGCATAACTGAAACTCTCAGAATTATCTACATGCCCACAAATACACATTCAATTATACCAGCACATTTATATCTGGGGAAATATTAAATACAACATAACTAAAGAAAAGAGTCACCACATTTTACTCTTATGTTTCTTAGTGTACAGATTGGCATATCTTGTTTCCATTATGCTTCTATTTATGACAATTCTTATATGGAGAAATCTGCATGAATCACTTTTTGATTTATTGGTGCCACAAATTGCGTTCCCTTCCGTTCTCATGCTAAAGTAGATACAGTGTCCTGTACCTTCTGTGTAATCCTGACATGGTGATACTTGGGAATAGTCTCAAATACCCATAGTTCAACATGTCTATTGATGAGTATTTATTTTGATAGATCAGGTAGTAAAAGCCTATGAATCCATAGATAATGTTTAATGGACTTAGGCAGATACTGACTAAAAATCACAAACATAAAGTTGGATTTCCAGTGCATTACCAAGACCTGCTCCATTACACACAACATTCAGTATTAGTTACTATTTACTTATAGCACAGTTTCAAGATTCTCAGCACCTTGGAAAATGAGGACAGATATTTAATAAGGGAATTTAGTTTTTTCTCTTTTTTGAATAAATTAAATCTTGGTCGGCAAAGATAAAATTTAATATAGTGTTATAAACAGTGAAGCTGGTAAGAAAAGCAGTAAATTAAGATACCCCTGTATATTTCTCCAACTTTAGAGTGATTTATAAATATCACCTGAGTAACCAAATGATATGCTTGACAATGGACTAAGGTAGATTCCACTTCCAAACATTGCACCATGGAGCTGAAAAAGAGCGGAATGATTGTTCAACATTAATTTGGTTGTCTGGACAAAACAGTAATGATAGGAACAGGTCATAATGTAGATAAACATCTGCCCCACTGCAATAATTTATTGCCTGGTAATAAATAGTGTTCCAAGAAATCTTTAAGAAAATCATGCTGTGAATGTACAACTAAAATACTGTACTTTCTGGAAACCATGCCCAATTGCCCAAACATAATTTTACATCAGATTTATATATAAAATTGCATTTTCTGTTTTTAAATCTAACATTACCATGAAAGATAGCTAAAGAGGGTGCTTCTGCACATGGTCAAATACACCTCAGCCTTAGCACGGCTGAGTAGGCTCATCACGTGTCTCACATCAAAACTTTGGCAGGAAGCACAGCCTAAGCCAACCTCTGTGAATCAACAGCTGCTTTTATTTTCTTTAAGGTAAGAAATGAAGAGAAGGTGATGACACTGGTCACATGCTGCAGAAAAATTTCATCACTAGCTCAGCCTGAGTACTGGAGGAGTGGCTTACAATCAAGCTTTTGCCTGAGCCAATTCAGACATGCATATTCCATCACTGCAGGACTGCACTTTAGCCACAAAGCTACCAGGTGTCTGAAAAGAACAGAGGAAAGGGAAGACTCTTCTTCACCAACATCACTGTTCCATGTCATCAAGCAACAAAAGTGAGCAATTTTTATTAGTCCTGTAGTCATTCTGTTGACTGGAAAGGAGGAAGTATTGGTTTTGCTTCTCCACCAGGGACTCACCACTTTTTATGTGGAAAAGCCTTTAAAGAAAACACACCAAGCAGTTGTTGCAACACAAGAACCCAAAGTATCTCCTATCTAGGGTAGATGTTATGACCACTGGGCTTCAGACTCCTGCTCACCCTTATTTCTTTCCTCTGACCTAATGATATTTATGTTGTTTCTGCAATGTGCCAGAGCTCTCATAGGAATGTGCAAACATGCTTTCACTCCTCCAGATCCTACAATGTTCTATATAATTCTTGGTAAGTACATATTTTTCCTGACTGCTTGGTACTAAGGTAAATAGGATGAACTGGGCTCAGGATATGCCTTAGGTGCATGACAGATCTAAAAAGATGACTTGTATAAAACAGCGCTTTACTGCTTCTTCCTATTCCCAGTATCTCAACCCTCAACAAAAAAATAAGCATAAACAAAGGGGTTTACTTTGGTGAATTTTCGTATATAAATCCTGTTTTCTTGGGGAATTATCTTCCAAAGATACTAATAAAAACACCCAAACCACTAAGAGGAACAGCAGAGACTTCCATTTCCTTTTTTTTTCCAGTGTCTTCTGTACCCTGATCCATAGTTGGCACCCTGCGATCCTCCTCCAAAGTATCATGGATTTGGCTCTGGGGAAGAGCTGTCAAAACCTGATGCTAAAATACTCTGAGTTACAGCTCCCCGGTCCTGCTGGTACTGCCTGCTTCACCCTGCAACTGTGGTCTCCTGATCGTTCAGTCTGAGAAAATGAACTGAAGCTTGCAATAGCTCCCTTCCGGCCAGTTTACGCTCATATTTCCATTCTCAAGGAAACCAGAGGAGAAGATGCTGTAGACACAGTTCCTGTAAATCTAGTATGCTCTTGGATTCTCTAATAAAGAGATTATGTAGGTCCAAACTTTAATCCCAAAACTGCTTTTAAGCAGTACTGAGCTAAGCCTCCTGGAGGTGCTGCTCTGCAATGTAAAACTGGAACACCAATTCCAGCAATGGGATTTTCTAGCCATTTTAGCAGACACATAATTTCCTTTTCATTGCATCAGAAAAGTACTTTTTCCAGAAAACAAGATGGTATTTGAAATCATCTTTTTTTTCCACCTATATGATTACCTGATAACTTGCCTAAGCTAGTATGCAATCAAGCACTCACAGGCTAGCTAAAGTCTAGTTAGTCCGCTACTTACCTGCAGCCTCGTATTGGAAGCAACAACTAAGCCGTTCCTCAGGATGGAATGCCAATTTTCAATGTGTGAACCACTGACAAAATGAAAAAGAAAGTGTTAAAATCCACAGTGTAAAATGCAAAATAAAATCAGTAATCCTTTAAAATGATAAATTCACAGCTGTAAACCTCAAATGGCAAGAAGAAAAAACATAGCATGGCATTTTGATAATTTTTGATTAATATGAATATATGTACTTACTGAAATGCAAAGGTACTTCCGTAGAGATTTTTAGCAGCTCGGAAATTGGATTCTTTGGCTGGTGGACTGCTGAGAAGCAGGAATTGGTGGGGAGTGTGCATAAACTTTAGTTGCTGTAAAATAAAACAGTGCACAAGTGAAAAGAAGTTGATTAACACAAAAGCATTGTATTTCCATAATAGTGGTTCTGAAGAGAACATGCTGCTTTGCACAATACAGGACTGCATTTAAATAACTACATGAACTAAGTTGAAATTGGTGTAATTACCACTGTTTTTACCTGTAATCAAACAGTAAAAATGCCTTTCAGTTTACGAAATACATGGAAGTTTCTGAAACAAATTTAAGCCTAATATGTCCATAGTAAAGTAATTAAATTGAACAATTTCATCATGGTGTTCTGATCAGAGTTGGTTTTGAATTCAGGGTCAGATTTGAAAGGTTGCAAATAACCATGTCCTTAATCAGGGGATCAGAGGCACACATATGCAGAAATTGATCTCAGCACCATCTGCCTAAAATTCCAGAAGCCATATGGTTTTTAAGGTATGCTCATAAGTGGATCTCCTTGTACACCATGTTTGTGTGTACTGCTTTCTGTACATTTCTGTATCTACTATTCTACATGGTAACAAAAAAAAAAATAGTGAAGTTATTCTCAGCCAATCTCAGATGACTACAAGGTAGACACTTGCATTTGATCTACTCACCCCAAATAGGCTTTTTCTGAGCGTCATTCCTTTGACCTATTTTAGATACTCATCACAACATGATTCTATGAATCATTACCTGAAACTGCCTATTTCTGTCCCTTGTCTATTAATGGAGTCCATGTCATTAGTCTGAATGTAGACACCTACACTTAGCTAGGAGACTCCCACCTAAAATGCTAATATGATCCACGAGAAATGAGAAAATAATAAAGAACCCACCAACACTTACCCTATTCACCGGTAGCTTCACAATATGTGATCTATTACTAGAAATAACCCTAAAATAAGAAACAGATGTGTTAGACATGCTAACCAAACAGAACTTTCCTTCTTAAAAATGTGTTACAAGTGGCCACCACAAAGCACCCAGATGCAGGCCTTTGAACCCATCACATGAAGTAGACCAAATCTTGACTAGAAATTTGATCAGAGGCTGTATAAATAGGTTGGGGTATTTTCAGTGTTTTCAGAGGGCCCAGATGAGGTCCAGAAAAGTCTAGAAACACCTGCAGTTGCAAATACCAACCCTGACGTTAATTCTTAGGGGTGAGCTTACACCAAATTACACTGGTGAAATGATTATTCATTAAACTTGGTAATAATTATAATCTTATGTGATGTACCATTGCAGAAGAGGATGTGCAAGCGGGTCTTGTTTATCCATCTGCTTCTTTATTTCCAAGTAAGGTGCCTAGAAAAGAGTAATTATGTTATTTCTAGTTAAAATCATAAGGTTAAATTTTATATGTTACATTGCCCATGATTTCATCTATTAAAACAAATAATGGGACTCATTATTGGCTTAAATCACAGTTTTACTGACATTTAGTGTTGTACAGTTGGAAATGTATTTTGACAGCAACAATAATTAATATAGCAATTATTTTCCCCAGAGTAAAATAATAAGCATATAATTAGCATCAAAATTAGTGCACTATAGCAAACATTAGTGATCTCAGGGAGAACAGCAAAAGATATCTATTTATGTTCAGCTCTTGGATTAAGAAATTGGACTGGAAATTCATGAAATTAAGTCATTCAAAATACCCCAAAATAATCCACTCCACTTTTTTTAACTGTTTCATGGTATAAACTGGTAAAGTAAAATACTGTATCTGTTTACAGTCCCCTTGAAAACCTTTCTTGATTTCAATCTCAGTGCAAAGTACCCCTTTAAAACGCTTCAGTCCAAGATTTCAATATTAAAAAAGGTAAAATGGTACCCATTTTTCTTTTCTCTTAAAAGATATTATATCAGGTAAGAGAAATACTTGATTTTTTAAATTTTTACAAGATATTACACTAAGTAAGAAAAATACATTAATTTGGATTTTCAGTTTATTTTACTCCTCTCTATACACCTCATTCTTTGTTCTAGAATCTCAAAGTATTTTATGAATACATATGGAATAAGATTCATGAACTTTTGTGACATTATGTTTGTATAGCAGTTGGAAAAGCAAGGTACATGGGAGACATTTCAATAATCAGTTATAATCAGTTGGGCTTTTGGGGGAAATGAAGTGTAACAATAAACACAAATATTGCGATCAGATTCCGTCCCACTGTGAATATTGAGAAATTATATAGTAGGAATCTGAAGAGGCCTGACCTTCCACACCCTCAATCATACTTAGCTGATCAAGTGTTTTGCTACAATACAAATATAGCTATCATTCAGAACCCTGTCACAAAATCAATTTCTTTTGCTTTGGAATAGAAAGGCCAAGTTTGGCTTTAAATATTTCCAGAAATGCAGCAGTTGGTGATTATAGAGTTAAAATGTCCCATTCTGCTGTTATCTCTTATTTAAACTTCAAAAGATCTGAGTTCTACTTCGTCACTTTTAGTTGACTGACGTTATAGATACTCTAGGTTTGTTATTTTTTACACATATTTTAATATTATTACAACTCCATAGGAAACAAATCACACTATTGACTTCTCCATCCATCACAGGCAAGCAATATAAACATCTTCCTAGTTCTAGAAATAGTGATCAAGTTAGGTAAAGATTTTTAAACTCACCTGTGTCATCTCTCTAATAGAAGTGATACTGTCCAATGCTTTCATGACTCGGTCATAATTCTTCTTCTGATATTGAAAAAAATAAGCAAATATATTAAAGGAATATTTTTCTTTGGCTCTACAAAAACCTGAGTTCTTTGTGTATAAAACCAAAGCTAGGATGAATGTTCAGTAACCAGTCCTTTCAAATATTTCTTACCAATAGCCTCTTTCCATCTCACACATAGACCCTCTTATTCATAGTCCAGGAAAATCCCCCCCCCCCAAATATTATCATTATGTTTTTTCTTCAAATTTAATTGGAATCCCCAAAACACAAAAAATTATCTCACTTTTAAAACAATTATTTTTAACTAAACACAGATTCTGACAATTATTTGGACAACATGTATTAAGTTAAAGAATGCAGTGACCAAATAGATTTTAAGTAAAATGCTGAACAGGTGTGTTTACTTTGCTAACGGCTCTATTAAATGTCAGAAGTCCTTCAGTTGTCCCTCTGCCTCACGCTGATCCTTGCCTATCTTCTGCTAGGGAACCATTACCAGACAGCTTTACCTCTCCTGAGTGGACATGCCTAACAGTCCATGCTTCACCAGCTCCACGTCACGTTACCTTCAGGAGCTTCACTGTTCCCCAGCTTTGGGTCTTGCCAACTTCTGCCCATGGGCTTGCACTTTGCTTGTGCTGGCAAGAAGCCGGGAGGAGGCAGTACGGGCTCTGACAGCCCAAGGGCTCTCTCTGTGACCCTCGTTCATATTCCCTCGTCTGCTTCAAACTCTCACTTTGCCCAGCAACCAGAGTAGCTGTCTCCTTGTCAGCCCCTTTCCATGCACTTTCTGGCAAGTCCTTCTTCCCACTTGATTAGCCTTTCCTCAGAAATAACCACTGCTAACTGGCCTTTGCTCAGAAAATATGAAATGTATCCCAGTACGGGCCATCTGAAGTTCTCATTTATGCCCTTGGGGACGGCTTAAGTGAGATGCAATAATTCACAGCTTCTTGAGGGCTCCCCTGAGAGGTAGTATTTATGTCAACATTTGATAAAATTCTATTTAGGACATAATTGCTTGCAAAGAGAAAATGAGATGACAGCAATAAACACTCTAGGAACAAAAAGATAGACTGGAAATCCCCCAGTTTACATGGCCTACACCTCCCAAAGGCTATCTTTCTTTTTGTGTCCAATGTGTACAGTGAGAGAAAGACACTAAGAATATAAAATTTTGCATCTAGAATTTGTACCCTAAAAGAATTCTTTGGTTTCAACATATCTTTCAATGCGACTTACTTAGTTTATACTCAAGTATCGTCTTAGAAACAATTAAAATCTAAAAAGTTCTAGTCATATGCTTTTGCTCTATTCTAGAGCTGTATCTCTTACAGTAAAGGAGACTCCTCCAGAAGAAAGCTTTGCTTTGAGTTCTCATGCATGACTAAATCCAGGCTATGACATTATGAAAGACAGCTACTTACCCTGGGGTTAAAGGCCAGCATCTGAGGATCATTAGGATCAACTACAGAAGGATATGGCTCAAAAATGACAACTTTCCTAGGTGACTCTAACGCAGACCGACACATGGATACTAACAGATCAACCACCTAGGGATAATGAAAAATATTTAATCAATATATGTATTGTTATATTATGTCTTCCAGTCTGTTGCTTTTTACACATATTAGTAATACCCTGTTTCATTGTTACCTGTATTATCCTGTTACCTATATAAACCATGTTATCCACAGGACACAGACTGAAATTTTTCAACTGATCTCTTCAGGTTCAGCTCTGGTACATTATTCTAGGTGCATAAGTCAGAGGAATATCTGGTCATAAATGTATTAGCACATCAAATATATTGCTTGCAGCCCTGCTTTCTCTTATGCATACATGCTAATTCCTGGATTAAATTAATTCTGTAGGGAAATGAAGTCATGCTGCGTCTGTGTATCTATGTCCAGTAGAATGCCAGTGAAAAACGTTGCTCAAGAATGAGGAAGAGTCTGTGAATCTGCACCCCTGCCTGCTGTTCTGAAGATTGTAATCACAGAAACACTTGTAAACATGGCTTCTGCTAATGCCAGAACAGTGCAGTGAGTCTTCATCTTTCCATCCTGTTGTACAAAATTACAACATAGTTTTGAATATCTATGATTACCAAGATTTCACTGTAAGATCATGCCTGTAATGTGTTCCAAGGCATGTATAACTTAGCTACAGATTTCTGTATAATTATTTCAAAATTTGTAATTCGGAGGTTAAAGACAGAATACAGCAATCACAAACCAAAGAGAATGCAGCTTTCTGGCAGCTGTGAAAATTAAATCCAGCTCAAAATGAAATCAAAAGTTGCTACATAAAAATGTAGCTGCAAATTAGCTCATTTCCCCTTGTCTCTTCTGTGCCTTCTGAAAACATTCCTATGTGAAAACAGACTTTTCCATGAAAGAAAGGAAAAGCAGAGATGAGTGGTACTTAGTAGGCATCCCGTTTCTCCCACAACACCACACAAATCAGATCTCATCTCACAGCTCAAGCTGTTCTAGAATTTTTATATATTTGCCATTGTATCTGACCATTTGGAGGAATGAAAAAAAAAAAAAAGATGGTCCTTTAGAGAAGCAGAATGAAAATAAGAATCATGATGAAAGGGAAAAGGAACTGCTCTGCGGTGAGTCATGCTGTTGCCATTCTCCTCCTCTGCTCCTTTAGCACGAATGAACAATTTTCTCCATCAGTTTAAAAATACACTGGTAGTTCCAGTTAATAAATATCTCAATATATTGAAAAATGAAGTTATTTAAATAATGATCCCTTCCTTCATGGTGCTCTGATTACTTTCCAGTTTATAACACCTATAAGTGTGATGAATGTTTCAAAATAGGGCACCTGCTTTAGTTTTTGCAAAGGAGACCAATAGCCAGCACACACAGACAGGTCAGGCAACAGGCCTGTAATGTATAAATATTTTACCATGAAATTCAGCTTGAGTTCATACTCTCTAATTCTCAGAAACTTTTGTTAGCCTCCAGTTGCAAAACACTACGAGGGAAGAATTGTTTGAGCCCCCAGATCTCTTAATACAGTGATTCAAAGTTGTCTTGCTTTATGATTTCCACGATGGACTTGGTCTTAAAATTTGGCACAATTTGTCTTAGAACATCATCCCAAAGCCCTCCTTTAAACCACCTTTTTACTTCAGTATTGTTTCTCACTGTGACACCTGCATACTGCTCTGACATGGAGGAAAACATGCATAGATTAGGCTTGGTTAAATGCTCAGTTTCCCCTGAGGTCATTGCTTTGAGGTGATGGAGTGCAGAGCAACTTAAAGTGGGACGTAAGTCTAATACAAACATTATAACACAAACTTGTGTATGTGTTCCTTGGTAATATAAAGTGCTGAGAATCTAGTAAATATCCTTATACCTGGGCCTGAACTTCTCCTCCTTAACAGTAAGTACTGAAGGACGTAAGTAAGGATTAAAATATTTTCAAGAAGGACAAGATGACACCTGCTGATGACAATTCCCTCTTACGACAGTCTCTCAGACAGTGCCTTTCCCTCTCCAGAAGCTCTCTGTACAGCACCTGAACTATCAACAAATCAGGCATTTAACTTTCAGGCACGTTGACTACATAACTAAAACAAGCCAAGGTGAGTTCAGGCTTGAAAGTTTCAGAAAGTACAATCACTTATTGTTAAAGAGGAGTCAGAATATTGGGAGTAAGAATGCAGGGGTGTATACCTTAGGAAACTAGCTCAAAGCACAGCGGGAAAAAACAAGATGTGATTTCTAACATGCAAGCCTATATTTAGACTCTTTCACTACACGAAATGATTTGGAGGAAGATTCATCTGGCAAAATGTAGAGATTCACAAATGCAAACACCTACCTCTTACTAGTCAGCCTAGGCTCTCTGTATAATCAATGGAGAAAATAAACACTCTGCTGATAGTCTATGCTGTGATTCACACAATCCTAAACTAATGTCAAAAATAGCTCAGATGAATCAAACCCTAGAAGTGCTGAATTCTTTCTGCAAACAGGAAGAGAACTCAACCAAATCAGACATAGTGGGATGGATGCAATGCTATCACTAGAGTGATACACAGCAAAATTTAGTGACCTAGGTCCAATGGGACAATTGATCAAACCTCTTATCTAACTCTTGTAAGCACTGCTAAGGTTGTAATCACCTCAGTACTCTACAGAAAAGCTCTGTAGATGCAGAAGGACTCTAGAGATCTAGAGCAAGCTCCAATTATGCCTGCAACAGTGATACCTACATAAATAGAGAGTGAGAGCTAACCTGTCAGATGTATTTAAAAAGAGGAGTTACTTGTTTTTACCTAATGTACAATGTACACGTAATGTATCACGTAAGTTTGTATCTAATTTTCCCCTAATTATAGAAAAGCAGTCTTCCAGCTCTTCAAGGAGTTTAGTCAATAGGACCCCCTGGGAAACTGTCCTCAGGGAAAAGAGAACAGTACAGCTCTGAAGAGCTGAGGCTCCAGCTCTGAAGTCCACAGCACAGGAAGGACATGGACCTGTTGAAGCGGGCCCAGAGGAAGGCCACGAAGATGATTAGAGGGCTGGAGCACCTCTCCTATGAAGACAGGCTGAGAGAGCTGGGGTTGTTCAGCCTGGACAAAAGAGGCTCTGGGGAGACCTTGTTGCAGCCTTTAAGTGCTTAAAGGGAGCCTACAGGAAAGACAGGGACATGCTTTTTAGTTGGGTCTCCTGCAATAGGACAAGGGGTAATGGTTTTAAACTAAAAGAGGGGAGATTCAGACTAGCTATAAGGAAGACAATTTTTACAATGAGGGTGGTGAAGCACTGGAACAAGTTGCCCAGAGAGGTGGTAGATGCACCACCCCTGAAAACATTCAAGGTCAGGCTGGATGGGGCTCTGAGCAACATCACCAGTTGAAGATGTCTCTGTGCATTGAAAAGAGTTGGGCTACATGACCTTTAAAGGTCCTTTCCAACCAAACTATTTGATGTAAGTACCTGAATCTACCATGTAAGTGCCTATTCGATAATTCTGCGATTCTAAATGTACATGTAATTTACCATGTAAGTGCCTGAACTAAAAAAATAAAACTAGCTCCCCAGAAACACATAGCTGAGCCCTTCAGAGGACTTCAGGCTGAGGTAAAGGTGGGGTTTCATCAGCATATTTCTCTCCATTTCTGACAAGTTTACACAAGTATCCCAGTGTTTGGTATGTACGATGTCGCAAATACAGCAATCTAACAATCTTCAGACATCACATGAAGAGCTTCAGCTCCCGCAGTCACATTCTCAGTAAGGAAGGGGGGAAGCTGGTGTACACTGCTGGAAGGTTCTTCCTTTGAGGATATGCCCATAAAGGGTGTGCAGACATTTAGCCAAACAGCTTCTTTCCTTGCTCGTGCTTGTTAAAGTTAACTGAACTGAACGTCTGCTCTTCCAAAAAACCCATGTTGCTAACTACATAAATGCACAGTGAGTGACACGTGTCTAGGAAATTGGTGAGGAATGCACTTTTCTGTAAGATGAGTAAAGTTTTAATTTAAGATCTTAAAAGGATCTTAAACATAAGACCTTTCAACTTGTGTACTATACTGTACTAAAGTTAAATGGTGATTTGGAAATATAGTTTAAAATAGTTTGTCTTAAGGTACATATAAAATTAGGACAGAAAACAATGCTATGATAACAACTTCATTAATAACTGAGCTTAGAGTCAGAAAGCAAGCTTCTATTAAATTCCTGATCCTTGAGAAGAGAGAAAAAAACCCTATGTAGCAACATGAGTAAGGACTTTCCCACTGTTATTTAATGATCAAAACAACAGATGCTCAGTGGATAGCTGCATCCCAACACCATGAACAGGAAGTAGCTTATTAATTGCATCAGAGTAGTAATGGCTCATTAGGTGAAAATAAATGGGAATTATCTCCAAATGACAATGGCTGCCTTTATTAACAACCCAGGTGACTCAGTTGAATAAAACAGAACAAGAAAACAGGGTTACTCTAATAACATGGATGAAAAAAAATGGAAGCACCTCATTAGTACTGTCTGAAAAGGCCATGCATAAAACAGTGTATTTAGAGTTTTAAGAGTGGACAAATAAATAATACTTATCAAAGAGCATTCATATGGGAAATACAAGTAAAAATAAGTACTAGAAGAGACTGAGAAGACACACTATAGAAAATCATACATGTAATAAGCACTAGATAATTCTACCTGAGCCCCAGTTGCAATTTCATCAGCAGCTTCGTTCATCACTCCTAATGTTTGGAAAGCAAATACACAGAGCTCCCGTTCACAAACAGTGGGCTAAACAGAGAAATAAAGTTAATTATATTTTTGTTCTAGTTTTGGGTTATTATATACCTATAACAAAACCCAAACACATTTAATGTTAATTTTTTTTCTTTAGATATTAATGGCAACATTAATTTCAAATTATGAGTACATGGAAATTGTAGATGGTGTATTAGAGAAGCATTTTAATAATCTGAAGAACAAGGGTGAAGAACTTGTAAGTACTCACAGAAGCTAAACTTACAAGAAATCCAAGCAGATTACAAAACCACAATTACAGGCATAGTACCCAAATGTCCTGAACAATATGCTATCAGATTCTGACAACCACCTACAGAATTAAAATTAATGCAGAACAAATCTAGAAACTAATGGGGGCACACACCCTTCATAAATGCGTGTTTATCCTTCACAGCTTGTTATTCTGCTGTTGAGAACACAAACAAAAATCTGACCTAGAAGACAAACTTATCAAAGAAGCACTTTTAATTTATTTTTTAACTACTTTAACATTTTATTTGTAAACTTTACTAAAATGCATTAAGTTTTTATAAAATAAACACTATATTTGGGAAGGTCAGATATTATTTTAATAAATAAAAGTGCTTCCACTCTTTTTTCAGGTATCAAAAAAATAATTAAAAAAACTTGCTGTGGAATCATTTTGTGGTCTATATTTTTGAAAAATTTAATTCTCAATGTCATCATAATGATCAGATACTTATTTAAACTGCAGACTGAGTGAGAGCTGAGCATTCTGCCTTCACAAAGCAAACAAAACAGAAACAAAAAAGAACTTAGCTTTAAGTGAAGAGAATAGGCATGACTTCAGACTCCCTAATTAGTTACATCCCTTACTGCAATTCCATGTTTATTTATTAAAAGATAATTAGCAGATCAACTTTTTAAAGGCTCAAGTAATGAATCACACGGTGAATTGTTATAAGCATTCAAAATGAACAAACAGTTGGAAGAAATACAAGAAAGAAACACAAATTAAAATGATCCTTAAAATTGATCCCAATAAACATGACTTTTTATTACAATGTTGAAATAAAAAAATAAAAAAAAAATATATTAGTTCTTTGAATCCATATTGCTAAATCCTACCTAACTGAAATTTAAAATTATCTTTGGTAGGGTCTTTTGTAGTTAACATTTGTAACTAAAAATTCTGAGTCTAGCTACCATGGTAATCACCAAAGCATTTGTAGCAGTACGCTTTGAAGTTCAAGCCAATGTCTCTAGGAAGCAGTCACAGAAATGAAAAAATGAATTGTGCATACAGAGAAAATATAAAATTTAGCTGGATTCTGTTTCAGGCAACAGCTTTGTCAGTAATAAGCATACTGCTGTATTTGTAGTCATAGCTCTTAAAATGTGCATTTGCTGGGTTTCAAAGACTCAAGACTTCAATAAACATCTGAAATGTACTTCATTGACACATTCTCACATCAGTTGCTTTACAAGAGCTATCATCTTTCAAGCCTAATAGAGTGTCACCCATTTGATTTATTTTATCTGCTATGTTACATTGCATTAGGCAGCAGACAAAGCCTAACATGATCCAATTTGCTGTGCCATGGCATGCAAGACAAAAAGTATTTACTATTGTCATTATTCTTAGGTTTTCCACATTTAGAAGGCACTTAAATCATTTGCTTAGTTGGGGAGGCATGGTGGCTCTACCACCTTGATCATCCTAATCAACAGTATACACTCCCCAGAGGTATTGCTCTGGAATAGCAGAACATCCTAAGTTTAGACATGCCTGCCATGAAGAAAAGTGCTAAGAAAATACTTATTTTTAAAATTTTTTTTACAACCTCAACAAAGTAAGATAACCTGAGACTTAAAGATGGCAAAGAGAACACAAGATTTGTCATCTGAGATTTTTTTGTGTGTGTGGATTTTTTCCTCCCCTCTGTTATGATCCTAGAAATGTCCAAGCATCTGGAAAAGGGAAGTTAGGGAAATGGTCATTGGGCTTATGCTTGACATTTGAAAGACTTTTCTTCTCTCAGGTGGACACTGGAGTTAAGATCTTAAGTGTGAAGAACTGCAGATGTAAGGAGCAGCAAGACAGAAAAATCTGAGCTCTGAAGAGGAACAGGAGTTACTGTTAGGGCCTATACAATTATTTTGATTTTATGTATTTGAGGAAACTTTATGCCCACTGAATATTTTGATTCAGCAGTCTAATAGGGAAAATAACCCAAAATCTGTAGCTATATGGACACTTCAATAGCCTGTCTTCATATACCCACCTCAGATGCTCTCTAACCCAAACTCCAGCCATTTCAAGAGCACTTTTGCATCCTATTTCTGAAATTTATCCCAATTTAAGCAAATCAGAAGCTTTTGACTTAAATTTCCTACAAGTGTTAGTAGAGTGTTCCAAGAGACGTTAGTATGGCTGTTTAGCTGTCCTCTACTGCAGTCATTAGTTAGGTTCAACCATTTAAACTTCTTTCTTTCCCTCCAAAATGAAAAGACCAGCTCACAATTAAGAAGCAAACATTTGGAGAGCTTTTGTTGGTCACACAATGGTGACTTATCTATTCAGTGTCACATTTCCAATTGTGAGTGCTAGAACCAATGAAAACATACGAAAACTAAGTTAATAAATGAAATCTAGGAGACAGAGCCTTAAGAAAATCACAAGCTTTATGGGAAAACTGGGATTCAAGGCTGTTCTCACACTGCTGCTGATGTTTTGCATACTGCCAGTGTGCTGTTTCCCTTCATGGTGTCCACTTATCTCTTTTCTAGGATGCGAGCCCTTGGGACAGGAACAGTCTTGTTCTGACTTTGTATCATAAATATGAGAAATGTCCCCAGCCACAGTAAACAAACAAGAACAACACTAACACAGTTACAAAAGCTACATTGTTCCAATGTCACTTTGGGATACTCTTATTTTGGTTCAAGTACAAGTACTATTCAGCTAGGTGAACTTTCTACGAACTTTTGTTTAAGTATAGACACGTTCTTACCCATGTGGATCCATATCCCCAGAACATCCAACTTCTATTAGATTATTAGTTCCCATTGTTTTCAAAGGGAAAATACAGGACAAAATAGGGCTTATACACTGAAGTATATATCTCCAAACGTGAACCTCATCTTAGGTGCATGCAGAATTTTATGACCATCACCCTGAAGGCACGCAGAGCTGACTAGGTGGGCAACTTTGTTCTCCACGACCTGAAGAGGGCAGATATAACTCCTCTTCAATGACAGCAGCTGCCAGTTGTCTCACGTAAACTTTATTTTTCACTTGAAAATAGAAAATTAACATAAAGCCGTTGACTTCCACAAAACTGTTAGCTAAGTGAAGAGCATTGGCGCTGAAAGAGTATTTAGAAGGATAATTATTCCAGAGGGGAAAAGCCAGAAGTAAATAAGATCTGGGCAGTTAACCTGAGACTGCAAGTGCTTGAAAGCAGTAGGCACTGAGAGAAGCAGAAAGCATTGTTTGAGCTTTTGAGGTTTTTGGACTTTTCCTTTAGCCACCCCCATTCTTTGCATGCTCAGTAGCACCCACTCAACCACTTCTGTGGTGAAAATGGGCTCAATCAGGGTTTCCAAATGTTACAATGCAAGTCTCACTTCTTCTAGCAGTGACTGTGAATGGCAGACAGGCAAATCACCTAGCTAATATGATATATTATGGTTCCAGGACTCATACACCACTTAAAATATTTTCCAGACGTTCTTTCAACTCGAAAAAAACTGAAACTTTCCCAGCTGATATTGATCTATCTTGCTAGTTTCTGATGTGTGCTATGGCTGTGCTCCGAAGAGCAATGTGCCACCCTTTCCTGTGTCCTGAGGGATGTCACACAGACACTAATGAGGCTGCAACATGACTGACACACCTAAAAATTCTTCATTTAAAAGGAGAAGCTGAGGGAAGGCTCATAGTTTGACTTAAAGCAAATGTAACAAATGGTAAAGGTGAAACCATTAGCGACCATCTCACTTCTCCTAATGAAAGCAACAGGCATGGAGATAAAATGTAACTTCAAATCTCTGTTCTGTTTCATACTTTCAACCACGGTAATTGTTAGTTTTTCCAGGAGGAACTTCTCTCTTTCTTTTCATTACACTCACCAGAAAGATGAGGATATAATACAGAAGCAATAATAATGAAAATGGGGATAGACACCAAGAGACAGAGAGAAAAAGAGAAGGAAAGAGACTAAGCAAGGAAGAAAGAAGTAATTATTCAAATTAAATATGTACCCACTTAACACTGATTTAGGAGTTGCTTTGAAAATAATTATCAAAAACTACACCCATGTTCTGAATTTTCAAATTAAGTGAAACTATGACATGGAAATACAGACCTGTTAGTCTAATCTCAGTTCCAGGAAAAATTATGGAAAAGATTATACTGGGTACTGTTGAAAGGAATTTAAAGAATAATGCATTCATCAGGCACAGTTAACATGGGTTCACAAAGGAAAAGCCCTGTTCAGCTAACGTGACACCCTTCTATGATAAGGTCACCTGCCTAGTGGATGAAAGGAAATCAGTGGATGTAGTTTTTCAGGACTTTAGTATGGGTTTTGACACTGTCCTGCACAGAATCCTTTTGGACCAGTTGTCCTGCTCTGGCATACACAGCTTCATGGGGCGCTGTGTGAAAAACTGGTTGAAAGGCAGAGCCCAAAGGGTTGTAGCTAGAGGGGCTACATCCAAGTGGCAATATTCCTCAGGGCTCCAGGGCTCAATTCTAGGGCCAGTTTTGTCCAACATAGTTTTTTCCTCAATGATCTGGAGGCAGGAGTTGAATGCACCATTAGCAAGTCTGCTGATGATAGCAAACTGGGAGGTGCTGGTGACTCTGCTGGGGAGACAGGAGGCCGAGCGGGAGCATCTCGATAAACTAGGCTGTGATTAATGGGATGAAATTTAACAAGTCAAAATGCCAGATTCTGGACCTGGGATGCAGTAATGCCAGGCACAACTATAACCGGGGAGAGGAGTGGCTGGAGAGCAGCCCCACAGGGATCTGGGACTACTGGTCAACAGCAGGCTCAATACAAGTCAGCAGTGAGCCCTGGTAGTCCAGAGGGCAACCCGCATCCAGGGGTGCATCAAACACAGCACAACCAGCTGCTCAAAAGAGGGGATCTTCCTGCTGCATTCAGCATTGGCGCGGCCTCACATCGAATGCTGTGCCCAGTTTTGGCTCCCACAATTTAAGACGGAGGTGAAGGTCCTCGAATGCATCCGAGAAGGGCAACAAAGCTGGTCAAAGGGCTCGAAGGAGTGTCCTATGAGGAGCTGCTGAGGACTTTGGCTTAGTCTAGGGTGGAGAAAAAGAGGCAGAGGGGTGACCTCACTGCTCTCTGCAGCTTCCTGAGGAGGGGACATGGAGAGGGAGGTGCTGATCTCTTCTCCATGGGATCCAGTCACAGAACGTGTGGCAATGGTTCAAAGCTGCACCAGGGAAGGTTTAAACTGAACATTAGGAAGCATTTCTTTACAGAGAGGGTGCTCAAACAGTGAAATAGGCTTCCTATAGAGGTGGTTGATGCCCCAACCCTGTCAGTGTTTAAGAGGTATTTGGACAATGCCATTAACAACATGCTTTAACCTTTTCTCAGCCCTGAATTGATCAGACAGTTGGACTAGATGATGGTTGTATGTCCCTTCCAACTGAAAGAGTTCTACTTTATTCTGTACTATGAGCTCAATGAAGCCAAGCTACTATAAGTTCTGTATAGGTGTACATAGTGCCAGAGAGCAGGAATAATTAATTTAATACCCTATCTCACTATAAATCTGTATGGTAAGCTCTCTGACTATCTAATATCTCACAATATTCACATGATAAGTGTACTCTGCTGAAGGACATGGGAGATACCACAGTGGCAAGCAGATAAAACTGTAGAAAGATGAGAGTAAACTGAGGCTGAGTAAGAAATTTCACTTGTTCTGTTTGGGTTTCTTTTGGCTGATGCAGATTTTATTTTCTGCTTTTCTTTTTTTTTTTTTTGTATTCTTGGACAGCTTATATACATTTTTTAGAATTTTTATTTCCCACATAGATAAACAGATGGCAAATACATAAGCATTATGGAATGTTAGCTGGGCAAGGTGCATGTTGCTAAATTCTTGGTGACAGGAAAAGCTATACTGCAGCCATTTTATTCTCTTGCTAAAAAATAAAGTGATTGAAACCCGCTTTACCGAAGTACAGATCTTTGGACAGAGATAAAACCATTGTGGAGTAACAATAAGGACTGTTTCTGGAACATCAAGGCTGCTGTGTTTCAGTGGTGACTAAGAATCTTATATTCAAAGGACAAAGAAATCCAAGACCTTGCTTACCGAGGCCAATATTTCACCCATATTGAATATACAATGGCTGAGCTCTTTGGAATGAAAAACATTCTGAAAATATAGGCTTACTAAGACCAGAACAGATATATCAGAATTATCAGACTGTACTTGTTTTTACAGCTAAATACAAACAACAGATATTTCAAATACTGTTTTACACTATTTTATCATTCATATTTTATGGGAAAAAACTTTAAACAGCAGAGATGTTTGTACCAGAGTTCATATTTTAAAGAAACTAGCTTCAATATTTAGTTTTGCTGAGCTTTTACTATTTTGTGCTTTTGTTCTAAAGAGGCCTCAGTATGAGGTTTCAACACAAGATGGCACTCTAAAAAGATGTCTTGACTGAAACAAAAATTATTGATACAGAGAGGATTTTTTTATCGCCTCACTGAATATATTTTGAGATTTTTTTTCCCTGTATAATTGTCTCACAGGTCTTTAAAATCCACTCAGTGATGCTGGTTTAGCAGTGGCTTTAGAATTTGTAAATGAGCCTGTTGAGGTCCCTCTGAATGGCACTGCATAGCTCTGGAGTATCACCCACATATCCCAGTTTGTATCATCTGCAAATTCACTGAGGGTACACACTGCACTGCCATCCAGTTGATTAATGAAGATATTAAACAGGACTGGACCCAGTAGCGAACGCTGGGGTACAGCAGTAGTTACTGGCTTCTAATTAGACTTTGTGTTACTGATCATCACCCTTTGGGCCTGGCCATTTAGCCAGTTTTAAGTCTACCTCACTATCCCCTCATCCAGCCCACGCATCAACAGCTGTTCTACGAGGATCTTATAACACACAGTGTCAAACGACCTTCTGAAGTCCAGGTAGACAATATCCACAGCTTTCCCCTCATCCACCAGACCAGTCACTTCATCATAGAAATTTATCAAGTTGGTCAAGCATGACTTCCCTTGATCAAGGCATGTTGAAGTACTCCTGATGATCTTCTTATTGCTAATGTGCCTGGAAATGGTTTCCAGGCTTACCAGCTCCATCACCTTCCCAGGTATCAAGGTGAGGGTGACTCGCCTGTTGTTCTCTGTGTCCTCCCCTTCTTGCCCTTCTTGAAGAAAGGAGTGACATTTGCTTTCTTCCGGTCTTTGAATATGATAGTACATGATAATATATTTATTATGCTTCTTTTAATCAGATTCTTAATTATAATAACTTTGTTAATGACTCATGATCTCATTACATTTAAATGTTTGTAATAAAAGTACATGCTGAATTCCTAAAACAAGGTATCTCTCTACTATTATAGCAGCAAAACTGTTGCATTTTTAAAATGCAACTTAGTCCTTTCCTAGAATATTATTATTATCAGCTCTAGAGTAATAAGAAGAATTTCATATGGCATTAAAAAAAAAGTTAATAGTCTTCCAATATAGAACCAAATCATGCTTAACTTTCTTTAGTACCTTATTATATCTGCTTTGCAATATATGCTTTTTAGCTAGATGAATGAAATCATATGGTTGAAAAGTACCTTTGGAGGTCAGTTAGTTGTTTTATTCTCTCATAAATGACTGGTTTTATCTAAACTTTAACTAAAGTTTTAGAGAAAGCTAAAATTAGCTCTCTCTAAAGTTTTGCCAAGCACTGGAACAGGTTGCAGAGAGGTGGTGGAAGCTTCACCTTTGGAATTTTTCAAAAGCCAGTGAAAGAGAGTGGTTGAAACAAGCTCCAGTTTCAGAGGCTTTTCACTAGAGACACCTGTCCTCTGGGAGAATATCTCAGTATTTCAGAATGGGCTTTGTGAAAGTCATTAGCATTTCTTAAATTTACTCCTAATATTTAGTCTAATGTGGCATTTTGACAGTAATCAGGATAATCTATTTATTATAGCAACACATATGTGAATGATACACTGTTTGAAAATGTCAGGAAAAAAAGAGGATTTCAAAATATGTTTTTGAAACAATTAAAATCTAGCCATTAACTAAAAACAGATAATACTCCATGTCTCACTCATCTAAACAACTTCTGTGTTGAGAACAATTCAAAGAGGAGACTGATGGGTGACCTCATCACTCTCTACAACTACTTGAAAGGACATTGTAAAGAGGTTGGTGCTGGTCTCTTCTCACAAGCAATTAGCAATAGAACAAGCGGGAACAGATTCAAGCTGCAACAGGGTAGGTTTAGACTGGACATTAGGAAGAAATTCTTCACAGACAGAGTGGTCAGACACTGGAATAGGCTGCCCAGGGAGGTGGTTGAGTCACCATCCCTGAATGTGTTTAAGAGTCGTTTAGATATGGTGTTGGGGGATATGGTGTAGGGGAGAACTTCGTAGAGCAGGGTAGATGGTTGGACTCGATGATCCCAAGGGTCTTTTCCAACCTGAATGATTCTTTGATTCTATGAAAGACAGCAACAGGAGGCTAACGATTCAAATGAGCAGACCCTTACTGCTTTCACTAGGTTTACCAAGTCTGCCTTATCTGTCTCTCCTCAGCACAAAACCTATGTCTGACCTTGTACTTCCTACTGTTTTTTGAAGCTTAGCTAAAAGCTACTTCAGAAGAGACTGATGACAGAGCTCCTGAGCAGCACAGACTGCTTTGCAGGAGGATGCGCTATGATTCTTTACATGAGATAAGGGAGCTGTCTGGATGCAAAGCCTGCAGTCCCAACCTTTGCTGATGATTTCAAAGCTGTTTCTTAATTCTTCTATGAAGGGTGAAATAGGTAGGATTCAGATCACTGTTAGGAATAACCCATGAAATAGTATGGTCTATGTTATGCAAGAGGTTAAATAATACTTTTTCTTCTTAGGATCTATGTATTCACTGATTTTTTCCTGTGCTTTGCAGAAAGACTGCAAATCATGCCATGCAGTGATTTCAGGGAACTTGCAGTTTTCAGTGACATTCTATCTAAATGCCTACCTCTAAACATCCAATTTAGCTTTTATAACTTTGGATGCACTGTAAATAATCATCAGATCTCACCGTGTTCTTGAAATAAATACTAAAGAAACATGCTATGATGAGAAATTACATTCATCCCCATCTCATATGGGAGAGCTGTGAATACGTACAGGAAAGCATTGCATACTTTACTATTGCTTTTTTTTAAAGGGGATGGAATGATGGAATGAAGCAATGGACCACAGAACTTTATAAAGAAGAAGGCTTCATGATGCATTATAGTACTTTTCTAGTACTAGACTTCCTCTTCACAGTCATATAGCTGCAGTTCCTTGTGAGAGCATTAGGTTTGTGTTTTGAAATTACCTATCTATATAATGTGTTTTTATCTACACACACACTTGTGGAGTACACACAGGAACTGTATCTGTAATTCTGGTCTTCAGTATTTCAGGGAACTTTTGGAGCTCAAAAGGAAACTGATTTTCCGAAACATGTGTACATTGTGCTGTGAAGAAATTCCCAAGAGAAATATAAGAATTTTGTCCTTATTCATCTTCAGTAAGTCACTAAGGTAGCCTCTTTATTTATCCTCAATAAGTGACTAAGATAGCCTAACAAAGTCCAAAGATTCCTGTGTACTGCAGGATCCCTGAACATTTGCATGATTGGATTAGTACCATGGGCTCTGGAGCAAGACAGGTATCCACTGTTAGAGCACAAAGCCAAACTTAGGCAATTGTGTTATGCAGCTGTTTGCAACAAGCATGTTCCATACAATGATATGTCTGCCATGTGGATCTAGTGTCTAAATTAAGCTATATAAAAAGACACATCTTGTTGTCATCAAGTTGCTTTTATCTTATGGGAAAGATGTCAAGATTTTAAGAAAGCAAAGGAAATTGAAATAGATATTAAAAACAGAACACCCCCAGAAAACGTTACCTAGGAAAAAGAAATATAATACTGAGAAGAAAGCTTGGCTGAGAGACACTGATTTAATGATACTTTAAGTTAAAAACATAGCCTATAGAGTAAATCTGCAGAAAGGAAAAACTTTATCTCTCAAATTCACTTGGTATCTTCAGCTGTCCTCAGGATGAGACATCTGAATTATGCAAGTAGTTAATAAACAACACAAAAAATTACACCCAAATATGATAGTTTAGAGTATTAAAATAATGTAATTACTGTGTGATGGCAATTGTTGAATTTTTTAAACTGCATCTCAAGACATTTAAGCTATACTATAGTTCATGAAAGATGTCAAGCTGACATACTGGAGGATTACAGAATCAAATTCCTTACCAGCTTCTTTGCAACTGTGTAATACTCCCATTAAATATCAGCAAATCAAGCCTAACTACATTGTAAAATAACTTCTCAAGCAGTAACTTTGCAATGCTTTTATAGATTCATATGCCTTCTTCCTTGTTGGAAAAAAGGCCCAAATGGTAGAAGGGAGGCTCATCACTAAGGGCACACACATGCAGACATGACCCTCTGTGTGGGAGCTATTATTTGAAGGAAGAGAATCAGTTCAGCCCGTGTTATGGTCTGTGGTTACTCTGTGGCATCTCTTGTGATACAACCAATGACAGATAGAGCCTATCTAAGTAATGCCTTTGAGATACAGGCAGCTGTAGAAAAAGGGATCTAGACACAGAATCTAAAAATATATCCAGACTGCAGCAAGGTTCTGATCCTTATGAAACCTGGTGAAGTTACTGCGGTATTAAAAGTATGAGCACTCTAAATCCCTTCACGAAGGCCAGGGATACTACATGTGGGATCCATTAAGGGATACAAGGCCAGGTTACCTGTAGCTTTGCCTTAAATGAAAGCCCCCTGCATTTTGCTTATGTCTGAGATCCGCTGTTGCAGCAGCATCACACATAAAGTGCTCTTGGAGTTGGGTCATTCTCTATCCTCTTTATATACATTATATATAGATACATATGTATGTGTATATCCGTGTGCAGCAGATGCATATAAATAAACCCTACAATTGACTACTTCAGGCTGCCTCTGCCAGAGCTCTCAGCAGAGTAAAGGATAAATTTCCTTAAGACCTTTTGGCAAGCTCTTGCTCAATTCAAACTGAGATCCTTTCTCACCTTCTACAGAACTGCAAACTCATTAATGGCTCTATATGGCTTATTGAGTCATTCAAGCACACGCAGAGCAGGCTAGATTTCTTCCCGCTATCTCCTTCTCCCTGGGTTATATAAGGACACCCTCTCTTTTTTGCAGAGCCTGCTAGGTTATGCTGCCTGCAAAGGCACTGATGAATATATGTCTAGTGGCAAACATGTTTGCACTTTCCTCTGTTTTGAAACACTGAGAAGCTCCCAAACGGATAGCTAAAATGACCCCTCTTTAAGCTGAAGACAGAGGAAAGTAATTCTGAGGGTATTTAATATCTAAAGTGGAAAAGCAAGAAGCATTAAGATTTTTTAAATTTAGAGTAGATGAGTTTCCATTCTGTTTTCTTTTAATAGCTCATCATGTGAAGAGGACTAAATCCTACCATTTGCTTTGTCCTATGGACAATAGATAAACCCAGTAATTCAAATATATTATCCAAACTTTACTCACTATGCAAACATTACTCACTTTGTCTTATCTCATCCTGTCAGAGGTAATATGCATAGCAGTGCATTCAAAGATGAACAACACGGAACTGGCACCTTTTCTACAGGCTTCTAATCAGCGTTTGATTGCTGATAAATATGGCAGAAAACCATGTTTTTAAAAGTTAGATAGGAACTTGAAGAGACAAAAAAACACCTGATAGGATTTTCAAAAGTAAGGAGGTTTAACCATGACTTAAAATGGTGTGAACTGAATAAGCAGATGCTTTTGCAAATCCTATTAACAGCCTATTTGCATACTCTGCCTGCAATCAGAACACCTGACTGTTGTGCCACTGAGTGTCAGGGGGGGCGACGCTGAGGTGACTTCTGCTACTGTGTAAGCAATAACCTTCCCAAATTTAGTTCCATGGAACTGTCACAGATGATGTGTGCTTCAACTTATGTGTAGTTGCCCACCACAATATGGAGAAATTGGCAGGTGTCAGACCATTCACACACTGGTATCGAAGAGTTATCCATGGCTTTAATCTTTTAAGGTTACCCAGGCTTCCACAGATCTCAGAACAGGTGAAAGAAAAAGGATTCTAACTGGAAGATCAGTCCTAAACGTAACAATTCTCCTAATATACTCTTCCACAAAGCTGCACTGATCCAGTAGCTCCAGGCAAAGCGTGTCTCTCAAGACCAATCTTATGCTTTTTCACTGTATACATTCACCAACAGCACAAGAGGGTGTAACATTTGGCATGCAAAATTTCTCATTCCCAGTTACACAGAAATGAAAGGAAGGCCTAACTGGCCAGACTTTGGGGATATTGAACCACAACAGAGCTCCTACACTAGCCCACTGCTAGACCAGACACTTCACAGAGTATGTCCTTCTACTGCCTTTTTTATCACATTATGAAGGATGGCTCATTCCAGCAGCCCATGAGCAAGAAGGTCATAAGAACTTCACAGCCTTGTGGCATTAACACCCAGTATATCTGGTCATGGTGTGATAAGAGGTCAAGAATGGAGGTGACCCTAAGCTTTTAAAAGAATGCCAGAGGACCACAAAAGCACTCTAATGCACTTCGTCTATCTTATCTGGTTGTGACTACTGCAGAACAACAGTTTTCAGTTAAATACATCCCCCCTTTATGTTTCTATGATATTATACGAGCCTGATTTCCATCTCCCTTGCTTGCAATACTTTTTTTTTTCCAAATTTACAGCAAAACCTAGTTAATTTGCATTACATTTTTGCATCTTACAAGGATATTAGGATGGAAGGCATGTGAAATAATTCAATAGTTCTATAACAGGTTTGTATGGCCCATTGCTAATAAAGGCATTATAAAACGCATTGTTTATCACAGCAAGCACAACACTTACCCTCAGCATAGGGCCATTCTGGAACACATGAGGTTCGTCACAAACTACACAGTATTCATTCAATACTGGTATCCGCTGCTCAGCAAATTCAATAGTCTGAGAACAATGAAAATGAGAATAAAAACATCTGCTTAAAAATAACTAACAGTCAGCCCAAGTTCCACAGTGTTTCATAAATGGGTAAGACATGCCACCCTACCTGCACAAGAAAGCCACGGTCTCGTACTGGAATGCATTTTGCACCATAATTTTGCTGCAAGGAAAAAGTTGAGGCAACTTCAGTGTTAGTAGACTAATTATAAGGACATGGTAAAACATTTGTATTTTTTTCATGCAAATATGTTAATTAAACAATATTTGCATCTAAAAAATCTCTCATCTGCATAAACCAGCCATTACAAATAATCAATCCTTTCACTGTTTGCTGAATGTGGGGTAGATTTTTACCATTTCTTTTTAATCCTTAATTCTGATGAGGTTTTCTATCTCAGCATCCGAAAAGCTAATCTCAAATGGAAACACCAGTGCCTTCACTCTATTCTAATAAACTGGCATTTAGTAACTTCTATGAAATTTTAACTGCTGATTGTCATCCAAATATGGGATATCTGCTTAGGCGTAAAAGACTAATGTAACTCTCACAACAGCTGAAAATCTTCTCCTTGTATACTGGTATCTCGCTTCTGAAAGCACCATGCTGACAGATCTCTGTGCTCGGAGCCCACTCAAATTATTTCTGCCTTGCTCTTTCAACACAACAGAAACATAAGTTGGAAGGAATTTCCGTTACAGGAGCCAGTAAGGTACAAAATTCCCCCTAGGCTGACATCCATCTCAATCAAACCTTGTTTTGAATGAAAGTCAGATCACCTCCACTTACAGGTTTGTTTTTTTTTTGGTTTGTTTATAGGCTTGTTTTTCTTTTCATTTCTCCAACTGCTTAATTGGAAACTTTTTCCTTTTTTCTCCTGGGAAATAACACTCCTAATTTTATTCATATATGAGATTGAAATACTTTAGCTGAACTGAAGAGAAGTTAGGGTCCCAATTCATCATTTCCACATTCCACTAACTTCAAATTGCAGTTAGGCACCCAGGCTACCCATATATCTGGTGCCTGCATGCAAAATGATGTTCTTCAGCTAACATCAGTCAAACTGCACCTGACCATGTATGTGTTGATTTTCCTTCAAAGTAAATGCATTCTAGTAATAAATTACTGGTAGTTTTTATAGATTGCCAAGCAGGGCTTGCATTTCTTCCATATCAGATGAAAACATCAGTAAGAAACCTCTTGGTCAACTCTTCATTATCTTATCAAAATCAATGGGACTTTTATTAGCTTTAGGAGAGAAAAGTCTTTTATGTTAAAATAGTCTCTGTTGATTGAGAAAAAAAAATGTATCTCTAAGCTGTGACAAGTAAAAAGTCTGTTGACTTGCTGTGCATATTACAGGAACCAACCACACAGCATGTATATAAATTACTTTATATCATTTATGTTTATCACTGCTTTTAGATCTGATGAGTATAGCTTACAGCCTATTAAACTAATTTACCATGAGACAGAGCGCACTGAATGTAATTTCATTATTCAGAATTCACTATTTTGAATACACGTATGCATTTCAACTGAGAATCAGCTCTTTCTCACTGAGAACAACAAGGCACCAGTAGGCTAAGGGAGGGGGGAGGACGGTCTCCTAAGTGTCTCTCCCCAAATTTAACACCAAAAACAGAGAGATGCCATGAAAAAAAGCAAACAGACCCGCTTTTTCTTCTAAAGCATAAAAGCCATCTTTTAGGAGGCATAGGCAAAATTAATTTTGAGCATTCCTTCTTATAATTAAGAATATGGGCTACCATTTGTATTCACAGTCGATCATGTCTCTGGGGAAAGAAAGGAGGGCAGTATGGACCCAACTCCTTCCCTGACCTCTGGCTGCCACCAGCACATTTGAAGGTTAAACCTTTCACAAAGCACAAATGCGCAAGAGGTGAGCTGAATCATGACTGCATTCCTTCCCCTGTGATGATGATCACAGATGCAAAGACCAGAAGGAGAGGTGACTTGGCACCTGATCAAGCCAATGGACGGTTGCTTCCCCCACAAAGCAAACTGAAATGAGAAAAGACCTGTCTGACCAAGCCAATTTTGCAGCACAGAAGCACACACTCTCTCTTCTTGCTGCAGCATGAAAGGAGGCAGGGAAAGAAGTGGAGGATTGAACTTTCCCCATGGCCAGCAGGCACACTGAGCTGCATTCCATGTGACACGTAAAATCTCTGTCATGACCTAAGTAAATTTTGGTTTCATAACTTAAATATATGAGCATGAACAGTTGTTTAAATCCCACTTGAAAAGCTGAATCCATTGCTGTTCTCTTCCAATATACTCAATATATCCAATATATTCACTAACACGTCCTGGATATTAATGTTTTTGTGTAACAAGCATAACAGCACATTTGGAAAATAATAGGAGGAAAATAACGAGAATAAAAAAAGTTATTACATACAGCAGCTTGTGAAGGTGATGATGAAGATGGTGTTAAGATACCAATAAGCCCTGAGGTAAGAGAGAGCCTCCTGCTCTCTGCTGTGGTGGACTCCTTGAAAGGCTCCATTTTGGATGATTTAGGGGCATTGGAGTAAGTCTTGCTGAGTAACTTGTGATTCTTCAATCCATCCAATTCTTCCATTCTAAGATTACTGGAGTAGGACCTGCTTAAGAGTTTGTGGGGCTTCAAGGTGCTGTTGTGCTCACATCGAGGGTCCCCAGAACATGACCTACTTAACAGCTTATGGGGCTTTAAGGTGATGCACTCCTCCTGCTTGACAGCTGCAGAGCAAGAACGGTTCAACAGTTTGTGCGATTTAATAGCCATTGTCTGTTCAGCCCTAGGGTCACTCGACAACGAGCGGCCAAAGGTTCTGTGAGATTTTGTGGCACACATATCCTCCACCTTCACTGTGCTAGAGCAAGTCCTTCTCAGTAGCTTGTGAGTTTTAGAGATGCCATCCTGTTCTGACTTCAGTTTTGATTTATTTTTACCACAGCCAGGTGGAGGATAACTTGGCGACCTTAAAAACAAAGAAGGAGATCACCAAGTTGGAGAATAATCAAAATCCTGTGCAAATCAAGCAAGACCACACATATGCAAAAATTTTTAAGTGTCACCTGTCTCTATGTATTTCACTAGTAATAAACAGAGCCCAACATTAAGAAAATGAGCAACTGTATGTATGACTATTTTTCCAATACCAAATAGACATCTTACTCCTATTTACACACAAGCTCATTGATCAAAAACACGACTACCTGCTTAAGCAGAAGTTAGAGCTATATCCTTTCAGGCCTTTTAAAGGTCTCTATGTTTCAAAACAAACCATTTATTCAGTAAATTATCTTTGAAATGAAACCCACATATTTCATATGAGATTATAACATATTTTCCTTATCAAAATCTATCTTTCCTATGTAATCATCATTATGACTGCAGAAAGTAAAGAACAAAAGGTTTTTATGAAACAACATTCACATGAACTGCCACATTTCTATAAGGATCACATTTTCCTGTGCTTTCAAAGCATGTAACAGGTAGGCTGAATAAATTTTTTATGCTTTATAGCTACCCCAATCTTTGGAGTGCTTCTTGGGCTTGGATTGAATCGAAAAGAAGTGAAACCCCAAGGGGAGAGGCTGGCAGGTTTCCCCACCCTGTTTGTGAGTGGTGACAGTGGAAGATGCAGGTGGAGGCTGCTGACTCACTGCTGCGGTTGGCTCTCTACCACCCTCCTGCAGACAGGAGGGAGGAATGGTGCTCTAGGCAGGGAGACAGTCCCTGAATTTGGGCTGAGCCATCTTTGGACCGGCACCACAGCAGCAGCCAAATCAGTAGGAGAAAGACAGGGCAGGCTTTTGTATGTCTTTTCTGAATAAAATCAAACCCCATGCTAGGGCCCGCACTAGGCAATGCTGTGTGGTGTGTTAGGGAATGGGTAAGATTTCTACTTAAAATACCACGATCTTTTCTACCTTTGAAAAGACAGTCTTTCGACATCTTTGACATTCCTCCCTTCTTCACTGTGAGCAATTGCTCTGCTACCTCTCTTTTTTATACACAGAATGTAGGAGGGGAAAATTCATCAAAAAGAAATGTTCAAAGAGGCATTCAATTCAAATGTATGGAAGGGGTGATCTGTGAACTCTTCATAAGGAGGAGAACATGCTAGAGTAAACAGTCATATCCTGGAAACAGGTAAAATAAGAGCCTGATTTTACATACACATAAGAGTGTGAGTAACTGGCAGAAGTCATAATGAATTCAAAACAATTATTCACAAACTACTACTTAGGTTTTTAATGCCTTTTTTCTTTGAAATTCTGTGCCTACATTTCGGAAGTGGTGAACATTAATGTACTCAAACAGTGGGAAGGGGTGGGTGCTCAGCAGCTCTAAAAACGAGTCTTTCATTAATGACCATTCTAGTTCTTAAAAATTAAAAATACACACAGCTGTGAAAAGAACAGCTAGACAACCACAATTTTTTAAAATAGATATTATATATGCTATATATTAATTGTATGTATTACTTATATTTATGTTCTTGCTATTCAAGTAGCAGTCAAATGCTAGCAAGCTATAAAGGTACAAATACAAGAAGTTAGATAATATAAAATTAATTCTTTCCTATTCTAGATGAAACATGGCTGTTTCAGAGAGCAGAGCTCTGCCTGAAATGCTCTGCCTTCAAACAGTCTCAGAAGTCGCAGTAGTACCGAGTTCACGTTTGATGTCATGCAAGGCAAGGACTGGGAACCCATGAGGTAAGATATAAATAGTGCACTCCTCTGTGGAGAAAAGTCAACATTTCACCTTGTGAAGTCTTCTATGGATTTTAAACAGGATATGGTGTTAACAGCTCATTTCCCTTGCTATTACCTGCGCAATGTAGAAAAGATGTGCAGAGGGGATTTCACCTTTTTGTCAGACACCTTCTTATTGTGCGTACAATTAGATTTCTCTTTGCTGTTCTTCCACTGTTGTGTAACAAATGTCTGCATGATTCTGCAAATTAAGAAAGAAGAAAAGATTTTCTTATCCTAGCCAAGATATATTCACTTTAATACTAGTGTCTCTCTGTTCACCATGTAGGCAACATGATGCAATGTTCTCAATCTACAGGAAGCTGTAGCAGCCTCAGCTCCTCAAAAATGCTTTTCTGGATGTTTGGGTTTTTTTTTTTTTTTCCTTCACATAAAACTAATTTACACTGAACTTTTATTACAAATATAGTCTGGGTAAACAACCACTGCAAGACTTATACAGGTATGCCTCTTAGGGGGATCTAGAGACAAACTGATTCAAAGACATTCCATCCAGCTATAGGCATCTGACTGTCCAGTGACTACAGAGGCCACACTGCTTAAGTAGGACTATATTCTCCCACAGCACAAACATGAAGGTAGGGATGTTGAATATTATGCTACCTACAGAAGGTTTACAGAAAAGACAGGGCCAGACACTTCCCAAAGATGGACAGCAAAAGCTAACAGTCACAAGTTGTAGCAAGAAAAGCTGAAAATCGTAAGGGCTATAAAAGGAAAACATCCACCAAAAAAGTGGTTAAATACAACAGCTTGTCCGTTAAAGGCTGGAGATTTCATAACTCAGATTCCTAAGACTCTGAGTCTCAGGCACTCTTCACATTCTGAGTTAGAGGAGTGAAATCTAACTTTTAATTTAGTGTTCCTTGGAACAAGATGTTGCACTAGGAGATCTTCAATAATTCTGTTCAAGGCAAAGTACTCTGTGACTAATCTAGCAGTGGGGGTCCTTGAGTGATAAAGTCAAATGGAAGTTGATACGGACTTCATAGAAAATTTAGTGAATCCCCAAGTGAATCCCCTGTTGCCACAGAATGAGGGGCCATGGGGTTCATGGGTACTCTGACTTCTGCTCAACTGCGAATTATACAGCTCTGTCCTTGAAAATGTCTTATGGGAACCCTTAGTAATTACCCAGTGCACAAATCAGAGAGAGTGTTAAGTACTGAAATGTTTTAAGGGACTGTTCATGTCTGGGGAGAGTTTAATTTTTTTCTTCAGATTCATGGACCATAGGGATTTAGTAACATTGCTTCATTTGTTAAGATTATAAAAATGGTGTACTGAATTTCTTTAGACATCAGACAGCAAAAGATTTTTTTTTTCTTAAGGGATTCTTAATGTTGTCATGGTCAGATAGTAAAGCCTATATTCTTTTCATTCTGTTACACAACCATATGTAAAAAGACGACTCTGCAAAATTTTATTAAAGTGAATTGTACCATGAACACATGAAAATGCTAATTTTATCAACTATTCTTCCCTCTTGTCCTCAAAAAGCGGATGGCCTAATTAATGTGGTGCATACTAAAGACCACCATGAAAGTATAGCCCCCTTAGGGTATACATGATGCTCAAAAAGATTCCTGCTCCTGAATGCTTCACCATCTAAGCAGAAACATGAAATTGAACACCCCTAGCTGCAGTCTTTTGAACTTTTGAGGCTTACTTCCTAACTGGCAGCAAAATGATAGAAAACCCTGGCAGGCAGCACAAATCAGGTTCTTCCCAACAACTGTCAAAACTGAACTTAAAAAGGCAAATCCTGTTATTTTTTATTCCAAAAAACCCCCATCAAGTTCAAACCACTTTGATCCAACCAACCTGACAACCTGTGAATTTTATCCTACTTGGCACGGCCCAGGGACTAAAAAGAGTGTGATATTCTCCTTAAAATAGGGGTTTAAGCTTTCCTAGACTTACTTTTTCAGCTGATGTCCCAGCCCAAATCTTTCCTTAGTAGAGATCTGAAATACATCCACAGTTGGCACTACGGAAAAAGGAGATATTATTGATATATGAATTTACAGCAATAATCAAGAACTCATGATCATATAAGTCATATTTAATGACCCTGTTATATCTGGACCTTTACTACAGAAAATGCCATTGAAGCAACGGTGCAAGTGGACATGTCATCTACTCCTATTAAGAAACAAATGGTCCTTTTGGGAATATCACCTAATAAATTATTAATGTTACAAACGAGTAATTTAGAAATTGAATTCTCCAAATTCCCACTAATTTTAATGACATAAATGTGTCTTTTTTTTTTTTTAATATAATGCAAGTACTAGAGAGCAGCATCAGATTAAATATATCTGGACTGGTAATCCATGTCACCTAATCTCTTAATTTTTTTTTCCAAGCAAGTAGTCTTCACACACTACATTTCCTGTGACTATGAAGAAAACTGCCATAAAAACTGTCTCTTTTTTAGTGCGTTTTAATACAAGATCCATAATTGTCATCTAAGTGCCTGATATATGGATTCTAGTGGCCAAGAATTACCCTGAATTTTCCTCAAGACCTGTCCTAACATTGGCATCGATATGGTATATACAATATATATGGTATATCCATATTCATCTGTCAGAAAACTGAAAGTGTACAGGGTGAAGGCTGGAAATTAGCCCCTGGTATTACTAAAATCCTTTAATAACATTTGCTGGATAGAAGTGGCAGACGGAAACCAGCACTTGTTGAGGGAGCCTCAGGTCCTCATGGCAGGACAACAGCCGATATATACTACAAGACTAAACAGACTTTATACTTTGTATTACATAAAGTGGTAACGACTACAGTAAAACAAAAAAAGGAATTAAAATCTGGGGTTGTTTCAAATTCTATTAGAAAAAGTAGATCAGTATTTGGAAATCTACATTATTCTGATCACTCAGAAAGCCAGACTTTATTCAGAATGTCAAAGCTTATCCTTTAATTTTGTTTTAATAAATTAAATTTAAAGCTAAAATACAATATATCTAACCTAGCTATTCAATTTCAATTAGTGCAAAGCCCTTTAGATAACTTTTCTTTAAGGTTACTATTCAAATATGACCTCATATTTTAAAAACAAACTGATGATTTTTTTCAAAAGGGATGAATGATTTGATTAGGGGTAGCAATGTCCTTAGATTGTCAAATTTAGGACACATGGTAGGGGGGGAATATTTTCAACAAGAATCATCGTACCTAGACCAGCAATCTTAAAATCTGACATCTAGATAACAATTGCTGTCTAAGCTGTACAGCCAGAGAAGACAGCCTGGTACCTCCATAATCTGATTCATCCTCATCTAAGACAGGTTTCTGAGGCACGTGGGAGAAACTTCCCATGAGTACAATAAAGCAAGAAGCTATGAACTAGAAGAGTGACTATCACCTAAAATCAGGGTATTACACAGCTATATGGTGGTACAAATAGCCCCATAATGCTTTGGAGAATACTGCATTTCTGTTTATCAATCAACAGAAAGTATTACAGGCGAAAACGAGGTAGCAAAAATCACGCCACGGTAGTCTCAGAACAACATATTTACGGAGGAAAAGGAATTCACAGAGAAAGGGTCTTATTAACACAAAAGATGGTGGATCTCTTTGTCCTTTCTGGTAAATAAAGAGACATGGCTGACAGCAGCTGAGTTCATAAAACCAGGATAAGTGAAGCACTTGCCTCTGGCCTTGATTTTGCCTTTTTTGGTACTCAGGCACTCCTGCAATCAGTCAGCTGCAGGACTGGGAACTAAGTTTCCCATTTTAACCTTGTCAACAGTGCAGAAGATGTCTGGTTGTTACTTCTCATTTCACTAGATCGTTTCTTACTGCAAGCTGCTTCACCTTCTCTTAGTTGATACACTTTTTTATTTTTTAAATTACTTTTTGATAGAAATATACTGAATACTAACACTGCTACCTGCAAATACATATTTTAAGATCTGCATATCTACAAAAAAGATTGAAGCAATAAAATACAGACAAAAAGACCAAAGTCAAGCAAGAAAAAAAAAAAATTGATCTAATGAAATGCTTATTCGAATGAACAGAATATAGCTTATAGTTAGCACTGGCAGGCAACTTATCCTATAAAAATAGCTCATTGGGACAGATTTTGCTAAACATATTATGGCTTGAAATATCTATTCATTTTCCAGAGGCAAAATTCTCCCACAGATACAAGCCTGAACGGACAGCTTTCACTAGAAGCCTCCAAAGCCGGGGAAGTTATGATCCAAATGCAACTTAATTCTGACTTCCCACTGTAAAAATATATCTGACATTGACTCTTGCACATGAATATTTCCAAATCTTCAAAATCAGTTGATTCTTCAGGGGTTTGACCATTTTTACTCTTATGAGGAAGATTTACTCGCTTAACAACTCATTGAAACCTAAAGATTCCCAGAGTTCACACAGTCATATAGGAATCAGAAGTTGAAAAGATAATTACCATGCCTGATTCTTCAAAAGTATGTGAAAAAGGACATATTAATATGTGTGTGTGTATGTATACCTTATCAGTAATATCTCATGTTTGCAGATTACGCCCGATTTCCAAAACAGGAAGTCATGTATTAGAAACTGTAGATCTTTATTCCTTAACCCTGGTTCCTAGGTGAAGCAGCTGCATTTCAAAGGATACCAGGAAATCAAGTTCCAAAAATCAACCTATGAAAGTTTAAATTAGATGCCCATGCCATTTTTGAGGCCCTAGATGTGCCACTATATATATGTAAAAATAATTTCAGACCAATAGGACTGGTCTTGGCAGTAAACACATGCAGGGTCAAAGATCTGGCAGTTAATGAGTATCTATCACCTAGTACATGGCTCAGACAAAGATACCATACAAGGCACATGAAGAATACACAAGCTACTGACCTGGACCATTTAAGTACTGTGTAAGTGAACAGTGCAATCGCACTATTATAGGTTCTGTGCGAATTACATCCCAAGCCACAGCAATCTCTTCCTAATTCAAGGTAAAAAGAAAACAAGAGACACTATTAGCCATCATGAGGAAATGCTGCATTTTGTCAATCTACTTTAGGGTTACTATAAACACCATCCATCCATTTACCCAGTTGTGGAATACCTACTCCAACTTTAAAGCTGAGAGTTAGAACTAAGTATTGCCTGCTGATGCCCCTAAGAGCTGTGTTAGGCTGCTTCCAGTTGCACGTTCACTGAAACTGAGCACAGCTTTATATACAATACTACATCTACAGCGCAGGCAGACACCTTCCCATCTATCAAGGGATACTGCTTCAAAGCCGAGAAGCAAAGAAGCAAATAAAGATAGAAAGAAAACTCATTCTGTAACACATGGCAAAGGAAACTTTTGCTCCTTAAGACTCATTAAAATAATTCATGATAATATCAGATTTTCTTAAATTTTAGAAAAGACTATTTTATGTGCTGCGGCTGACCAAAGAATATGACATATCTGTGCAGAAGCTAATGATGCCCCTAGAAGGACTTATTTTTATTCTCTATTTAGAGGACAGGAAGCTATTGCACAGATGAGGTGAGGAAGCGTGGAGTTAGTGACAGCACAACTGTTACAGAAGCTGTGCTGCCAGTTGACAGCACCATTGTCCTGTGTCTCCTTTGCCACTTAAGCCTCCCCCTCTCAGCTGCAGATGTTGAGAAGCACACAGGAGAGCTCCAGCCAAGGTCTTCTTCCCTCCAGGACTCTATAAAGTGCTTTCACCTAACTAATGTCTAGGATAGCAAATAAAGAAATACATTTCATTTATATTAGTTAAAACATTTATGAATTACAAAGCATGTTTGAAAGGCAATACACGTGCAGTAAGAAAAGCCTACAAAGCATTTTAATAGTGTGATCATAAAAGGAAAAGGAAACCTTTCCGCTGCGTAGCAACCAATAATGTGACAGGCACTTATGAAGATCAAATCTCCAAAAAAGGAAAGCCTCAGTGGTTGTCTAGAGAGTCTGATGTGTAGCAGAATTAAATGGGTATTAATGTTCATTATGTAATTCTGTGATTACATTACTTACATCAAGAAAGCTAACATCAATATGCAGATCAATATCTACATCATCAATGGCTCCATATTCCCTGAAAGGAAAGAATTACATTACATTAGAGCTCTTTAAGATACTCCTCAGCCCAGGAGTACTTACAACAGGGAAGATTTTATAAAGGATAATCTTGTCTGTAAAATCAGAATAGTTATAAAATACACATTTACATAGATTGGATCAATATTCCCAGTGGGTGACCATCTGCTGCACTGGAACTTTCTTTCAGTGGATCCTGCTTAAACAGGCTAAATCTTTTTTCCTACTAATTCCCTCAAATTATCTCTCCATTGCTGCTATGTAGTTTTGCCTTGCGTATTGCCAAATAAATCATGAAAACAATAATGGTCACATGCTGCTTCTATATTTATGACAAAAGACAATCCCAGTTAATTTTCAAATGTATTTCAGGTTAACAACCAGTAACCTAAGGAGAGGCTTGAGATAAATCATTGAAGACAAATACAACATAGCCTAGAGGGTGGCATATTATACCTGTGGGACTGCTTCATAGACTCAAGCATTTGTTTGTCAAAACGTAAAGATTGCCCTGTAATGCACCCAAGGCAATAGCTACCTAATTTTATCTGTTATGTGTAGTACTGCTGGAATCCCCAAGGTTTAGATTTAACTTATTCTCATAGGTGTTTCATTACCATCTGAAATCTTACATTTAAAAGCATGACTTTTCTGCCTCTTATTTTCTGAGTCATTCTGATTGCCCTCCCTCAAAGTACTTGAAGACTTCTGGAAAATAGGGCTAGAAAATATTCATTCACCTAAGTAAAAAACTGCTTTCCTGTCACTTAAATTACTTGAGTGGACAATACTGTAAAAGTGTAATCATTTCCAATTTTTCACAGATTAGATTCTGGTCCCTAGGTTTTTTTCTTTACACTACATGTATATTGTTGTTCTCACAGTGACTTCCATGCTTCTCTACTAAACTAGACTAAGCCAGTGCACAGTAGCAGTTGTGCATAAACAAATTGGTAAGGTAGTTTTGAAATATAAAAACATTTTTGTGAATATAACTGTCTCCTACCAAAGTGTCCTCTTAGCCCTTGGGAGGACCTGGCTCACACTGGAAATGTCTTGACCTCCTGTGAAGTTTGGTGGAGGGAATCCCTTCCACCAAACTTTGCCATCTCAATGGTTCTCTCTGGTAAAGGCAGAACAAAAGTCTCTCTCTCTCAATCAGCTGTCTCCACACATGGCACACAGGGCAGGTGAACGACTGGCCAGAGCTGTATTACCTTGAGGCTTCCCAGCCACCTTGACAGCTGCTCCAGGGTCTGCTCACCCAGAGCTACATGTATGGGTGCTCGCTGACCAGCTCACTGAAGACCTCGCTTTGAAACAGTGAAATTCTCCACCTACTGAATAGTTTAACCACTGTCCTACACAAGTGGCCTCAGACTTTTTTGTTAATTTTTCAGAAGATCTAAAAACCAGATTGTTATGAACTCTCCAGAAATACTTATGAATGCAGGCTGGTGTTACTCACATGACTGAGATTCAAAAGGTTGTTAATAAGCATAATTTTATATATTAAACAGAAACCTAGTTGAACTAATGAATTACAGAAATATTACTGGAAAAAAAGGATCACATATAAACAAGTAGTAACTGTGGCATTTCCACAGTGAAATCCCTTTTCCCCCATTTGTTTACCATCATAGAAAAGGGTTTTAGACACGTGATGCTGACTGTGGTTTTACATCCCCAAGTGGAAAGGAGGGGGAAGAAATCATGTTTTCTTCAGCACCTGCATGTTATGATATGCTGCCTTGAACACATCTTGATTTTGAAGCTCCCAGAGGTCCCCTGTCCATAAAGGCATAAGCAATATAAACAGATACTGAAGAGTTTGGACCAGTTGGTCCAGAGGGTTTTCTCAGAACTTTGGTGGCCAGAATTCAAATGGCAGTGGTGAAAAGCATGCAAGTACAGAAGTTTCACTTTTGTATATACACTTGGCTGTGACAGCAAGAGACTACTAAAAGAGGGTCAACTGTCTAGGAAATGTGCATCTTAGTGGCTGTCACTGTCCAACAGAATTCTCTCTCCCCGGAGAAGTGGAGTTGCAGGAGAGAGATGTAATTGAATGCTTAATGATATGTTTATGACTTCCGAGAATTTATATTTTCAACTGCAAGAGAGTGGAAGAAGCATTGAAGTTTTCCCCATGCCAAAACAGAGCCACAGATGCTTATTTCTACTGCAGTGAGCTCAAGAAGATCACAATGCTTCCAATGAAACAGTTGATTCAATAAATTAGATGCATTAAAGTTTTTGAAAGGTTACATATAATGTTTCAATTTTAGGAGCTTGAGGGAGCCAATTATCAAGGTGTTCTCAATTTCATAGTTATCAGTTTGGCAACTAAACATTTATCTCATTCATTTCCTAAACCCTTATACAACTATTTGGATTTCAGTTCCCCAGGTCCTCAAAATGTAATGAAATTTCCACTTAATTTGAAAAAGTATCGTACACCATGGTTGTGTGCATGCTTTCTCTTCATTCAGGGATCGAATGCACCCTCAGCAAATTTGCAGACGACACCAAATTGGGTGGGAGTGTTGATCTGCTGGAGGGTAGAGA
>JAOTQQ010000019.1:17122569-17184888 GCA_026546715.1 Gallinago undulata | reverse complement strand
GGGTGGGGTTTGTTTTTTTTTTTTTTTTTTTTTTTGTTTTTTTTTTTTTTTTGTTTTTTGTTTTTTTTTTTTTGTTTTTTTTTTGTGGTTGGACTTGATCTCTGAGGTCCCTTCCAACCACCGTGATTCTGTGATTCTGTGATTCTGTGATTCTTAGACAAAACTAACAGAGTTTATTATTTAGAGGTTAATGGGTATTGTTATTTGCAATATATGTATGCCTAAGGTTATTATCTTCTCTGTATTTTATTACTTGGTTTGTATGACAACTTTGATATTTTCTTTGTAATACAACTGCCAGGTCTGTTACATCTTGCCTACTTGTTAATTCTGTGAAATTTTTAAAATTGCATAGATGGAAAATGAAGTTACAAAAGTCCTGAAGCATATTAAAAATATCATACAGCTATGTTCTATGGCAGAATCATGACGCTTATATATGCCCAACAGAATTTTTGTGTAATTATGCTTTGCAATCCACCTCTGACCGAGTTCTACCATTTCCCTCTGTAGAATAGTTCAGATTTCCACAATTAAAAAGCTTTCATAAAATCTAATCAAATTTTTGTTTGTTGCTAACACAGCCACTTTCTTATTGTCTCTCTCATGATGACAATAGAGAACATTTGATCACTCCTACCTACAAAAAACTTTTTTGAAGAAGAACTGCTATTATGTCTTCTCCTCCTTTTTCCAGACTAGACAAATTTAATTCCTTCAATCTTTCCCTAGGGAAAATATTTACTAAATCTCGTAACATTACTCTTGTTCACCTCCAGGGCAAAAGACAGAATATGACAGAAAATGAGTTTAACAAGGGTTTAGAGTAATGCTGAATAGCAATTTTCAACAAAATACAACAGCCTGATCAAATACCAACTGAACTGCAAAAGACAATGATGCTTTAGAACAGGATCTCAAGGCTTTTCCTCAGCACAGCCAGTTTCATCAATACTCAACCCCCAAAAACAAAGACCAGCATTACTGCTAGCCAGCATACTCCTTCTTTTTGCCACACAATATACAGAAATCACTAGAAGGACTCGTGTTTTGGCAGTGAGGGAAGGTCCATGTGGAACTTGATCTCCAAAATGTCAAAGGTTCTGCAATAAGGAAAAGTCAATGACATACCTGAGAGATACTGCATTAGGTCCATAGATCTCTCTCACTGCTGTCAAATCAGCCTCCAGCTGTGGGTGCTTGTGAAGTTCTCCATCGTAGCTAACCTACAGGAAAAAAAAAATAATCCTAGCAGTTCTTATTTATTTCATTACTGGCATCTTACCTAGGCCCTTCAAAGTTCCCCCTGCAAAATAAACTGTGTAAAGATTCCCTAATGCTATGCTCAGAAAGGACACTGTGTTGATGACCTGAAGCATTGAGTTGGTCTAGCTTTGCTAAGCAATAAGATTTGCAAAGCAGACACCTCTGCATTGAAATTTTTTTAGGGTCCCACTCCTGTTTGTGGGAAGAGAAGCCGGAAAGGACTCATCTGTCTGTCCTGTCTTGTCCTGGGGTTTGTTCTGGGACACATTTCAAAACTGTTAAGAATGAGAAGAACTGGATCTCCCCAGTCATATCATCCCACTGCAACCTGTACCGGACAAAAGGTTTGCTCTCTCTTGCTTATTGTCACACTCTCATATATATTAGACACAGAATGGCTTGGGATCAGCAAGAGAAGCATGCAACTATTCTATATACCTACAGATATATATTCTATATACCTATTCAATATATACGTGTCTCAGCATTTTCAGTCTACCCATTGGTTGTATTCTATCTACCAGTGCAATGCTATAAATTAAAGAACACTTTCCCATTCTAAGTATTTTATCAGAGAAGGTGCAAAGATACATGTATTTAGATATCACCCCCATTTTTTTCAAACTCTACATGAAAATCAGAGATGGTTATTAGTGCGTATACTATAAAGTAAAACTTGTGAGCTGGTTTGGTTGGACTGCATGAAGTCAAAATAATTAATATCCTCCTATCTTCTACAAAGACTTTAATGCTTGTACCAATCTATTCACAGTCTATTATTACTTTCTTATTACGCATTATGCTCCTGATTGTGTGAACCTAATTCTACTTCTTTACAACAGTTAGAATGACCATAATTCCACAAAAGTTGATGAACTACCTAGATTTGGACAGATTCAGAAAAGAGAGTAGGATTTAACAAATTCAGAGAGCAAACCAAACGGTGTAATTTATCCCTTTAGACACACATATATATATATCTCTCCTTATGCAGAAATTCCTGCAGAAAGTTCCTGCTATTGCAGAACCATATCTAAATGTAGTACTGTTCCTTCTGTTTGTACATCCAAATCTGTAGGAGACCAGTGCTGTGACACGTTCAGGTCTGGTACCTGGAGATGAACTTTTCAATCTAATTAAATAAATTTTAATAGAATCCAAATAATAATCAGCTGATAACTTTTTACATGTGAAAATTAGCAAAGAATAACTTTATTAGAGTTGGGCACAGAATTCATCAGCATAGCATGGGCGTGTGTTCATTAGGGATATAAACGATATACATGACCAGAAGGATATAAGCCATGCATCTCTTCTTTGTTTGGGCAGGCATGGCAGAACAATTTTCCAAGTAGAAGAGCATGGGTAGCACACCTTTACTATAATTTTTATTTTTTCACTTCAGCAAGGAGAAAACCAATCCTTTTTACATGCTCATTACTCAAAGATGAATTCTTTAAAGATGCATAAATAATTGCTGTCCTGCTTCCAAAGACAGCACAGCAATCATTTCACAAATCATAGCTGTGGCGCACCTGCCACCCTTGTCAGTCCTAAAGCACATTTTAAAATCAGTTTTAGGTATTAATAGTAGAAAAATCCAAAAGGAACACTATGCAGAACACTGAAGTGCTCAACATAATGCTTTCTCCAATCTATTTTCTGATGGTAACAGTTTATGAACTCAAAAAGGAAACAAAGCAGTGTTTTGGCAAATTATAAGACCACAGTATGGTATTTTCCAGCCCTGAATTTGTGCCATAGACACAGAGATGTATGCAGAGGAGACTGCCAGTGTTTTGTATACCTGCATTTGCAAGTATGTCCTGTAACTGAAGCACAAGAGAGAGAGGGAAGGAGCGCCAAAGGCAGTAGTATTACCGTTTCAATATCCTGTTCTCATTTGCAAATGTAGAAGATAGAGATTCAAAGCAAGAATTAACAAAGAGTCTCAGAGAAAGTGAATATAAAAGCTAAAAAATCTGATAACTTCACTGTGTCTGAAGGGTCTCTGTTCAGAAAGTCTCAGTTTTTAATCTGAGACTTGATTCAGATTATTTTGACCCACATAATGACAAAAGGTTGCATTTTTAAAGGAGATTAAGTGATTTACAAACCTAAATCCCATTGAAAATCAATAGGACTTAGGCTATTGAATCACTTAGCTACTTTAAAGTATTTATCCATTAAATCCTTAGGGAGGATTACAAGCAGGTGCCTAGGAAGCGGATACAAACATTTACTTTATGACCAAAAGGTCGTATCTTGTTTTCACTGCCCATCAAATGCCACTTCCCATCTTCCATGGTCCTTGTTTCATCATCAGCTGCTCTCTTGTCTTTCCAGCTGTAACCACTTAGAAATGCTAAGAAGTATCCCTGACCTCCATCCTCGCCAACTGCTTTACATCCAACTGGACTGGCATCTAGTCTTTCTAGTTACTGAAGTCAGTATTTGTGAGTATTTTTGTCCCCTTTGTCTGTGGGCACAGCACACATTTTTCTCAAATGAAGTAGCTCACCCTACTTGTTTCCCACTTCTACAGTCAACAATTTTGTCTTCCCAATACACCTGGTGCTCACTTAATAACTCTTACAATCACTTTATTTGAAAAAAGACTTTTCTTTTATTGCTAGAGGGATTTTGCTTGTTACCTTATTTCCTTTTTATTTCTTGAGTCCACAGTAATTTCTTTAATTCTACAGGCCTTCTTTAGAATTTTCTTTGCCATGAAATTTTAAATTCAAAATATCTTTTTTTCTCTCTCGTTAAATATACTTTCTATGATGTCTTTTTGTTTGTTTGCTTTTATCTTGCTTTTTGAATATTGTATACTCAAGACATTCACAAAAATCTGATATTTTATTTTTATCACTGGTCTAATTGTATTTTTTTTGCCAGTTATAATTCCTTCAATTAAATGTATTATCTTAAAGGAATGTCAATACAATGTAGTTTCCACTTCAAATACAAGGCAACCACGTTCTAACCAGTATTTGCTTATTGCACAGCTCTCTTATACTTTGCAAAATGATGTACTGCTCTTTGTGTTCATATCTCATAGGCAGCATTAATATTTATTCATTCATTTGGGCACTGGCAAGCATCCTTTACCAAACATATTAGTGCTTGTTCAAGAAATAAGCACTCCCAGCTGTTCCCTGCCTTTCCCTTCACCTTGAGGTTACTGCCCTTTCTGCAGGGTTGAAAAACGGGGCCAGCACACACAACTCATCACTACAGGGCAAAATCGAAAGATTTTTCCTCTCAGGCAAATTGAAATGAGACATCATTCTGTGCACTGAAGTATATGTACATGGTCCTCCCCAGCGCTCCGTGGGGCCCTAAGAGTCAGCAGCTGCAGGGAGGCAACTCCTGTAGTCATTTCTACAAAGAACATGAGTCCATCCCTCGTGTAATTTCTGACACCGAAAATAACTTCTTTCAGTTCCAGTTTCAATATCATTTTTAATGGCTTTTTAGGGGTGTGCACTGTTGTTTGGGGTTGTGTTTTTTTCTGGTTGGTTGGTTTTTTGTTTGTTTGTTTTGTTATGTTTTGGTTTTAAGTAAAGCACCTCAACACGTATTCTGTGTTCAAACCCAACTGTGTTGGCTCTGCAAGAGGAGAGGCTGGGCGATGTCCTGGCCACCGGCACCCCACGCTCTTTGCTCGGCAGTGGCCCTGCTCCTGCAGCCTCAGCCCCACGCACCCCCGGCAGGGGTGGCTTTGGCCCTGTGGCAACTTTCACACAGGGCAACCGTCATCCATTAAAACGTTCAGCAAAGTAAACAGGTCTAATAACATAAGTGAGGAATGATTCCTCTGGGGCAACGGTTAGACTAAGAAGACGAGAAGAATCTGAATAAAGAGACCGGCAGTCTGAAGCGCTCTATTGACATTGCAAAAGGAAAGAGATGAAGAGATTTTATTTCCCAATACATGAGAGATTGCAATAATAACTAATTCTGCTGAGGGAACAAGAAGGAAAGACACAGAGCGGTACATTAATCTAAAAATATGCAGCATTTTTCAAGGTGAATTTAACTGTAGAGCTCAGAAAAAGAATGGACTATTGCCTAGATCAAAATTGTTTTGTAATAACCGTTTTTACCATTAAATTGCAATGCTTTTGACTGTACAAAATGGCAATCCTCCAGAAGGAAAACAGACTTGGATCCAGCCTGACTTCCCATTTGTATCAATAATGGGATAAGCTTTAAAAAGTGAATATCTATTTCCTGGAAGTAAGCAACTGCCTTCTATTTTCAAACGTTCTGAAGAGTATGCTTGCTTTTCCTATTCTTACAGCTTTGCAAATGTAAGCAAACTAATCTTATTTTAAATTTGATATAATTATACAGTATAACATCCTCAATATTTCTGCTATAAAATGCTTTGTATACAAATACATGTCATTCTAGTCAATGTTGAATGAACATAAGAAATTATTATCATAAACTCATAATGGAATGAACAACGGAAGCTTTCAAATTTAATCTTCTTGAAGCTTGTGCAAAAATTTCCTCCATTACCTGTCCTCCATAATAAAATTCCTCAGAGTCATTATCTCCTTCAGAGTCTTCTTCAAGTGTGCTGTTGTGCTGTGACTCCTTAATGGAAAAGTAAAGTTAACAATGATACAAGCAATATGCTTATCTTACATTAATAGTTCTAATTATAGAATATTCTAAATATAGAATATTATTTCTAATAATCATGTTTTTACAAATAAGCTCATAGAACCCTTTACCAGAAGATCTTTGAGTATCATTTCTCCAGAAGAGCACTAAGGACCTGGTACTAAAAATAGTGAAATATCAGAAAAAACAGGCATGTTCTAACCAGATACGTAAAAACCCCCTCAATATATGTTGGAGAACTGATACTTTGGCTACAGACACAGTGTGGTATTTTAAGGAACTGGGGAATTCAGTAGACTATGCAGGGATACTTCACAGTGCTTTTGCTAAACAAATTGTAATTTACTCACCAAGACAAGTTCTGGATTTAATTAATTTGGTGTTTCAGTGACCCAATAGAATTGTAGTTTACTTTACTCTGGTAAATCAATTCAAATAGATTAAGGAAATAATTAATTAAGTCCACGCATGGGATCTCTTAAATTCCTTTCTGTTTAAAACTGACACTTCGCTGTTTAATTATTATTTTTAACAGTACCACTAGCCTGTTGCCAGAAAAGTTCAAACTTAATTTTCTAACTAGCTCTGTTCTGAGACTTTGAAAATTATGGATTAGAAAGTAATATGCTTACCCTAGTAAAACCTGCTCTAAATAGGCTGTTCTCTGAATAATTGCACTCAAGTAAATAGAACTGATCCTGGTACAGACTGCAACTCAGCATGAGCTGAAGTGTTACATTCTGCTTTCCACCAATGGAACCTTTACTTATAATTATGTAATTGCTTGAAGATATTAATTCTTGTTCCCCACAATCCATGTGTTATTTCTAGGCCCTATGTTGATAAGGTTCCTGTAAGGAGCACCTGTTAAAATCATATTTCTTCACTTCGACCTGAACATGATGTACTTGCTGCTTATTTTGTATTTATGTCCTGCACAGAACTGCCAAAATGGAACGGGAATCAGACGTATGAATCAAAGAATAGAAGTTACTCCTAGATCCTATATATTCATGAATGTCAAATACATCCCTATCACCAATTTCTCTGGTCAGACATTCTAATCTCATTTCCCTACCCTTGCCTCTAAATTCCTGCTCTATTCACTGCATGTATACATAGAACAAAAATTCTCTTTCAGCCGATTTCATGGCAATTTTCTTTAACAAGGCACAAAAGTAATCTCTGCTTCTACTTCACTGAAAAGAGATAAAGTGACTTTAGTCTTCTTTGTTTTATAATAACCTTAGCTCAAGGGGAAGTCTGTGTTAAAACAGAACTCAACTGAACAAAAATCAACACAAACCAACGAGAAATGAAACTCTCATACGAGAACAGTGACAAGATCATCCCATCCTAATAAAACCTCTAACCGTCTAGTCAATAGAAATGGTCTGTCAGAAACACTTTTTTGAAGGTTTTTTTTTCCCAGTACTTTTATATTTAATTACCCCATTCATCTAAAAACAAAATAAAAGCTCAAACTCTGTCCCATAAAAGCTAAACATATCTCAGGCTTTTAATCAAATGGGTAAATTCTTCCTGCACTTGAATTTTTCTAATGTTTACCAAGCACTGAATTCAATGATGAGGCAGTAGAAGCAAAGTATTTCTAGTGCAGCTTTTTAGATCAAAAAAGCCAACCATAGACATTAGCATATGTGGGCATGCTTATCTCCTCTTTCCAGGGCCAAATACAGATTTGAGGCTAAAAAGTAGTTCTCAAGAAACTTGGCAACCACCCTTACCACAAGAAGTTTTTAAAGAAAAGCATCTGAATTCTTAATACAACACTCAATTTCTTGCTTGAGGTTGGAGCCTATCTGGTACTTTCTTTGAGCCCACAGCACTGTCAAGCCCTCTAAACTTCATGTTAATGTCACTTTTTTATTGAATTAATGTCTCAGTGAGACTGGTGAGAGAACCATGGCAGGGGTACAGCACAAATACAACCATGACTGAAGGCCTTAACACTCCAGACACGGCTTACGGCAAATAGAGTCATGCAGAGGCCTAGAGCCTCCAGTGGGACTGCTGTAGGCCACATGGAGCAGCAATGAGCTAATAAACAGGATGTGGTCCTATGTGCAAGAGTAGGTTAAAAGGTAACGATATCATAATCAACTTCTCCAAGAGAGTTGTATTTTTAGGGTAGACAGGGTCTATAACACTGTTGAAGAAAAAATGAAACAAATGTCAAAACTGTCTTTCCTAGGATGGGAACATCCCTATCCTAATTAAGTGATTCACTGGTTATTCCATGTATGAAACCCAGAGGACTACACTTATCTTCTAAAACATGTAAACATGTATAGTTTGTGTAAGCACACATTTGATAGGAAATCTATGGTAAATATATTTATTATTTTCTGTTGCTTCTTAGAATAATTTCTCTTAAATTATGGATACAAGAAATACATACCTCTCCATTCTCCCTCTGTAATTTTGATTTTATGGATAAGCAATAGTTGACATCACTGGTTTTTCTTAATTCTTAAAAGAAAAGGGAAAATAGAGAAAATCTATAGAAAATGTGAAATTTTGCATATGCAGACTTGAAATACTTACATTGTAGTAGTAGAGCAAATAAGTACAACAAAAAGTTACAGATATGAAAAGCATCATAGAGTTTACAGTACAACAGTCTAAAATTAAGATGTCCCTGCATCTCAGAAGACTCATAGTTTTTAACTGTGAAATAAAACTCAGCTGGTCTATGTAGATTGGTTTTTCCCAATCTGTGATTTACAATTTAGTGTCATTCATTAATTTTGTATCAATCAAAACATCTCAGCGAAACATAATCAGATGATCTTCTATACCAAACATAGGGGTTTTATTCTATTTCAGATGACAGTCTTTATTTCTTTTTAAATTACAGAAGTATTTGCAAGTATAGCTTATCTTAAACTTCTGACCATACTGGCCAGGGTTTTTTTGGGTGCTGCTGCACTGACTTCAGTAAAATTGTTCTTGATCTACATCAGTATAAATGAGATCAGAGACTGAAGATCATGTCGGTTTTTCAGTGGAATTCAAAGTGATTCTGTGTTACGCAAAAAAAAAAAAAAAGCCCTAAAGCATTGTAATAATAATAAAGAGACTGCAAAGTCAAGTGCTCCTATCTGAAGAACTGCCAGATTTAAGACTGTTCTATGCAGTTTCTCCTGCAGCCTGAAATCATCAGGAAATTTGGCTGCTAAAATCTAAAAAGTCTCTATGGAGTAGGCACAAATCTTGATTATATATATTGTATAAATGTGCCTATATGTCTGAAAATCATGCCCTTTCATGTATCAAATACTTTTTGAAAGTATGGAAATAATTTCAAATGAGATGTTCTCAAAATCAGTGGGAAAAAAATACATTTTTTTTCTATAGTCTAATTTAGTGAAACAGCTGAACCATTTTGTTTGAAATTTCCTGAAATAATTCACCAGAGGCAATGGCAGTTATAGACCGTTTCATCCCCAATGGTGAAGATTTAGTGAAGTTTTAAGCAAGTGAGCATGAAAACTTATAATTGGGAAGTATTAAGCACCTCTAACTGTATTCAAGGAGAATTGCTTTAGCACAGACTGCAAGACATTAAAAGAATAAAATACATTCTGCCCACACAATCATGGTGATCCCCAGAAGAAATATTTCAATTTCTTCTACTCTAAAATGTAGGACAATTTACTACAGCAGGACTGTAAGAAAACAGCAAACCGTATAGCTGCACACATTAACATATCTCTCTTTAAGTGCAAGCAACATCTTGTCTTTCCTCACAAAGTATGAACTTGATAAAACACTCAGGACATAAGATTACCTGTAGCGATCTGGTGGAAAATTACTGGAATTGGCTCTGTTGTAACTAGCACATCTTCATCGTTATCAGAACTGGAAACGTAAGTGTTATCTACAAAAGAAAAACACTTGGGATGGTGAAATCCAATTGTGCTCTGCCAGCCTCTTCCCCCGCTGCCCATCTCACCCTTGTACCATAAGGAACCACTCCCCAGAGCACCACGATTTTGCTGAACTATTTTTTTTTTTCCTCTTGAAATTGCTAATGAAAAGAAAAATACCAAAAGGGTGGAAGATTTGGACCCAAATTTTATCCAAGCAAACCCCTCAAGTCTGATGTCCTGGCGTTTGTGAATTACACCAGACATTGCTCTGAACCATCCCACCAGGCTTAGGGGGTTTTGAGCCAACTTTTTCCCAAATGAAGACTTGTTTTATGCTTTTTTGTTACACTTGATATCAAAACTGAAGATAGATGTGCTGTGTAGAATGCAGGCTGCATTCAGAGCTGGGTGTTAACAGTCCATTATGCAAAACACCTGTGCCTCATTTTGCCTAGTCACATAAAGCCTGTTTGAAGTATCTTCTAATCAGTGGGTAATCTTTCTTGTGCCTAATTCAAGAATAAAAAAAAAATAAATCCTCCCACTTAACAAAAATGGTAGGTGCAGATATGAATATGGACAGTCTATCCCAAACTTTCTTACAAAATGTGGATTTTAGGTTGAGGAGAGTGTGTGCTGTTTTCTTGGTTTGGTTTCTTTTTTTTGCTTCCCAACCAAATGCTTTGTAATAACAAACAAGGACCAGCAAGTTTTCATGTACTATCTGCAGAAGCTAATTTTACGAAAGTTAAGAATATTTTGTTTTCTACCGATGCAGAGCTGACCTGAAACTTACGGTGTAGAGGAGAAAGGCTGGCAATTAAGATCATCACAGATAAAGAGCCAAATAAGATAACTTGTTTGGAAAAAAGGCCTGATCTGCTGTCATTCCGAGCACTCCTGTCCCACACCAGCAAAGTGTGGGAACGCAGGTGTGATTTTAAGCAGACTGCTGCCATCTCGAATGTCTTTCACCACAGCGCTTCCAATGGTGAAACATTAAAGACATTAACTGAGGGGTAAATTCAGTATTATTACCCCTTCTATTTACAGGGGCTCTTGGCAGCCAGTGTCACGATGGAGCCCGGGTGCTGCCGCCCCTTTCTCTCCGGGCTGTGCCACGCTGCCTCTGCAGACCCAGCAGCTGTGCCGCCTCACACGGACGGGTGCCTGGGGCTTTCCCAGCGTGGGAAACAGCCTCTCTGCCACGTTCACACACATCTACCCAGTCTGACGCTATCCCACACCTTCGCCTACTTCCACTCCGGCGCTGTCCCACGAGGCAACGCGAGCAATCTGGGCTCAACACGTGCGCGCAGTGCCTGCAGGCACTCGCTGCAGGAGCCTGACACCTCTTCGCCCCCAGCTCTGCAGTCCAGAGGGGTACAGCAGCCTCCCCCATCACCTCCGTCTGCTCCTGCTCGGCTACACACTTGTCATGTTTTGGAGCCACAGCATGGTGCAAATAAAATGGGGCTCCTCCAGCCATCTGCCAGCATTCATTCCGTCTCCCACTCTCGCCCATGGGCAGGACGGGCTGTGACCTACGCTTCCAGGGCAGCTGGATCTCACCCTCTGCACGAAGCCTGGCCTTGCCTCTAGTTGCATGCTCCACCTCACTGCCATCACTTCAGCGTCACCCTCACTACACTGGGTGGCTCTGGGCATGTACAACACCGGCCCGTTCCTTTCACAGGTTTGTGAGTGCAACTTACTGCTCCAGAGTCTAATGAGCTGGAAGTGAGAAAAACAACAGTATGTGCTGTACAGAATAGACAATTATCAAGATATACATATATGGAAAAAAGGCCTGCTCAATTACAGATTTTATAGATTTTAATTACATTTTTATGCCCATTGTCATTCTTTTTTGGCAGCTGGATAATAAGATTTTCACTGCCAAGTTTTTGTTTTCCTTTTCTATTTGGCAGCCATAAGGGTTTTTTTTTCTTTCTTTCAATCAGTGTAATGAAACCTAGAATTAAGATACTGGTTTTGGTTTATGTGTGAGCCGATGCAGGCAGGACGCAGGCATAAACACAAACCCATGGATTAAGGGTAAAGAATAAATTTAATCTCAATACCTTATAGATCAGGGAACCTCTGAAGCAGCTCATGGGCTGAGGCAGGCAAGCAGGGGGGATGCAGGCACCATGGAGCAAGAGTCCTTATTAGCAAGAGAGTCCTTGTTACCAAGGCAGTGAGGGAGCGAGAGAGCTCCCACTTGCTGTTTGGGCCTGTATTTCAAGGATTCTGGCAAGGCAGAGTTTTCTGCTGTGCTTTGATTTTTCTGCTGTGCAGGGCAGGAATCTCAGGCATGCTTGATAAGGTGCCCCTGAGTCTGTCCCAGGACTACATTATCCAAGTGCAGATGTTCTACTTGTTGAGCGCACAAAACTAAGCAACAATTAGTGTGACAGATGAGTTTTCCAGCACCCCACATGCGAGTCACTTGAGCTTATTTACAGTCCTCCTCACCAATCTTCCCTTGCTTTCCCACAGTTTCCGTTCTTAAACATCCAATTTCTAACATACTACACCCAGCAGCACCTCTCCTCTTAAGCGGAGGACCTACTGCCTGGACCCAGGGGAGGGATGCAGCAGACCACTTGCTACCAGACCGCATCTTTGCTGCAGTCTTAACGAGGTCTAAAAAAGGGATGATTCTGTTTAACATGTGTGTAACCCACAAATCACTGGGATAAAAGACTACAGCAGTTCTACAAGTTTACGGCAGCCAACACATATCATCCTGAACATATATTCATTAGCAAAATGTTTGCTGTGTAATGGTTCTCACAGGAGTCATGATCTACTCATATTAATGGGACTTTAGTCTACTCATTGACGTTACATTCTATAATGGCTCCTTAGGAGCATTATTTTTTCCCAGTTGTGTCAATGTTATGAGAAAATAGTTACAGACATATTTTGCTGGAAATGTTATTACCTGCCTCTAAAATTTTCAGTGATATTTTCACAATTTCAGCAATGTATATACAACTTTGAGACATTACTGTCTCAACACTATTCCTATTAGGTTCTTCAGAGTGCCTTTGTGAGCATATTTTTAGCTTTCACTCATAATTATGAAACTTTCAAACACCTTCCATTATCAAAAGTTGTCATGTCATATTAAGGTTCCCATAGGTATGATTTAATGCTCAGCTATTTGTAATCTTTTGATGCTTTATGGAGCAATTCAGCAATAGCTACACGCTGTAATCAGTGCCAAAGCAGTGATACTGCATACATAGCAGCAATGCAGGGAGCTAGGACATATGCAGTACACAAAGCTCTTCTTATAGCATCTAACATTTACTTGTGGTGGTATGACTTTCAGCTGAATGAATCGTTTATATAGTAACTTACTCTCTTCTACTTTCATATATTTATTGCATGTATTAGCAATTTATCTGATGATCAACTCGGCCTTCTCTCTGATTTCCAAATTTGATCCACAGTGCGTTATACACTCTTAATCTCCAGAGGATACAACTTTGGTATAGCTACGCACTAATGGACTTAAACCCTGATCTGTAAAGATTTATCCTATGAGAAATTTAATTTGATGAGCATATAGAGTTCAGTTGCTCTGAACTCTATTGACTAGCAGCAATGCTTGGAGACCATCTTCCAGTTGAGAAGGAGGAGAGCTCCCTAGACTTGAAACCATCGTACCCTGACATGTCCCTGTAACATCCCTGAAATGCATGCCAGAGAAGAGAGCCACAGTCAGCAGCAATGTTGTTAGAGATTTGGGACAAAGAGGGGAGACAATCTGCCTCACAAAGTCAAAATGAGTATTTTTAGGATCAAAGCTGTAAGATGGCAAAGAGTCATCATAATTCCTAACACACTAAACACCTCTTCATCACAAAGCAAACATAGATCCTGCAAAAGCTTGAGATATGAATGAAATCAGCTCTTCCAAAGCCTTGATCTGTAAATATGTGCAGCTGGTTTACGCCCCCCGCACCAAGTTAGTTACAGTGTAAAATGTTCAAATTCTGTCTGGCTTTAAAATACAGGGACTGATGGCAGAGAATATTCATTAGGTTTTAGAGCCACCAAAGGCACTCAGGCATGTAGGCCACCATGGCATGCTGTGAATAGCATCCATAAGGGAAGTTTGAGGTCTGTCAGACAGAATTTTGCCAGGAGATCAGATCTCTTGTGCCATGGGAGTAGCTGCTTGTTCAGTGCTCCAGCTTGCCATTAAGCTAAGGGTTCCCAGAGATCAAGATTTGTGCCTTCATAATAAATAAATTTTGTGCCTTCATAATCTCTGAAATGAGAAAATCCATTACTGATGATTAATGAAACAAACTGTTAATAAAATATGATGCAATTTTTTTTCAACTATTTGTCCTCTGTTCATTGTCAGGTCAATGCTATAATCAGTAAAGTAATTTATCACTGGTATGATCATGTATCTTATGAATCTCAGTTTTTCCCCTTATTACATATTGAACAGATTATTACTAGTAGCAGTTTTCCCTCCAGTTTTCACTGGTATAAAAAATATCTCCCATAAAAGTTGCTAGTATTTTTTCACAATAATCCATTGCATTTAGCATCACTGCTGATGCTGATTTCCCTCTGTATCTGCTTCAAACACTCTGGTGTTTTGAACACAGTCTGCTGCCTATCAGTGAAGAAGATCAAAGTGTGACTCCTTTAGAGATTCTAACAGAAACAAGAAATATTTCTTTTAGAAATATTACAAAGATGTTAAGGATAAAGATCAAAAAAGGCCAGAGGGTTTCATATCATTTACGGTACTTACACTATTAAATACTCCCAGGTCCCAAACAAGAATGTGACGCATTCAACAGTACTACCATGTACCTTTACACACACGGAGCCCGTCTGCCCTCATCCTTGCTTCCCTCTCCTGCTTTTGCTAACCCCTGTGCCACCTGAAGTATCTGCGTGGTCTCTTTGTGAAGGAAATTGGGGAAATAAGCTAGCTGAAAACTTGCTTTAGCTCTTGCCTGGTTGACTTTCATATGAATTCCCCTCATCCAGACTGGCCACTCGGTTACACCAGTGCTTTTGCCAGCCCAGCTCAGAGTGTGAAAGGGAGGCAGGAGCGAGCAGCTGGGAACAGCTTTGCAAGATTATGTTACCGGAGACGTGGCCATACACAAAACCCCTTGGCTCCAGCTGACCCCGAGAACCATCAATGAGCAGTCCACAAGGCTCAGCTTGAAGAACGTGAGTTGTTTCATTAAAGGTCTAGCGCAGAAGTGCTTTGCTGGCCCCGCGCCAGACTGCCCGGCCTCTTGAAAGATCAAGCTTGATATACCACAGGCCAAAGAGGAATCGGGCGCTGTCACCGCTGGCCCCGGACACAGAAACCACCACAAGCTCCCGTCTCTGTAAACTTCTGAACCAGGTTTTCTCACCCTGACCCAGCTGATAAATTTCTCCAGAAAAGGAGAAATGACTGTGGAAATAATCTAACTAATGGCAAATGATTAGCACAAGGATGCACCTGGAAGACATCAACACCCTTTCAGAGATTCTCATCCGAATACGGCAAGCTGTGGTATCATGCATACATGCGTCACGGATAAGAATGGTGCACTGTACCTGGGTAATCCTCAGAGACATGCACTGAATAGGATACGCTGCAAAAAGAAAAAGAAAAAACAAAACAGAATTAATAACAATGACATTAACTGCTGGTATAACATTTTTTTCCTCCTCCTGTATTATTTTATGTTTATTTATAGGTTTCTGACAGTTTCCAGGATGGAAGGTAACAGCTATTTTGATGGCTTTTGAAGTGGTAAAAAAAAAAAAGGGCAAAACGCATCATGCCCATTTTGAAAGCTTACTTTGCTAAATTGGCTCATCCCAATTTCAACCTTCTTAAAAAGAATATCAAGACTGCATTATATTCACTTGAGAGTAACATTTCACAATATCTTTACTTATGCTTACAAAAATAAGAAAAAGCTGCTCTTTGAACACCACAAAACTAGAAAAGCCCAGTCTTTCCTGCATCTAGTTTCTGACCCAAGACTTAGTAGGAAGCCTTTCTTACTGGTTGAGGTGCTTCTGTATGTTCCTGCTGGTTATCATCAGAAGCTCTGGATGGCTGGGGCTCCTCCTCTCATTGAGCCCCTGTATTTATAACAGTTGTGGCAAACCTATTTGATACCTGTACCTCTTCAGCAAGCTGAGTTCAAGTCTAATTTTAAAGAGCCACAGTCACACTAAAGGGTAGCTTCACTGTGTGGATTACCTGAATCAATTTCATCAGAAAACAGTCATGCAAACACACTGTCCTGGTCCTCCAGCTCAGCCCACATGTGCTTTCCCTACCACCCAGAGAGATCTCCTTTAATTCACTGCTGAGAGCAGGACAAATGGGCATGATAGGCTCAGTTATCTAGCTACCCACCAACTCCTTTTGATTTTTTGTTAAGGTTAATGTGTGTCTTCATATTGCATTAAAAACATTCAACTGCAGCATGCTGAAAGCCTTCTGTTGTATAATTCATGTTCTTTCCACTTCTAAATCCTATAAATTGTATGTGTCAACTTACACATTTAAATAATACATGGCGTGTGTTCATGTCTGTAGTGAGTTGAGCAGACAGAAAGATCCACTGAATCAATTTTCAGCGATGAACAATACATACCAAAATTTACGAAGGGGACTGAGCCATCCTGCCTTTGTTGTAGCAAGTTAAGAGGACAAAGGCAGAATGGCACAGCCTTCTTCATAAATTTTGGTATGTATTGTTCATCGCTGAAAATTGATTCAGTGGATCTTTCTAAATTACATGAATGCAACTTCCATATAGACTTACAAAATAAAACCATGCAGGATTTTTTTCTTTGTCTCTCTCAAGGACTTCCATTAAATGAGCTGCACCTTCACAATCCAATGACTGGAGGAGCAAAGGAGCAATCAACGTGAAAAAGTAGAGCCTTCACACTTTCTTCCCTAAGTCAGTCTATTACCGCACAGCTCTGTCACCTGTTTTTGCACATCATCTATTCTAGCATAATTCATTTTGTGTATTGTTTGACTAAGAGGCAAAGATGCCTGTTTCTTCAACAGCTGCAAATGTTCACACAAATTGAAGCAGAAAGAGTGTTTATTACAGCTGACAACAGATTTAGCCACACGACTCTTGATAGCCTCAGTCAAGCCAGAATTAAATCCCATCACTGTGTAAATGCAGCATTTTGTGATATTTCTCTTTTAATTATTTTTCAGACATTTAAAATAGGCAACATCTGTATCCCCTCATCTTGGAGCATTTTCCCTTAAGACTAGGGTATTTAAATCTAATTAATCTGTCACTGCATAAAATATCACTATTTTAAATAGGGAAATATTCCAAAATAAGGACGCTGTACATCACCGCAGTTATGTGTAGAGAGTTTTTCCCTGTGGTGAAAAAAACAACTACCCAACATGAAAAAAACACACAAGAAGTTAACTAAGGCCTGTTCTTACCAAAACTGTGTTTCTAGTCATGACTTCTTCCTTCCACTACCAAAAGAGGTACTTTGATCTTACTCTTTTAAACTGGCTGCTTGCACAGCTCTGCTGCCTCCAGAATTGCTGTCTATGGGTTTATTTGACTCCTGTTATATAGGATTATTTTCAAGTGTGGACTTTTACTCCAAAACAAGAAAAATCTTTCTAGAACTTGCTCCATATTTGTCCATTTCTAATTCAAAAAACATTTTAATCCAATTTAAAAACTGCAGCAAAGCAAGAAAATTCCATGCATATATAAATATAAAAAAGTTCTTCATATTGAGATCAAGAACATGGGCTGAAGATATTATGGAATTTCCATCAGTGTGGATACTCAAAACTCAACTGTGTAAGGCTCTTAGCAACCTAATCTAACTTTGAATCTGGACTTCACTCCAGAGTTAACTTCTGCTTTGAGTGGGAGGTGGACCACATAGTCTCCACAGGTCACCTCCCCACATAATTACTATATGTGCCTATGTACAGAAACCCTACGAAAGTGTTTCTCTTCCTTCTACTTCATCATGTGGTATCTGTGGCAGCAGCAGCTGTGGCGACATTAAATGGAAACTAGTTAGAAAAAAATATGCTGTGGCTCTTGTGAAATGGAACTGAAATGAAAAGGTTCATGAAGGTGCAGGTTAGAAATAGTCTCAAATCAGATCCTGTAATGACTGTAAGCAAATTCAGGGTCTGACCCAGCACCCACTGAATCCAGCAGTGGTCACACTACTAAGCTGAATATTATTATCAGAGAGGAGAAAGGAAAGGTAAAAATCATGTAAAGAAAAATTATTTTATGAACCCAGTAATACAGGAAACCTCATAATACAGGAAAAAAATTTGCCACGAAAATCTGATGTCACCTCCATCTGAAAAGCATTAATAGAAAATCTGTCTGCCAAACTGAAATTAAATGGTAATATGTTGGACATAGTAACGGAATCTGATGAGCCTGAGCTGTCACTTCAGAGAAAACGGCTTAAAGAAGAAGTGAACCAAAGATTAAAGAAGAAAATGCCTGAAAATGGGATCTTTATTTCCAATTAAAATAAACCAGTAGTTTTTATTAGAAACACTACTGACTTAGTTTAGGAACTGAACAAACATAGTTTAGTCCTCTACTCCGCAGAACCATTAGTTTATTATGCTGGGTGTGTTTCATCTGAAACTCTTTACATTATTAGTTCCACACCTCTCCTCCCACACAAAAAAGGGAATGTCTCATTGTCTTCTTTCTAGCTAAATTCACATTTTCAGCACATGTTGGGATGTCTCTTCAGCATCCCCAGATCAGTGTATCCTGAGAATTATTAGTGAAGTATTATGCCAAAGAAAGCTCTGGTGTGAACAGTCTCTTAGATAGCCCATTCCTCTCACACATATTTAAACTCATAATCAGGGAAAATAAACAGTTTGTTTGAGCCCCCAGAGAGAGGTGGTGGTGCTTTGCTTGGGCTTGTAATCCTATGTTAGCTATGTGCAGACTATGGAAGAAAAAAGTGGAAATAAAGTTATTGAACAGAAGAAAATTTGGTTTTGTGTCCCAGCTTGCCCCTGTGATTGTCACGTAGGCTCACGCTTTGGCACATTTTTCTGCACTGAGGATAAAGTGCTTCCTTCTGACTCTGCACCTGATTTGTCAGAAAACAAGATATACCAGGCTAACAAAGGTCTCTAAGGAGGCTCCTGTCCTGCAGCCACACAAGCATTTTCCCACTGACTTCAATGAGATTTAGAGCCAAGACAGAAACAGAGGGCTGCCACGGCTTATAGCACCTTAAACAGCACAGACTTCAGTGAAGATGCAGATGTTCAACGCTGCTCAGTGTTAAATCCTCTCAGAGCCAAAGAAAGCCTTTACTGAAGCACCATTCTCATTTAAGTACTCAGAAATGCAACTGGAATTAATTTAGGCCTGGTTCCCACATAGAAGTACAACATGATTATTCCAGGGAGGGATGCAATTTTTTTCTTCTAGCAATGCAGTTCCTCTGTTCGACCCTATTGCAGTTACATTGCTATAAATACAGCTTATAGCACTATAATTTATTTCCATTCCCATAAACACATTCTAACCAGCCAACCGTTGTCCTTGCTCATTCAGTTATATTGCTTTAGCTCCATGGACATAGTTAAACTCTTGGGTGTAAATAAAGCCTCAATGATGGTGTTATTTCTGTTTTATTCAACTTAGACCCTCTGCAGAAGGCATCCTGCAGTACATATGTTTCTTGACCCTTAAGCTCAGAACAAGCTTCATAATAGAAATGGCCTAGTAAAAATTTTGTTATTTAACAAACACTAAAGCACCATATGAGAAATTAGTGAGAGCTGTCATGTTTCACTGCTTATGAGTTTTTAATGTAAACTCTTTATTGCTTGAAATAATATTAACATGTAGGTCCACAGCCTTAGTTCAGTAACAATTCTACTCACAGGGGACTCCTTGCAAGCATTTTCTAATGTGATTTAACCACATCTGCTCCTTCTTCAGAAAGATTATCCTGCAAGGGTCCATCTGCATTTGAGAACTGATTCATCAATCCACCACATAATTGCTATTTTTCAGATTAATATGTCCCAATTTGATACGGAACAAGCAGATTCACCTGCATTTGACATTACTGTAATTTCTTAAAGCTAGTCAAAAAGAAGTCAAGAGTCCAAACTGATTATCTTACCATCCAAAATATTACCCCAAATACTGAAGCTCTGGGGTAACCTAAAAATCCATGAAAACAGAAAAAGGTAGCAAAGCAAAAATTACTGTGACCTGTTTCAAAGCACTTTCATAAAAATGAAAAGAACCAGGTTCACCTCTTCAGATCAATTTGTAAGATTGTTTCCTGTGCCTTGAACTGCAGTTTTTAGCTATCACGGTACAGACACCAGGATCAGACATGCACCCTGAAGCCACAACCGTGACGCTGGAGCTGGAGAATATGACGTATCATCCCATCAAATTCACGTTATCTCAAGTCTACGCTACCTGTAGTTTCTTTCCAGGAAAGAAATCCTTTAAGCTGAATTTCCAGCTGTTTTGCACAGCAGGAACAGCGTGAAGCATCTGGCACAAGCCTAAGATTTATGCCTATGGAACGGTTATGACAATTCAGCCATCTCTATTCCATGGCAACAGCTGACTTACTGCCTTATTAAGTGTGGAAATTGTGATCTAGTTTCTATTCCAGTTTTAGCTGTCTCTACTAGAGCCAGAGCTCCATGTGCTAATGTTGTAGCTTGCAAACTTGCTGTAGAAAAGAAACAAGATTTTTTTGTCACATGGAATCTTATGGTAGTCTAATGCCAACCTGTAACAAGAAAAGACTAAATAGGAGTTTCTTAATCTTAACGCACCTGGACCTACAGAATTCAGATAAGATTTTTTTTTTTAATGATATCCAAAATCCCAAATCTAGCTCATCAATGAAGTAAAGCAATAAGTTAATAGGATGCAGAAAACTTTATACCAGAAGAAGACTACTACAACTCAGCAGAGCAATCTATGGACAAATATGTAAGATTAAATGCTACTGTGGTATTGATTATATGCCAGGGTCAACTTCTGAGTAAGCTGGTGAGCTGAAGAAAAGATTAGTGAAACCTTGATAAAAAAATAAAATTATACTGGAGAAAAATTTGCGCCGAAGGTCCCTTTTAATGATCTCTGTAGTATTTCTAAAACCAAAGCATGATATGGACCTCATGATTTTACTCTCTTCTAGGTGAGGCAGTAAGAAGAAATAAGAGTAAGTTCCAACTGAACAGATGCAACTGAAATTGTATTCTTTCACCAATTTCTAGCTATCAGCTCTCAAAATTACTACTTATCATCAGTATCTACACAATACATGCCACACTAAAACAACATTTTATGTATGTCCACTTATTATATGGAAAATATTCCCATTCCCATCTTCACTCCTTTGTTTCCCTATCTTTGAAAATGCTTCATTTTCATACCATTTGTACTATTCATACTTCATACTATTTTACTTCTGCCCAGCCTTTTTCCTCAAATGAAAGAAAATTGGCTCCAAAAAGATTCCACAATGAACACAGGCCATTCTCTTCTCTAGAAACTAGCCAGGGATCCAGTTTGAAACCTAGTAGCTTTGCAATAGATCATATCACAAATACAGGGTAAAAATTATGATTTTCAGACGGTGTCCTGTGGGATCCCATTCAAACAAAATTTTCATATTGCATTCCTGAAATATCTGACCTTTGATCAAGTGTCTTGAGAATTAGTAGGAGGTGAAGGCATTTAGGTATAGGCTAGCTGAAAAACTAGGTAGGCTATTTACACAAAAAATTGGAATACTTAACAAGAAAAAAAATTCCATTACTCTTTTTCTTTTTTTGGTAGTTGACCTTATTAGAATTAGGAAATTCTCTGAAGAGAATTACAATTCAAAACTAATAGTTAAACACATTGCAAAAGGCTTCAATGTCAACTCTTTTTTCCAATTTGTACAAAGATGACATGTATGCAAATAACAGCAGAAGTGACACAGCAGCCATAAGCAGCAATTTTTTATGCCAAAAAAGATCTCTTATGCTTAATGGACACCTCCAAAGACAAGCCTTCCAAAGTCACAGCCTGGAAAAAACCATTTTGTTCTATGTTGAGAGCAGAAAAAACCCCAAAATAACTATAAAACAATGCATAATAAGCAAAAATTTTTACTGTGTTACTTACAGCTATGACAAAAAAACTTAATGGAAACTCTCCTTTTGGTATTCAACTGCCACAACCATGAGTGACATGAGGGTTTTTGACAATTTATGAACAAGTGAACAAGTGAATTAGCAAAATGCTTCATCACTTGGTATGTACGATTACTGTGCTATGAAATACTTCATTACCTTTCAGTGGAACCCTTAAAAAACAATGCAATTACACTGCAGGAAAAATAATCTTGCTCTTTCACTCTACAGTATTTGAAAGGTTCCATCCCACCCAGCATACATCAGCTGATGAAGTGCCCTGCTGAAGCTTATATTTAGAAATATACATAAAACTACATCAGCATTCTGATTTCTCTTATCAGGTAAATTTTGTAATCAACTATTGCTAGTATTCACAAAGTCTTTAGTAAAAACTATGTATTTTTAATGTATTTATAAATGTACATTATAAATGTACATTAATAATGATATAAGACACATTTTATTGTATTGCAAATCACATTAATGAGTGAATACTATTAGCAAATACAAATCAGCATTCCATTCATTCCTGATACCTTTTACAATACAGTCCCTATAATGTGACAAAAGCATAAATGGAACTGATAAAAAAGTTCCAGTTGTGTAAAACACAACCACAAAGTGATGTACATCTCCAAGCAGACAGACAGACAAACAGTAATTAGAATCACATGAGTTAGAAATATGTAAGATAGCACATCACATGACATGGTTCTGAAAGTAAAACTTTGCATAAGGCTTTTTAATATTCAAGTAAACATACATATTTTTTATCTTTCACACAGTGAAACAACCATTGAAGGACAGGATTTGTGCTTTTTTTTTTTTTTTAAGCCATGAAATAAAAACTAATGTCATTAAATAAAATAGCAATTACTGAAAAATAAACTTCTTATCTTCTGGAATAGAGAAGTCTCCAAAATGAGACAAAAATTAAACCAAGATGGACTGAAGTTTCCATAGTAGAGCTATGGAAAAAGTGACTGTTGATCAAGGGCAGCTAGAATAATATTAAATAGTATTAAAATTGATTTTGTTTTCTGTTACAGAATTTAGAACTTGGATTAAATCCTGCTGAAGTCCAATGGAGACTTTAGTACTTGACAAACAAGATTACAGACAAGTTGCACAGAAAATAAAAAACTTCTGGTCCCTAACACACTTCTGGTATTTCTAGAAACAAGTACTTAACTGCTTTGCTAAAAATCTCAAAATGTTGTCCAAAGGGTGAAAATTTTGGTGAATACTTTTTTTTAAATATTTGCTGCTTGCTGTACAACGGGAGTGTGATCCATTTCACATCCATGCTATTTTATGGATTCCTGACTAAAGCAAGCTTCATGGATTTCTAAACAGCTCTTGAAGTATCCTTTAAAACGTTTTGAATGTGTGTGTCTGCTTCTCAGCAATTTGTTTTCAGATATACAGGCCACCTTACATCTCCTCCTGAAGCACATTAGTTCAATGAGTTTCCGCATCCCTTGTGATCCAATAACTGATGACCCAGCATCAGTCACAGCTATTTTTTTGCTGCTAGATAGAGCCAGGTGCTTGCAAAGAATTGAAATTTGTGCACACGTTCCTTTCACTATACATCAAAACTCCCCCTGGTGCACCAGCAATTAGGCAGAACAGAGTAACAAGTGACTCTGAGTAATCTTTTCCTCTGGATGTTGGGGAATGTGCGTGTGTGATGACATATGAAAAGTCCCAGGCACATCTAGTGATGACAAATTAGAACTATTCCAAAAGAGAGGTGAGCCGTGTCAATGAGTCAAAAAGGGCATTGCTTTCATTTCTTGACATAACCTGGAGGAACAGACACCGCTGAGTCAAAGTTATGTGTTTGCGTTTGTCACTAAGAATAATTGCATTACTAGTCCTTTCACGCAAGCAAAGTGCATCTGAATCAAATAGTGAACGTTATTCATAAAGCCCCGCTTGATTTAGCATGTTATTCAAATAAAGGGGATACAGAAGACTGCAGCTCAATCATTTCCTTTTTGCAGAGCATCCAATGAAAAAGGCACAGCAACTTCTAATAAGTGCACCGAGGTCTACAGGATTAATCATCACTCCAACAAACACATGGGCACTCCTAAAAATAAAAATAGCACTTATGATATAAGCAAATCAAGGACACTCAGGGGAAAAAAAAAAGTGCATGCTGTGTGTGATTCTAGAAAGAGTTATGTGTGCAAGGTCAGGTTGTCCACAATCAGACTACACCAGAATAAGGCCATTTCACCCAGAACTACAAAAGCCACCTTTTCTTGCAGTCACCCTGCCTGACCAGGTCCAGTTCCCTCCCCTCAACACTGATAGTCCTTAAACATCTCTTCTGTGTTCTTCCTTCTCTCCACTGGTCACAATGGTTCGAATTGTCCTTCCATCCTACCCATTAGCTCTTCATCCAGTTTCAGTCTTCCCCAGGACACAGATTGCAAAGCAAACTCGGGACAGACACCTCTTGACCCAACTCAATGATACAGTCAGAGCAGTAGGTATGACCACAGCCTTTGGGCACCTTATTTCCAGGGTTGGAGCCATCTTCTCCATCTGTGGTTTTTCTACAGTTGTTTTTTTTATTATTTTATTTTTAATGGAAGAAAGTTTTTCTTCTCTTCTGCTTCTCTCTTTTCATTTTGGAGCATTGGTGTCAGAAGCAACCATGACGTGCTCCTTTTGGAGGCAGTTAAGAGTTTTCTTAAAGCCATTAATGTTCTTTTGGTCCACAAAGCAAACTGCAAACCAAACAGTCGCAGTGATCCAAGCAACAGAAGAGAGAATCTTGCCATAGGACATTTTACCCAATCATTTTAGCTGATAATTCCAGCACCTTTTCAATCATTAAAACCAAACATAAAGCCCATAAAAATCCCTGGAGACATTAATTTAACTGCATTGTGTCCCTAACAAGTGGAATGGCTCCTTTCCTTTACTTGCAGTGTTAGGCAATGGAGAAAAGTCCTGGGCATCATTCTTAGAGCACTCTACACATTCATTAATTTGTTGGCATTTTTGCTTGTTTATCTAATGAGGTGTGCAACAGCCACTGCTGTGCTGGGAAAAAGTAACACATTTAAATACTCTTTCTCTTTAGTTCTTTAATATACCTCACAGAATTGAAATTTTTCCCTTCCCCCTGCCCCTCCCCCCCCAGTAAAGTCCCCAGTACTTCCTGCTATACCTGAAATACTGTATTTATAAACTATTTTTTTCTGTAAGTTCCATACATACAGCTTCCATTAACATCAGTGCAAACTCAATATATAGCTTCCAACTATAGCATTTGAACATCAGACTATAGCTTTTAGGAAGAGGCTAAACTAAAAGTGCGTATTTTTGCACACCTTCAACATAACAAGATGCCACAGGGCAAGATTTTCAATAGATGTTACCTATGAAATTGCCCAGCCCAGTTTATTCACGCTGATATAATGCGTTCACGTTAACTCAGGACCGCTGGCATACCTACAGCCAGTTATTTATCTGTTCCTTACAGGTATGCACAGTCTTCTGGTCAAGTTAGTACGGTGGTGTCCAGCACCTCTGAGAATGGCGATGTGATGACACACCATAGACCCACATCCTGCACACATCTTAATCCAAGGTGACGATCCCACTTCCCGGCTCCTGCACCCCACAGCTGCAAGGACTGCTTGCATATCTGCGGTGCTGGCCCATCCTGATGTCCTACGATGCTAAGATGGTCAAAACCACACCACTGTCAGCCATTAGAGAGCAACAGGAGGTGCTAGCCGCCATGCCAGTGGTTTTTGCCTCCTCCACCCCAAAGACCCAAGAATTACAGTGGCGGAATGGACAAGATGAAGCACGAGAGCAAGTCAGTCCCTCACACCTGGAGCCTCACTGGGACACGTCTCCATTACGACACCACAGTCACGAACAGCACATACTCACGAACAGCAAATAAAATGGAAAATTCAGTATAAGATTGTCTTCACAACAAGAAAAGATGATACGTTTTTTCTTTCTTTCCCGATAAGACAGCCTCAGTCTGAGGGCACAGGTACAGTTCAAATACAACATTCCGTTCTGGATGTCCTTAGCATTAGAAAGATACCAGTAAATGGGAGGGAGTGAAGGAATCATCAAGAAACAATCACTGATCTGGCAGAAGAGGCCAGCAAACAAAAAAATGTAAATGGGTTTAGACAGCTAGGTATATAGAGTATGGCAAATCAATGAGCAAGTGTGGTAGGAAATGTGATGGCTGTTGAGACATGTTTTCCAGTGTGCAAACATAAGGATAGATATCATATTTATATGCTGGCCCAAGGGAAAATAGCAAGCCATATTCTAGTGAAATCTGATGAAAAAGTACAACCCAGCTTAAAATCAGAAATGGAGAAGCCCATCAAACAGTGAATTAGACTCCCAGGGAAGGGTTAGAGGGCTAATCACATGGCCATGTAAAGTCAGGATGAAAAAGGAGTTTAAGTAAAATTAAAGGAAAAATTTTGCATTGGCAAGTTTACTAACAAATATGTTTCCCCTTGCTAATTTCAATGAATTATGAATGAGTAAAACTTTACTTGCCTTTCTCACTAGTAACTCGGAGAACAAAGTTGTAGGTTGAATATGACATTGACGACTCTCAATGTGACTCATGGAAAAAAATTCAAAGCACACCCCTGTACTATATTTTGGTAGTGTGCAGAATAATAGCAGCAGGGAATTTCAGTTCAAGCACTTTTTATTTATTTGAAGTGGCAGCATTGGCTAAGATCTGAAACAGTTCTTGCACCAACTTCTCATGAATTTTAGCTGTTCCTGAATACCACACACTGATTTTTATTTCATGACAGAATGCAATAGAAGGCATACTGCACAGTTCTTTTGTGTGTGTGTTAAGGCATATTTAATAACAGCCCATCTAATAACGAACAATTTCTAAATTGTTCTTAGCCAAAGAATGCTTCTAGACGCATGACTGCTCACGGAATATTAATTTCATACTATACCCAAATAACCAGCATATAGTCTGGCAGACATCCCTACAGAAAATCCTAAGAAAAATATAGAATAAACAACAAAAGATAATTTTAGTACCCTACCCCAACATGTAGTTAGATTCTGAATACCATTTTAATTTGTAGAGATACAATTAAAAAATCCCTCCACTAGTCTTAATTAGATCACTGTCTTCTCAAAAACTAATTACATGTCAGATGAAGCACTGGCTTAGGAAGCCCCTGTATTCTTGCTAAGGCAGATGTAGTTCTATTCCCAGCTGTGTTACAGTGACTTGCTATAATGCCTCTCAGCAAGAAAAAATGCACACATTTTCAAAAGGCAATCACTAACTACAAAGCTTTCTAGACGCTGATTTACCTTTCATGCATGCTGAACCTCTACTTCTAAAACAGAAATCAGCAGGAACCACCAGCAGTTTTGAAAAATAAGGCTAAGTCCAGACTCTACAAATAATTAGGTAACAATAATTGTGCAGAAATGGCAGTTAGACACCTAAACTCTTTATATTCCCTTGAAAAACCCATCAGTACATATCTACCACTTTAGATAATTCATTATACTCAAAAAGGTATAAAAATATCCATTTTATTATAGATTTCTAAAAAAATTTAGGTGTCTTAAAAGGGAGCCCACTACCCAAGCAACTTTTCTGATGCCAGCATGTAAATACCCTTGAGAAACTGGTTAAGTAAGACTCATGCTAAGGTACTCAAAAGGGGAACCTACTTCTCAAAATACAAAATGAAATCCTGACCCCATGAAATTCAATAGGCAAAACTCTCACTGATTTAAAAAAAAAAAAAAGTGAAGGTTTACCCTTGTCTCAGTCACCATCAGAACTGCAATGGAAAAAATGTCAAAGATGATGTACTCTCTTCATCCCTTCCTTACTCCATGCTCTGTACTGCTTAGCACACTCAGCCATCAAAATGATCACCAAAATTTGGAAAGCATCCTGAATATGGGAAACAGTAAGTGATGTTTTGTAATCCAATGTTCTATTTCCAGTAAGTCTAAAGAATGGAAGTAAACATGGCCAGAAAACTTCAGTCTTCTGTTAATGTGAGATTAAAACCACTAAGTTTTTCACTAATATAGAGCTCTTAATTTGAAGATCTCCTCAGAGCCTTTAATAAAGACAGAGCTATGAAGACTCATGAAAAGTGAGATGGTATAAAGAGAACAAAAATCTTTAAGCTATAATGAAAGAAAAGAGGATCAAACACCAGAGAATAACTCCTCCCTTCTTGATGTTTCACTGACACCACGTGCATTTGCAGTGACTTGAAGCCAGCAGCGCCCCAGAAACATCAATGGAAGCAGTAATGCAGCTGTAAGTGCTTGTCACTCTGTTTACTGAGGCCATTGTACTGAGGAACCTAAATATAGAGATTAAAAAATCTGATTCAGCCATTTACATGTTAAAACCGGGCTTAGTTTTACCAAGATCCAAACTGTCTTCTCGGGCATGTTGGGACACATAAAACACAAGACACCACTGGGCAGCTGAACTGCAAATAGTTCAAAGTCGGCAGAGTCAAAATAATGTAAATGAGAACACTTGGGAAGATTATTTCTTTCACTTGAGGGTTGGGGGCTCGGCTTCTTCTTGAGGGAGGCGAATTCACAAAGGCAAACCTTCACAGGATACTGCCCCAAGCGGGTAGGTACACAGCAATTTAATCTTCGCCGAAAATTCCCCCTCCTCCCCTCCCCCCCAAAAAAAAAACTTACCAGCAGTGGTAACACTGGTGACACGGCTCACCCAGTTGTTTATCATCAGAGGCACCAGCGACACGAGCCACGTGAGCATCTCGATCAATAAACACCCCCCTTCCTTTCACAGCCCCCTCCGGTGCCACGGGGGCTACTGCGGAGGCTGCTGCTCCCGAACCGGCAGCCAGGAGCCCAGCGGCAGAGCCATTACAGCTCACTCCGTTTCGAAAGGTCACTCACTTCCCATCACCTGATAGCATCATTGAGCCCAAGAGAAGTGGGTAACTGTTTGCAATTACTGCCCGGGGTGAAATGGAACAGTAAAGCCGTATCACTTATTTGCACCAGAGAAATTAAAAGGAAAAATAGCCGTCTCCTTTCACACCGGGACACGTGTAGCAGAGGGCCTGAAAAATATAGCAAGACTTTACTGCTTAACGAAGTACTTACAGTGATATATTAGGGCACAGAAGTTATTACTGTGGGAGAATCCATGATGTGTTAATCAAAACACATTTGAAAGGCTTCATCATATTTTTAAATTATGCTGGACCATGCGTGATCTGGCCTCGCGAGGACCCAGCCACCTCCTGGCTGAGAAGGCTGTGGGAGCAGAGGATGCTTTGCACTTTGCAGGATAGGGTCCTCAGTGCTCAAAGGAAAATCAAACCTAAATTTAACCTAAATGACCCAATCAGATCAAGCAGCTTTAATTAATAACATTTAATGAGAACATAGTTTGTGGTGTAAGCAATCGAATTTCAAGCTTTTTAAAAAAAAAAAAAAAAAAAAACACCAAAAAACAACCAGAAAACCACCACCACACAACAGCTTAGCACTGACTATTTCACCTCTCGAGTTACCCAGCAGCAAAACTCTGGCTGAGTTGAAGGAAAGAGCAATAAGCCTCTCTACCCCCGCTCCCCATTCCTCACATTCTCTAGTTAGTGGACCACCAGAGGGCATACCTATTGCTCTTCTTCTCAACTGCATTTTCTGTGAGCCTCAGCCCTTGTAGAAACACCATCAAAAGTGTTGGGACAATGCCCTGCTGGGAAAGCCACTGATAGTGCTCCTGTTTTATGGGTGGGAAACAAATATCCAAGAATGACACTGAACTGTCTCAGCTCACACGTAGCCCATGGTAGATAATGAGCTCTTTTCTATCACAGGCACCACCTGGAAGACCACCCTTTCTCATATGAAGTATTTCAATGCTGGCAAAACTATTGTTGGATGTGAGTGTTTCACATTCTCCTGCTAAATACAGGTATTTTCAATCCCAATAAAAGGTTTAGAGTTGACTGAGTTTTTGTCACATTTTTTCAAGTCATCTGGTATATATAAGAAAAATGTTACATCTACTGCCTGCCTAATTTAGCTAAGGATATCCAACCATGAATATGTTGTACAACGAAATTCCAAGTAGTATGGACAACACAGCTTTTCTCCTCTGCAAACTGCAAAACCCTGCCACTTCCCTTTTGAAACAACAAAGTAGAAAGGCTTACATGAAGGTACCTGCTATGCATTTTCAATAAAATACAGATTTTGAGTTTTACTTTTGGAACACCCACTATATATTTTTTACCAAACTTCCACCAAACAGTCACAGCAGTTGACCATTTAATTGTCACTGTGTACCAGAGCAAGGGGATTTTACTGACCTCATATTTGCTGCACTGTCTACAAACAAGGACAGGCTGAGGGAGCTGGGGTTGTTCAACCTGCAGAAGAGAAGGCTCTGGGGAGATCTTATAATGGCCTTTCAATATCTGAAGGGAGCCTACAGAAGAGCCAGAGGACTCTTTGTCTGAAAGTGTAGTGACGGGACAAAGGGCAATGGTTCTAAATTGGAAGAGGGGAGATTTAGGTTAGATGCTAGAAAGAAATTCTTTGCAGTGAGGGTGTGAGACACTGGAACAGGTTGCCCAGGGAAGTTGTGGATGCCCCATCCCTGGAGGTGTTCAAGGCCAGGCTGGATGGGGCTTTGAGCAACCTGCTCTAGTGGGAGGTGTCCCTGACTATGGCAGGGGGGTTGGAACTAGATGATCTCTAAGGTCCATTCCAACCCAAACTACTCTATGATTCTATGAAATAGAATGAGATGAGTAGTAATCAGTTTGATTTTTTTAAAAGCTTAAAAATTTTACAAACATTATGTCCTGTAAGCAGTATGAGAAGCAATGGGAATAGGAGGTAATTCCACTGGGAATAAGAGATATATAGGTTACCTCTTATGATGAAGACAATGTATTCATATAGGACTTTACTGAACACCAGCACCCTTGCACAGTCCTACCAAAAGGACTGATCCTATCATCACCATAATCTTTACAGCAGTGGCAAAGCCAGTACAGAACTCATAGACACAGCAATGCAACAGAAAACCAGTAAGCAAAGAAAAGTCAGACAAAGCCAGCTGAGTGACTTTAATTTACAGACAAACAAGATCTCTGTTTATAGATTGTCTTCTGGGTTTTTTTGTGGTTTTTCTTAAAAAAAAAACATTTTTTTCAATACAGATCACATTGAAATATGAGAAAGAAAACTGCTCTTGTGTGATATACTTCACTAATGAATCCTAGCTTCAATGAGAAATTACGATAATTCAAATTTAATCTCTTAAAACAATTTGTGGTCCCTCACCTTCTGTGAATTCACCATGTCATTCTAACCTAATGAGCAGCAGCATAATGCATACTACATCTTTCTAACATCAAAGCCACTTGCCTCCCAAAATGCTAATTAGAAGGAAATGAAATTACAGAGAAATAACATTTTGTTTGTTTGATTTGTTTTAAAAATAAAATACAGATCCTGCAGGACACTGGATCCACTACTGTGAAGTGTGAAATGAAGCTAATTTCATTTGATGTACTATATTTGCTTTATTAGATCAGGAGAGAAATGGAAATGCAGCGACGTACTGTAAATGTGCCTAATAAAGTAGGCAAACATAGGCATCAACAGCTTACACAATATATTTCCAGTGAGCTATATTTGTTTTCGCCAAAGTATTTGTGTGAGCAGAAACTACAGTCTAAATCTAAATCTGAAAAGGAAATCAAAAAGGATACCGCTTGTTCAGACAACTAGAGGCCTAAGCATGTAAACTATTCAGTTTTGGAGTCTACTCTTCTTTTCAGGGTCATGCAATCCCCACAGTGTCCTCGGTGGATCTTACATCCTCAGAAAAACAGAATTCCAAGTCAATGGTTGGTTGAGTTTGCCTTTCCTTTCACACCCTCTTCTTTCAAATCCACAGGCACAAATGAACCTCTTTTCCTTAAGAAAGAACTGAAAACAGCATGCCAGCCCCTTTTCTACAGGAGGGGGCAGGGGAAGAGAGGGGCAAGGAGAGGGTGTGCTTTAACCCAGACAATGTGTGGGACAGAAAGGACATGGAGGGTGTCGTCAACTAGCAATGTTTAGCAATTACATTTCTAAATCAAACTGCTCCTAAAACCAACAGGAGCTCCGACATCCATTTCCATAAGGGAACATTGCTTTTGTGAGGCTACAAAGCTTCACAGAGGATCAGGCAACGAGAGGTTTCAGTAAGTGAGCATTCAGTATGAAATATGCAAGTGAACTGCCTGCTTTATGAACCATTAAGAGATCCAGCCATATAGAAAAAATAAGGAGGAAAAAATGGTAATTTGCCCAAATCAGTTTGCACTCAAATCATACTTAATTTAAATAAACAGACACAAGGGTTGAAGGAGTTCAACTCTGCCTAGGCACAAGTGAAAGTAATGCAAGCCGGTTTATTAATAGACAGATTAAACCATCCAGAAACGGCCTGATGAGTCAGTACACTCGGCAGCTGAAGGAGATCTCCACAGCTTTCACACATGATGGGCGCCTGTGACAACAAGGTCTACAGCTAAAGCCACGGGTGCCAGCACATGGCTCTCTGGAGCTGACAGTGGGAAGCCCTGAGCAGCTGTAATGGAAACAGGGGCACTCGGCACTTCCCTCCAGTTGCTGGCAGGTTGGGTAGTCATCTCCACACGCAGTCACACCAGCCAGTAAGGAACTGGTCTGAGCAAGGGAGCCCCAGGGAAGTTAGGTTCCATGGTTCCATGGAACTGGTTCCATGGACTGGGGCTGACACCAACACAGGGAGTCAGTGGGAGAGGTTCCCTGCGGCAACTGTGGGGTTACTGCCAGGGGGCATCAGACACTTTATGAGGTGCCTAGCAAGAGCTCCTGGGAATGGCCCAAGACACATGATGGGAAGGACCAAAGGTGGTCAGAGGCGGTCTGAAGGGGAAGAAACAAGGGAAAAGAGAGGGACAAGGGGATAAAAGAGGCTGGTCCTGGGTCGACAGGTCATTATGGTTGTCTGGCCGTGCCCTGCCCTGGCTAAGTGTGGGCTGGCCTCTCATGGGCACCAAGCTGGTGAGCAGGATAGGAAGCTGGAGGATATATAGGCATATTGTGTCTACTGGGTATACATGCTCAACCTTGCTACAAGCTGGACTTGGAGACATGAAGCTGTGGCAGCCTTATCTCCAGCAGACTACCAAGGTTGGCAGCTCTTGGTAGATAACATCTTTGTGCTGGACTTACACAAATAATTGCCAACTCTTCATTTGATATCCAGATAGGAAGAACTATATACCCACCAAAGTACAGTTGAGGATATCCTAACTATAATCCTCACAGCTCACAAACTTCCAAAGATCAGTTATCAACACAGAAAGCTTTCCAGATGTTTTACCTGTGCAAACTTGGTATCTGAGAGTAAACAGTAGCAAATCTAATAAAAGGTGTAATAATGATGTAGAAACTGTATTAAACGATCTACACTTCTACACTGGGGAAAAATATTAACTCAAAAGTCACAGTCTCTTGCCAGAAGACAAATTTGGGGTGATAAATACTTGTTTCTGATTGTAGGTTTGCAGCTTTACATTCAGCTGAGCCATCAGCACCTTTGAACAGCTGAGACTGATAAAAGCATGGTCCAGTGGAAACAAATGAGGATGAGGTATGAGCTGTGCACCTGGCAACCGATGAACACGGCTTTCCTTTACACGGCTTTGAACTTCATGCTTCCTCTTCCCCTTCTGCAAAATGCTTTGAAAACTACAGATAAAAGGCCTATGTTTATTAGCCATTATACCGAAGCCTTATACTCCAAAATAAGATACAAAATATAAAAGAACATTAGCAGCCAAATTCTCAGATGGTAAACAGCAGCCTCCCCCCATCCCAGCTGATAATTTTCTCAAACGAAGAGGCCAGCCCACAAATCAGTTCTAATTTACATTTCACCTGTGACATGAAACTTCTCAAAAACTGCTGGCAAAGCTGTGCTATGCCAGAGACTTGACCTGCAAAAGCAACTAATGTTCCTGGTCACATTCAAAAAAGCTGAGGCCAAGCCATGCCACTGTGGGCTGGGCTGGTGCAGGGCTTGCAAAAGGGCCTGGGACACTCAATCTCTGCTGAGGGTCTCCCCCAGTTTCTTCCAAATACAGACTCAGGTAGCCCAAGCATCTCGGCACAGCCCTCACATCAGCCATGTCACACAACTGCCAAAGTGGGAGCCACGTCTGAGCAGCTTGTGAATTCTGGGCAGGTCATGTTGGTCACCGCTTGCTGTGACTCCTCGGCGGTTCCAAAGAAAATAAGATCTGTATAAGGGTTACAAGCAGAATCAGACCTTTTGACTGGTAAATCAATTGACACGCAGTTTGTCTGAAGATCAATGTTTCTTTAATGTCTCTTGCAAAGTAAAAATATCTTTTCTTGATGACTCATTTTCCACACTAAAGAACATCCGTGGGTGGGAGAACAGAGCTGAAGCAATTCTATTTTTTTTTTCTCTTGTCACTATTGTAGCAGCTCTAAACTCCAGCATGAAATAGAAATGAAGCATTGCAAGATGTTTCCAGCAAGCAAACTGAACAGCACTGTTTTGTTACCTCTTTTGTCATCATTTTTATCCAGATGCATATTACATTAAAATCATTTCAGCACTGCTACGGGTCACCCTCACAATCTGACCTTCCAAACACAATGGCAGAAGGGGGGATTTTATTGCATAAACTGCTCAAATGGATGGTGTGTTATTTGCAAAAAAAACCTACTTCATTGTCGGTGTTGTGAGTCCGGTCACACTTTAGTTACATTAGGACCAGGGTCCCTGTGAGTTGGATGAGAATGTGTTTCCCACAGGATTAGAATAAACAGCACTGATGAGTGCCTCAGAAAACCTCTGCAGTGTTGTTGGACTCCCAGACTCTACAGAGCTTGGCAAGAGCTTTCTCCTGTCCCAGTGCCCCCCTACTACACAACACTTCAAGAGGAGATGAATACATCAATCATCTCCTTTGTTCTAGATGGGGAAAAGCGTGGAATACTGACACCTAGTATCAGGACAAGTAGGTGATCCCAGCGTCCTCCTAGGGAAGCAACAATTTTCATACACTCAGAAGGCGGGCAGAAAACAGCCCACAGCTTCTGAACCAGGGCGCCCAAAACAGAAACAGCAGGAAGTGTAGGAAGACTCATCATAAAAGGAGATTTCCTCGCCTCCTCCTCCTTCCCTTGAGCAAGCTGACTCATGGTTTCTCAACAGCCCAAGCACAGTCTTTCCCAGCAATGGCAAAGCATCCATCCTGCAAGCAGCTGTAACAAAATCACAGTGGGCTGAAAGGGAATGATAGGAAAAGTGAGGTTTTTTGAAAGGTAGGGGGTGAGGAGGTGCTACGTTTAAGGAGTATCAGAAAATTCTCATCAGGTAGTAAGAAGGACTGGGAACTTCTTGCCCTCCAATATCGCACCCTGCTCCCACACCCCTCTAGTGTCCAGCATCCTTCCAGCAGAGGGACCTCCAGCAGAACACGAAGAGCCAAGCTGCATCCCATGCTCTGAACATCCACTCTGCCCTCACCCACCTGTGCCTCCCTGCCTGCTGTGGAGGGCAGAGGAGGAAGCCAGACGAGGAGAAGGCCAGTATGCTTTGTTCCTTGCCACCACAGAAGGAGCAACCATTACAAAGAATAATTTTTTTCTGCGTGGGGAAGGAGGCAGAGGATTCCTTTCTGTAGAGGAGGCCATCCAAATGCAGATTGCCCCAAGAGGTCCTACGCTTTGTATGTAGACATAAATCAAGAGTTGCTTTGGTCTTAGCTTAAGAGGGAAGGTATTTTCCCTCATTCCCAGTGAAATGTGACTATATTTTAATTTAAAATCAAGTGCCTCTTGTTATTTTGAGACAATTTTCTCTAACACTTTGCTGTGTCACAGAAGTTGTTACTTTATAGGGTTGTCTTCGACGACTCAGGAATTCCTTCTTGTGTCCTCATTTGCTAGATAAGCTTATTTATTTATTCAGGTTTAAACATTATAGAGCGGTAAGCCCATGCTCTGTTAAAGCTATTGAAAACGCAGGTGCCCAGTCAAACCCGTCCAATAGCAAATATTTGACATGGTTCATAGATCTCTATCTGAGATAGTACAAACTTGCAGACTGACTTTGATTTTACATTTATAAGGGGAAAGAATCAAGCTTTGCTCATACAATAAAAGAGGGCAGGTGCTTTCAGGCAGAGACAAAAATGTTCACAAGCAACCGCAGGTATACCCAAAAGAGTAGTGCTTTCAGAGAGCATTTGTGCAAGCAGCCCTAAAGATATAGACAGAGTAATGAGTCTTCTACGTGTATGAACTCCTCAAGCCAGCAGCTGCTGATCTGAGAGCAGATCTGAAGATGCTGTTTCAGACTCTTCATCTCTCAAGTCAGTACCAAATACACAGCTACAGATTTATTTCCCAGATTTCCCAACATGAGAATAAACTGGGAATTTTTTTACTGACCACAGACCCAAAGATGAGTAACACCAAATGGATTCACTAATAGTTGTAGGATATGATGAAGAAACAAACAAAAAAAGAAACAGGAGGGGCATGAGTGCTCCTGAACTGCAAAACAGTGCATCAGAAGAGGCACTAAGGCTTTCTGTTCACTGCATTTCCAAGCATGGTTTTCTTGAAACTGCTGACACAGTCAAAGTGCTGACAGCTGTCATGTATGGATGGTTATTTCTCTTGGCAAACCTTTTTACTTCTGAAATCTTGACAAATGCAGGTGCTAAGCCAAGAAAATCTAGTATGAGTTACTATTCTATATTGACCTCAGTGAAGCAAGTACCCTCGGTGTATCTCCCAGGATGAAGGATACAGCCACGATAAATAGAGTACAATCCCCATGTAAGTCTACTGTTATAAACATGGTCCACATGCTGTCCATATCTGTCTGAGTCTGTAGTACAGAAATACTAGCTAAACACAGATCACCTGCCAAACAAGAGAGAATTATTTTCAGAAGATCTGTAGAACTTCAGAGAGCTTAGGTTTTACTGGACCACTGTCCAAGGACAACATCTTCACTCAGGATTCAGATTTCATGCTAGCCATGAGCAGTCATAACTCATCTACAATATTTGCAGGCTTATCAAATCTCTCCTTAGTTGAGAACCTCCAAAGCAATATATCACTGAAGAACACAAGATTTGTCCTCACGGGGCCTAGAGGTTCATCAGTCTTTCAAGGTATTGTATCATATTTTATTTCTTTTAACTGCAGGTCAGAACAGAACCCTCAGGCAAAATATGAAAGATCTGCAAATTCTTGTCTCAGAGGGTTTTTTAATCCATTCCTGCCCTACACTATAACAGAAAAAACAATGCAGAAAGGCTTATTTCTTTTTTTCCCTCAATTTCAAACTCATCTAGATGACAATCTTGTACTTTCAGTGATAGCTTGTTACCTCCTTTGCAGAGAGATAAGCTTTTCACCCGTGGAACTTTATTTAGATATGGTGAGGTCAGAAGTCTGGCAGAAATATCTTTGCTGGTATCTACTTCAACATAATCAATAAGAGAAACAAAGGCATGGGAATAAAAGTAGAAGAAATGCAATGGCAAGCACGGCACACAATCCTGTAGGGGTCTTGAAGATTATTTTTAAGGTTAAAATTAAAAAGACCTTGTCCCTCTCCCCCAGCATAAAGCACCTTGTTGCAACACTTGGCTTGCCGAGAAGAATTCCAGCTGAACTCTGCCCGGATGACCTGGAGCCTCTGCCACCCTTGGCCAGCAGACAGAAGGACACTTGTTTTCCACACCCCTAACTTAATTCTCAGGACTGAGCAGCTTGAAAAAGTACTATTCATGTTCCATGCCAACTTACTTCCCTAGTCTCTAAAAAAAACAGTAAGTGACAATAAATTCAGGACTATTTTTAACTTTAAAATGTGTATGTTACTATATTTTCAGCATACGAATAAAATCTGGTGGCATTAATTTGACAGTTTCTAAAATCTACATTTTAAATACAAAATAACACTAGGAAAGCATTGTAGCCCATGAAAACAGAATTATGCAGATTTTGTGGAAAGCTAAGATTTCCAAAGCGTTTTTTAACTGTTTATATTTACAATATTACAGTGCACATTTCTTTATGAAAGAAATTATTAAAATTACTTTTCTAGGGATTCCTCCATTTCAAATTACATTGCTTTAAAACTACTGAAGGGACAACTTTTGTTTCTCTTTGTTCTGTTCTTCTAATCATTTACCGATACACAAATTTTATCTCATTCTAGTATGGTGAGACCTTCAAAGCCTCCATTCCCTCTCTCTCCTAAGAGGTCTTTCTTCCTGATTTACCTTTCAGATTTTCTCCTTATTCCCAATGCTCTTTTCCATTTTATTTTCTCACCTTTTCTTCCCAGCCATTTCTCCTCTCTTGGCCCACTATAGTCCATTATGCTAAATGATATGGATTTAAAAATTCCTCATAATTTTTTTCACCACTGAAAATCATGTCTTCACTAAAACAAAACATTCTATGCTTCCTACAGATGAGTTTTCAATCAAAATGGTAAATAACTGCCCACTTAAATATTTTTGTATGTCCTTAGTGCATCCCGGAAATTGTAGTTGAGGAGCCTCTTTTCTTCTGTGGCCTGAATGGAGAAAGCATCCCATATTTTAACACAACGTTGGACCCTCTTGCACATGATCCATCACCCTGGTCAAGTAACCACACATTTCCTTGCAAGGAGACAATAAAAGGAAGTTTAGAGGGAAAAGAGGAGCAGAAGCTCCATGGGAGCTGAAGTGCAAAATATCTTGGCCCAAGATAAGATCTTTAAACTTTGCTGCATGGAGCTGCTGGGTAGGGCAAGCACAAAGGCTGCAGGAGGAGCAGCCCAGGGTTCACCAGGAACAGAAACGTTGGTTTGCTTTGCCATTTCTTTGCCAATAACACAGTAAGGAAGACAAGAAATAACATTAGGCCAGTAACTAAGCTGAGATGTTTACAAACTTTTATAATTAGACAATTTATTACCAAAAATCACTTTAATTGAGTTTAATTATGAACATGTTAAATTAATTACTTGTACAACATCAACTCAGCAAGAGTAAGACTCCCTGTGCCTCAGGTATCTATTATGGGAGTACCTATCCAAGCAAAGCTATAATCTCATTAGATCAAGGTCTCATGCTACAGAAACACAAAAATATGCAGCAGAACTGGACTAAAACTCATGGATTTAGACAGGAAAACCTGCATGTAAGCAGCGACCGAATGTCCAGACCTGGGCTTTTCAAATACATAATGCATAAGACAATGTGGCTTTTCTGACTTGAATGAAGATTCACATATATATGTTGGACAGATGACTGATCTAGACCTTCCAACTATTTTCCATCCTGGTAGGCTGGGTGACCTGACGGTGACAACCATAAAACTCATCAGTGAGATCCTATGCTGTGGTAGGAGGCACTAAGATGATCTTTTGAAACTGCTGCAGACAATCACTGATAAATCCTCACCACAATAAGCAATACCCTAGGAGACTAAAGAGAGAAAGAAGTGTAACAGCTTTCAGTGAATATTTCCGTACAAAAAACCCTGCTATACAACTAGGACCAGTTTTCCCCAAGTTTTCAGTTGATGCTGATGACTGAGAAACGAGGTGTATGGCAAAACAAGTTTGACAAAAGTTGTCAGGGAGTCCTAGCTAGTACTGTTCCATCCCTTCAATTTATTCAGTCCTAAAACCTACCTCAGCAACACTTCCACCAGGGACTTTTTTGCCTCTTGGTGGGAGAGAAAAACAAACTTCAGCTGAAAATTGCACTTCACAATTAAAGTCCTCCCTGGGCTATACTTCCAAGTATTATAGAGTATTTACTCAAAAGCACTAAAGGGGATGAGATGCATAAACCTCATTAGAGAATACACAAACTTTATATTAAATTAATATTCTCCCTCTTTTCCCCATTCATATTAGGACAAATCTAAGTGTCAGCGGTAATAAATAATAAAAATAATAATAATGCCAGTGCAAGCACAGGAAATTCTCCACAACCTGAGGGCATAGAAGGTATTATTTATTATTCCACTAAGGCTTGCCATATAGGTTATATTGGACAAGTAAGGAAGTAAAGCACAGAACCCAAATCCCACTGTCCTCATAATGACTAAATTATAATATTAGTGCAAAGCTATTAAGGCCATTTAATATGATCCTCCTAGAGTTCCAAACAACTGTTTCACCTTTTGCCTACTTAAAAATACATTAAAATGGATCCCAGCTAAATTACTGTTTTGGTTACTTTGGAGCCTGTTCATTAGCAGAACCCCTGCCTTCTCCATGCATTATTAAAATTCCTTTCTTAATGAATCTTGCTACACTTGGAAATATATTATTGACACAACTCAAACACAAATATATACTGTGTCAACAATGCTAAATTATCTTCATTACACAGCAGCGCAGAAATGAAACAAAAGCTACAGCACCGCATCATTTAATATGGCATGCCAGGCTAAATGGTCCCACTGCAATAAATAGCCTAGAAATCATGGATTTCAAAGAGAAGAGCACCTATTTATTGAATACATGAATCTGAAAGGCTTGCATAAAAATAGAGATTTCTGACTCCTTGCTTTCTCTAAAATGAAGAGTGAGGGCAAAATAGATTTTTTTCCCTGAGGAAAACAGAACAGCTGAAGAGAAAACACACCGAGAAAAACAGCTTATTTTGATCATTCACCCTTAACATAGTCAAACATCACAGAACCAAATGACCAAAGCCAAAAGGCAAAAATATGAGACAGCAAGTGCAAGAAAGAATAAAATTCATTCAAGAAATTTGCAGAGTTATTATAAAAATATACTCTTCACATCAGTTCCACCAACTGATAGAGAAGCATCATTTCCAGGTAAGTACCTAAAGCTAGGTGGAACACATCTGTGTTCACGTCAAGAAACTCTACAAAATTTGAAGACATGCATTGAGAAATGAAGGCATGCCCTTGCACAAAGACGTACATGTGTGAATTGAATCTTGGCTGAGGGCCCGCTCTGCAGCTCGTACATCGCTGTGGCTCTGGTGAAGCACGCAGAACCAGCTTATGCCAGCCTTAATACGCAAAGCAGAAGTTACATATCTGTAAATTTAAACCCAAGTACAGCTTTATCACACCTACTGTATCAGTTGCGGGAAGAAAATACACACCCATGGGGGAGGAAAAAAAAAAAAAAGGTAGTGCAACTTTTATTTTCTTATTCTCAGGGGAAAAGAAATTACTTCTACAGCCATTTTTGAGCTATGTCTGCATGCCACATATTGAGATTCTCCACCAAGGTCAGAAAGCCAACCATGTGAATTGCAAAGTATTCATGTATATTTGCACTTGCCTTAATTTTATCCTAACATTTCCATTTTTTATATAAAGGAATAGCCATCCCCTTAGTCACTTGGGTAGATTTTGCAGGCATAATTTTTATTAGCAGGACCCAGTGCAATTTATGCTGGCAAACTACTGAGAAACTTCTTCACTCCACAGGCTCTTCCTTCCACCTCTACTTATGTGAAGCTACGGCTTAAAAAAATGTAGTGTAAGTAAGTTGTTACAATGGAACAGCCTAGTCCAACAAACAAGACTGTTAGGCAATACTAGGGAACATTGAATTCCTTCATTTATATTATTGTCTTATACTAAGAACAGATGGTTCAAGAGAAAATGCAAACATTCCCTTATGAGACGCCAGGTTAATGGCTGCCACTTTCTAAATGGCTGAAATCTTTTCCAGCTGAGCAGAATAAATGAAATGCAGCCATGAACAAGAAGCTATGGCCTTCACTTACAAACCTCTAATTTAGAAGTCTCTTTCTTTTAATCCTGTATACTTGTCAAAGGTGAAGTTTTTACTGCACTACTGATTTACTACTTTTTTGGTACTAACTTTACTACTGATTTAACAGGCCCTACTATCACAATAAGCTGAAGTGCAATAACAAAGACAAGAGTTTATTTTACAGCCTGAAATCAGGTGTCATGTCCCCAGTTCTTCACAGGCATTCCCAAACTGAACCATGAAGTAGAGGGACCCAACTGTGGAGGCTATGAAAAAACAAAGCTGAGTGTGGCTCGTCCCTGACAAAATTCCAAAATAAAGAGCAACTATTTAATTTAAAGGAAAGCATTTGTGCAAGAACAAGTGGATGGGTGCTGGTCAGTTTTCCCATCCCTGACCTATAGTTAGGTCAGGGATGGGAAAAGTTTCTAACAATCAAAAGAAAGGTCTCTGAAGCTGCCTCTCAACGTCCTTAATTTACCTTATATCAAGATTTATACATCCACCAAATGGATAACCACAAGAGGACTGCCCAGAAATAGCTTGGATTCAGTTTAATGGAATCTATTCAATTTTATATTCAAAGGTTCTGCCAGGTCTGTCACTGAACACATCATCTTCAGAAAAGCCCATCTCATTCTCAGCGGTATTATTAAGGAGGCAAACCCCAAAGTATGTCTAACACATACCCACTCCTTTCCCAGTTCTATCTTTACCTGCAAGGATGTGGCTCGCAGCCTAGTTACTGCAATTACCTGCTTTAACAGATACAGATAGTTGGAAGTCATAATACTATCGCTGCTGCCTTACAGGGACTAATATACGTAAGGATGAGGAAAATTTCTGATAGCTAATTCTCAACCTGCCGGCTATAAGCAGAGCCTAGCGGGAGCAGCACTGCTCCTGAATCCTTAACTGCTCTGCGTGCAGCAAAGATGTGCCTGCTCCTCCTCCTTGCCTGCCGCAAGACAGTGAGAGATTGTCTCAATGTGCTCTCTGCATAAAAACATGAGTCTGAAGGAGCAAATGTCACAGTGCGCATCAACTCTTCTCCGGCGTTGGAGGAACTGAACACCAGAAGGTGTATGCCTAATGAAATCCAATCCAGACCACAGGGGAACAAGGCAAGATGCTTATGGCTTTCTCTATCAGAATGTGTACAGCATACAGCTCTGCTTGGGTTGACAAATGTGTAAATACAAGGGACAAAGCCAAACAAGCTAAAAGCAAGAGAGAGGGAAATGTTCTGACTGGCAGGGGAGGGAGATACATGCAAACAACGACAGTGAGTTGCAGCGGTACTGAAAGATCCCACAGTTAACTCAGTATTAGATCCCTGAGAGAGCAGCTTCATACTGTGTTTAGTTCAACCTAAACAGTGGGCTGCCACCAAAAAGAGACATCATTTTCTCTCCTCTCCTCTCAGTGCCTTCGCTGCTTCCCAGAGCCAGCAACCCATTTCATCTTTCCCTTGTGCAGCATCTAATGACTGTGCAGCCACCATCATCAGTTCTCTAACAAATCAGCGTACCGGTGGAAAAGGTGGGATATTAATATAGCCACATATGCCTTTTTATCAGGGGGCAATAAAAAAGCTGCCTTTGAGCAGCAGCCTGGAGCTAGACTGGATTATGTACAGTGAGGAACTGAACTCTGGAACTGGCCAGCCTCTGCACCAGCACTTTTCTAAATGCTTCACCCATTGCAGTCTTGAGTTTGCATCATCTGCCTTAAATTTTCTAATCTGGATAGCTGTATACAGGAGACACGATCTTGGTTAGGAAGATGTTTTCCCCTTCTAGTCCCAAAACTATAACGAAAATCTTTCAGATATGTCAAAAGCCCCCAAGAAAATAACTAGCATGGACACAATGAGCATAAACTGTAAATTCTTATAAATCACCAAACAGCTAAGCACTGAGATTTCAAGTCCTAAAGTACACATCCACGAAGACTTAAAGTACCAAATACATATGTAGTTCAAAGAAAAAAGAAATGTAAATATTGTACAAGCAAAGGCAAACCCCGAACAACAAACCACCAAAAAACCCCTGGAAAGACAGTGACATTTGCTGGGCAGATAAATGGACTACCTTATAATTTTCACACTAGCCACTGCAGGCAAGTACAGAGCTCAGCTCGGGGAGCAGAGATCATCTATAGAGTGCTGAAATGCAACTGCTCTTGCTGCCTGAACCTCACATATCGTAATGATGGCAAGCTTTGACAGTTCTGATTTAATACTGATAAAGTACCATAAACTAATTAATCTCAGAATACCACTATGAAGTATTCCTATGTAATACTGGTGAAACTGAGGTACAACAAGAGTTGATAGTTAAGACTCTATTTTCTGGCTTTCATGCGCATACTCTAGGCTTGCTTTTGTAAGAACAAAATATTTTCTGCAGCAAATTGAACTCATAAAACTGACCATTTGTTCTGTGACTATAGAAAGATTAAGGACATGACACCTGAGAGGCACAAAAAATGAAAAATAATACTTTTTATTTTTGCCAACACGGTTGAATACAATATATACAAAACAGAAACTCTTTGGTGCTTGAAACATACTAACCTTTCTGCTAAATCTCTACTGTAGTCACTGTGTAAACACCTACGCGTATGGAAGAAGTAGCCGTTTAGAAAATCTGTGCTCATCAGATTAATTTTGGCAACACCTGATGAGGTCTTACCCATAGAGTAATCCCTTTGAAACTGATAGTTTCCTTCTCCCAAACTGCTACACAGAGGTATCATCTTCCTCAACGAGGACGTCGGCCTCTCCTTCAGCCCTCACACACACAGGACCTATGTGATTCTGTTCAGGGATGGCAGCAGTTGCAGACAGAGGAGACAAACCTCGCCCAATGCTGGGTGCATCCCCCCTCCAAGTTTCAGGTCCCCACTCCAGCACAGAAATCCCAAAAAAAGCCAAGATAGCAGAAGGTAACATGCAAGAGAGAAGGACTGAGGAAAAAAAGAGTATCTGCATTGGACATCTTAAAAAACCCATCTGCATGGATTTTTTTTTCACATAAAAAAATACATGTACAACTGTACATGTGAATCTGTGTATACAAAACACATGAATTCTGGTTTGCCTTTATGAACTGCCTCTATTTTTATGTCTAACAGCTGCTTTTCACTCTCACAGTGTATTGAACTGTGCTCCTTCTGCTAAAAGGAGAGCAACAACAACTACCAATTTGTCAGGAAAAAGACACCTCACCACAGTAATTAAGAGCTAGTATGAAATGAGTAAGGTTACCTCAACACAACATGGCTTTTCTGTTTCCTCTGAAAAAAAAAGTGCTAAGTTTGGAAACAAAGAACTTCCACAGCAACAAAAAAAAAAAAAAAAAAAAAAGAGTCCAGGCTCCAACGCTGCTTCTGCGATCATGAACAGAAGAGCCAAGCCTAAGACAGGCTGAGAGGTTGTAGGACTTTCCCAGCAGGCCAGCGAGCCAACAAGTTTGTTGGTCAGCCTGGGCTGTGGGAAGGGGGTTTGCACAGATGAGAGACAGCACAGAAGACCCTGACCCAGGGCCACAGGTTGTTTCACAGCAGCGAAGACATACGCCTGTCAGCCTCTGTGGGTTAAATTAAGCAAAACGGAGGCAAGAAACCTATGTTGAACCTACTCTTTTACTCTCGCTTGACAGCTGCTCGTTAAAAGCGTAAATCCATGCTGGAGGTGAAACACTGGAAACGAACGTTAATGAGCAGTGCAGGGCCTGAGGCATCAGCAGCAGCACCAAGGACCTATAGGCTACGTGGTTCCAAGCCTGGAAGGGTAACAACAGCGTGCCCATGCTCAGGGAACATGTGAAGAAAGGGAAAAAAAAAAAAAAAAAGAAAAGAAAAGAGCAGTAGCCTCTACAAAACTCAAAGAAATTTGGAAGCTACAATTACATGACCCAAACTCTCTCCCCCATACAGGTCGGGGCAGAGGTAATAGCAGCCCTGCAGCTTTGCTTGTTGTGTCCTTCCATCCAATTCCCTGTCCTGGTTTACCCTTTTCTCACTGCCCCCACCACCACTTTGCTTTCAGAGGAGGATCCACAATAAGTCTGACATGTTTCTAAAAAACCTGTATTGATACAAAGTGTACGGCTCAAAAAAACTACTTTGGTTCTCTGAAAGATCAGAATCTGGCTAGGGAGACCTTTAGACTCTGTCCAGACAACAGCCCTTTTCAGAAACACCATGGGTGACCAGGTAGACCTCTGTATGAAAGCCATGGTCAAAACAATCACCTGAGAGAAGATGTCTCTTCCCTAGGGGAGATCAGCTGAACTCACATGCTGAGCATCTTCAGGATATGTCATAACCCTTTCCTGTTACACAAAGCATTTCTAACGCATCCAAAAGAGCATCCACAACACAACACATCCACAACACAAAATGCCTTCTATGCAGAAAGAGTAGCAAGAGAAATGCTTCTCGCAAATGGAGAAATACTCAGTATCAAGAGCTACCTTCTATACAAGAGCCTCAGGTTCCTTAGAAAAAGAATCCAAATATCTACAAGATGTTATATATCTACAGGCATTGTAATATGTATTATACATATACAGATAGACAGAAGCTGCTTTCACAGCAGCATCAGAGCACTTATGCTAAATGGAAGCAAGGTTAAGACAGTCTAAGCTTTGGTATAGAGAATATTTGGTTATACACCCGGGCTTCCTACACAAGCGAGCACAGAGTAGATGAGGAGCGTGGCCAGCACATCCCACCACTCAGATACAGCAGTTCCACACAGCAGAAACACAGAGCTCCTGCTCTGCCTGCAAATGTGGCGACCGGCAGACCTCAGTGGTCATGCGGTTTCAGCAGCAGACCTTAATGAAATGCTTTGGAAGGGATGCTGTTAAGAAATGGCACTGGCAGCAGCCATTTACATAAATCTTATTCCTCTCCCAGAAACGAGGAAACTCTTCAAAGAATGGCAGCCGGGGGGCTGACATTCCAACCACCGCCTCCAGGGAGTAGGCAGATGAGTGGCTCTAACCCACAGCCCCATGCTGCTCTTAGGGTGCACGTCAGACACTCTTCTTTAAGAAATGTATACAGTATGAAACAGTTATTGGGACCACGTATTTTAAAGTGTCTCAGCACTCATGGATTAAATACATGACAGCATAAAAATGTCATGCATCTGTCTTTCTGGTCCACTGAATATCTCTGAGTTCCCATAGCTTCTTAAGTCTTAAATTAAAAAAGAAGATCTGAAATCACATTCTCTCTCAGACATATTTTTTTCCATGTCTGTTGAACAGAAATGCTCAAAGGTTTATTTTAAAGCGAATCAGTGGAGGAAAATAGCTTTTGGTCAGGTAAATAAACCCTCTGAAGAATAAAATGTAGAACGATAACCTGACCTGACTTAATTTTCCTGAACTCGGAAAACCAGCCCTGGTGTCTCACTTCACCAAAGATTTTTGTTTCATGCAGATTTAGTGGCTACACCTATATGAAATACAAGATATATAAATTAAAGCAATCTTAGGAACAGAAACAAGTATTTGCTTAACATGCTTCTTCTACACTTTAAAACAGTTTATGGATTTTATGCAAATACAGGTAGGTGGAAATTGTTACAATTTAGGATCAAAGAGAGCTATAGTCTGAGATGTGGGAAAGAAAATATACAAGAAGATTAAAAGAGAATTTTCTTTTTTTATTTTATTATAGTTCCATCAAACCTGTTTGATTTCAAAGAAAATTGTTTGTAATTTAAATGTCATTAGTGAGGGGAGAAAGGGATTTGCTGAGCTGCTAAATAATTGGCAACTTACTTCCTCCTTCCTGTAGGGGGAAAGATTCCCGTAAATGCCAGTGTCAGTGCAACTGACAGACATCCTCTTTTCCTGCGTTAGGTATTTTTTGTATTATCAGTACGAAAGTAGAGTACTGTACTCATTTTGTCTAGGATACAGTTAATTTTCTTCACAGTGGCTGGCACGGTGCTGTGTGGTGGATGTGTGATGAGAACAGCGTTGATAACACACGGGTGGTTTAGTTAGCAGTGCTCATACAGCATGGAGGCCATTTCTGCCTCTTCCACTGCCACACCAAGTGAGTAGGTTGGGGATGGAGAAGAGTTTTGGAAGGGACACAGCAGGGACAACTGTCCCCTGGTGCTCCCAGCTGGAGAGGCAGAGCCAGAGGCTGAGCTGCCCGCCGGGGCTGGCCATGGCAGGCACCACCTCAGGAGGCAGCTCATAACAGCGTGTGCTGTGAAGTTAGATTTCTTGTAGCAGTACGAATGTCTCCAAATTCAAGCACTTCAGTAAACCTTCAGATGCATCCAGATCCACTTGTCTTATCCCTCTTCTCCATTTTAACTCATGCAAGTCCCAGCAAGACTGTAAACTTTCAGCTTAAAAGGAACTTTGAAAAGCATCAAGGGTATTACCTTTTCAGTTATGTCCAGTCTTGTCGCAGGGTTTTCACTCTGTAAGAGCTGCTTTTAAAATAAGCGTAACAGGATGAGCAACAGACCCATACCTCACTGCAGTTCCTGTCAGTAGTCTACCTACCCCAATCCCCACACGCTTCTGCAGACTTCATTCTGAATTCTTACCTGAGCATCTGCCGCTGTAACCTCTTTATACGAGTAGATTTATATGAATCAGGATTGCAATCCATATTTAAAATTCCTCTGACAATTAGACAGATGTTACAAACCTCTCCTTCATCTTTATGCATGCAAATATGCAAGTATTTAGTTTTCAGACTGCAGCCAAAAAGTGAAGTATTTTAATAAGAAACCTAGGCCAAATACATCCAAAAGCTATTCTATAATTAACACAGATTCAATTTGTTTGCCTGAAATGAAAACGCTAGTTCAGCAAGGAGCTAGATCTAGTGATCGCTGTTACAGTTTGCAATGAGCCTCATAAGTTACAGAGACACAAATTAATTTAAAGCCAAATTTGAATCTGATCATGGTACACAGAATGGCCACTATTAAAAATGTCCTATGATTTTATCAGACTATAATGTTTAAGGAGCAGTTTCTCCAAGAGATTAAGTTTTCTTTTTTAAAATAAGTAAAATATAAAATAAGCTTATTATTTCTAAGAGTGAGACTAATAAAAAATATGTTCTTTACCTATATGAAAAAAACATACATGCAAGACCTGGAGGCCTCATGCTTTAGATCAAGAACTTGATGGCTAGCAAGAGAGAGGCAATGTTTCAGGTATCTGTCTATATAGACTTTTGTCCATAATACATACCGATAAAACCTGCCTTCAAGTGGAGTTTTGGTATGTATGGGCTTTTGTCCATAAGTCACACTGATGAAACCTATTCTAAAGAATTGCACTGAACACTTATACAGCTACACATTGCTCTCATTTTTACCTGCTGTTTTTTTTTTTCTTTATGTAGTCTCTTTTGACCCTGTAAATATAGCAACAAAATGTATCTTCCCCTTCACTCCTACCATATTTTAATCACCTGAATGTGGAATAGCACATTTCATTACCATACAACATTTTAAAATCCTGTCCTTTTTTTCAAGAGGTTGGGTTTTTTTTGCTGTCCCTCCCCCTTGTCCAAGGCAGGACCTTTCCTCACATGCTGTTATTGGCAGTGGTTTTTCTCTGACTCAAGCTCTCACACCTCTCTCTCCATTTCCCCTTCCAAAGTATGTGTGCATCTGCTTGTAACTTCTCTACCCCATCTATCAATATCCAGCCACCTTCAGCCCCCCAGTTCTCCCCCAGTTTCTCCACCACTGTTTTCTGGTTCCCCCCTTCTCTCTACACCTGTTCTGGCTCTGGCTGGTAGGGCAGCTCCAGCACACCCTGATGAGGACTGGTTTTGTCGATCCAGGCTGAGCTGTGGTCCTGAGTCAGATTTTCAACCTCCGTAACTACTGGAAGGTATGAAGCTGGACAAGGGTCAGTGAAAGAACAGTATTCCTGCAAGGTCCCAAAGCTCTCCAGTGGAGCCAGGATGTCACTAAACCCTTGCATTTGTAGACTTCACAATGAAACGAGATGACAGCATTCGCTGAGTTACGAGACATGCACCAAGGCTACAGTAGGGCAAGACTTGCATAATCACATTGCTTTAAAATTGAGCTAACGGCACTTGTCATCACTCAGATCTGCAGATGTCTGTGCTGATGCAACTATATGTCACCTTTCCCTACTCCACTAAGTAACACCTTAATATTATTTCAAATATCTGAATGCAAGCATCTGCATTCATACAGTACAGATGTTCAGGTTCATAAACTCATGATTGGATTACATTGTTTCATCAATGCAATACCCATCTGTGAAAGATAATCTAATCTATACCTTCTCTTCTATTATCTCTAACCTTTTTAAAAATCACCATCTGAGAAGGAGAACACATGAGAGCAGAAACTGGTTATAAACCATGTTGCACCAAGGCAGCCTGAGGTTAAGTTGTAAGAATGAGATATATTTATTTGGGGATCAGAATACACAGACCTTAACAGTGAAAAAAACATAAGCTGTTATTTTTCTTTACTGATGAAATATATCCTAGATGTCAAGGGTTTGATGTATCCTTCACAATTCAGTGGCTCCTGAATCTCACACAGACGGCAGGCTGGAGCTGCAACTGTCATTTTACTCGAAACACCACAGTGAGGCAAGAATCTCACAACTGCTTTGTATTAAAAGATGGATTTAGAGCAAAATTCCATTGAAAAATACATGAAGCTATGTCAACTGACATCAGATGAGTTTCACTTCACAAAAGGAACTCATTAGCTGACCCAGGAGACAGAAGATTGAATGCTCATTAAAAAGTCTTTTGACATCTCTGTTCCTAACCAGCCGTGTCCCCTAAGCACCTACGTTTCTGCTCCAGAGCCTGCATCCAAGCTGCCAGCCTCCAAGCAGTCTGACACAATTAGTCACAGGCGTACAAAAGGATGTAGGGATCGTGAGACCAAATTTTAGAAACCTCTACAGCTACATGACAAACAAGAAGGGGCCTGAACTCTGCGAGGTTTTTAGAAATGTTTAGGCTCTGTTTTCAGGCCTGAGCAGCCTAATTGTGGGGCCGAGCGTGCTGTGGAGTCTCACAGTTGAGCATCCTGATGTATCTCTACCCCTGGGACAAGAGCAGGACCACACGCTACCAAAGGAAAGGGAACCACTGCCACGAAACGTTTAGTCGTATTTTGAAACGGAAAGGGCTGGTGTAGACACCTCGTGCTTCACGACTCCAGACAGGAGGGAAGTACCTACATTTCCTAAGTGTGTGTGTCCCAACACAAGCCTGGCAGCTCTTCCTGCCGGGCACCTCAGGACATTCCCTTTGCAAAGCCTCTCCTCGGCAGCCTGCCAGTGCTGCCGGCAGCTCCCAGGCACGGCAAACCAGACACGGTGTCGACAGCACGCCTTGTGAGACAGGTGCTGCAAGACATAAATACATGTCATTCTTTTGGAGAAAGCCTCAAAAGGACCAACAAGTGCAAGTTCCTGTGATGCAAGTGCCTTCTTACTAGTGCACTGTCACTTGCCCTGCGTGTTTATCTATCCTCATTTTCATTGGAAAATAAAGTTCTTTCAGATTTTATTCTAAAAGATGAATGTTTTTACCATGCTGTTTCCCAACACATTTCTGCAGGGTCATTTGCCATTTTACTGGTGTAACTGTGAAGTAGCTGGTTATGGAGCAATGAAAGCTCCATAGTGACTCAACTTCTCATCATCAACACAAATATGTACTTGTATCAGAAACATAAACATAGCATGCTACGTGTTGGAGGATCCTGATGGAAATCTTAGATAAAGTAGGGTTTCTCCAAGTTTAATTAATGGATAGTACCCATAACAGTTATTCTTCTCTCAAAATGCTATTTACCATACGAGACGGCCAATGTTAACACAAATAATACTAACCAAGGAATTACTGAGTACCTGAAGCCACTGTAAATAAATATACATTACCTACAGACATAAGGAAGTTTTTTAGCTAGATGGATGGCCAGGCAGATACATAGGGTAAAGTTCTTATAGTGTAAATAAAATCAGTATCATTGCTTTAGCTTTATGCATATGAGTGCAGCTACAGGTATTAAAACAGCAAAACACATCAAAGCAATTCAAACTGGAATTATTTTTAAATGAATTATTTTAAAATGGAATTATTTTAAAATTAAATTTGGCCAAATGTTAAATATTAGCCTCAATTACTCCAATAATCTCTAACTGAAATAAATGTTTTTTAAAAACTATTTAAATGTTATTAAAAAACTATTAAAAAAAAGACCATATAAAGGACATTAAACTGCTCTCTCTCTTTAGTTACGCTTATATCATCTCATCAGTTTACATAGTCTAGAGGTAGAGGGGAGCAGGCTCATGCAGAAACCTTTTATGTATTTTATTTCAGTCAAAAAACTGATCAGCAGCAAAATAAAAATGTTTATGCAATAAAGTGAAACTTACCAAGTATAGCAATAAAACCTCAGCAGTTCTGACCAATTGACTTCAAAATAGAAACAATCTATGCAGGAAAGTCCCAACATCACCCCAGCCCACTCAGCCTTCACCTCACAATTCAAGGACTTTTCAGTAGAGTATATTATCTAGTTAATCATGAGCATATTGCAATCATTAGACATTGAAATCACTGAAGTCTGAGAGCTGTAAAGGATTCTCACTCAGGAGCAGCTCATGTCCTAATCAATGTACTGCCACTGCAGAGCCATGGGCAGCATACAACTAGGAACTTCATAATACCAGGGGCAAAGAGTTTCACTGTTTTACCTACCTGAGCTTTGAATGCATGTCAGTCAGATGCATAAACTGTTTTTTCTAAAATTTTATTTAGAAATATTAGAATAAGGTATGGTATTGGTCATCCTCAGTGCTTCAAAATAAAATGAAACAAAAACTGGCATTGTATCTCTGAAGGAAATGGCACTATCATAATATGCAACACCTCCAGCTTCAACCTCCTGCCAGAATTATTCATTATCATTAAAAATAAATTATAAACAACTCCAAGTGAAAATACAGAGGCAAACAGATAATGAGAGAACAGATATTCACATGGTCTATCATCTATTACGCCTATTGTCTTTTAAAGTAGTTTAATTGTAGATGAAAGCAGGTGGCAACAAATAGCATCTTATTCTGTCTTCACTGTTCAACACACTAATAAAGATGCCTTTCCACTCCCAGGCAAGACTTCCACTTTGCCCTGACGCAGCTCAAAAGCTGAACACCAACCCAACGCTCTTCCTTCTTCCTGCTCCCTCCAGACTTCTCGTCTGCAGCCCCTCCTGCAACAGCAGCAGCAGCGACGGAAAGGAAACGCCAAACCCCTTCCCCAGGCGAGGCTCTGCCACGCTCCGTCACACGCCAGCACTGCCCCGAGCAGTGGGGCAGAACCCCTGCCACCCGCCCGGCCACTGTGGCAACTTACCAGGAAACCCAGAGGCAGAAACTCATCTGCGTGCACATTTACAAAACGCACAGAGATTCGGGTCAGAGAAAAAGGCAGCTCCCTTGCTGTGGAGGGCTCAGACGTGGTCAGAGCTATAGAACCTCCGAGGAGGAGGAGGAAAGGAGAGCGTGCTAAAGAGAAAGCTGACACCACTTGTCTAAAAATCAATGTGCATGCACGCAGTGGATGTGGCCTGGAGTGGCTGCGTACGCTGCAGTTTTGGGCACTCTAGATTACTATATGCAATTAGCACTGGAAAAGAGATACCCTCAGCTCAGCTGCTCATCGGGAGGAAATGTTTTATGCTCAAACTGAAGGACTCCGAGCCCTCTGGGAGGCAATGAGAAAGGCCTATTACCTATCTTCAACTCTCTTCATCCAAATTTCAGACACCGAACTCGCAGAATTCCTTCATTTTGCCTGATGAACTTCTTGCTGGCAACAAAAGGTTTATTTTTTTCTCCCTACCCCCACATATTATTTCATTGAAGTAGTTAGTTATTTACTTTACCTGACCTGACTCCGGCTGAACAGTCCTGCGGAGCTGTGCTCTCTGCCCGTCTGCCACCAGTCACTCTTGTCCTGACTTGGGAGGAGAGCAGTCGCTCGGAAGCGCTCACTCCCTCAGCAGGATGCCAGGCGCTGCCCACCGGGGCTCCGTGCCACTCTCCATCCTGCTCTGAAACATCTCCCATCGAAGACGGTCGCTTGAGGCAGGTCCTGGTCCAACACTGACTGAGGTGTGGACAAGCAGCCTTCAGGGAGGGTATACACACCAGAATTTCACCGTCTCTCCATCTACACGGTTGTGCAGGGCACAGCCCATGGCCTGTTCCTCCGGTTGTATCTGCTGGTGCATCACCCCCCAACATTTCCTTAGCTGTACAGGTTCTGTGTGCTGAGGGCACACCTCACCCATCCTATGCCTACAGGGCGGGGTAGGTGAAAACCTACCTGGTTTTCAAGCCTGACCCTTAAAAAACACAAGAGAAATAGACTTAAGAAGTCCAGCTCACACTAGTGAAACTCCACCAGCCGGTCTGCAACACGATGGGTCTTTCATCTGCCACTTACATCATTATAAATCAATGCAGAAGCCAGTGAAGAAAAATCTCAAAGAGTATCATAGAGGGCAAAAAATCACCCTCAACCAGCTACATTACTGGACAAATACATGAAAAGAACATTGTAATGCTTCCCAAAGCAAACACTGAACACCCTAGAAAGTACAATTAATAACACTATGCTCCTAATGAAATGTGAATTGTTACTGATGGAACTGTCAGAATGTTTCCTGTGTTTGGGGGAACAAAATTAAAAGATAGTTACTGGAAAGAGACTCCCAAAGGTCCATAAAGAGTCTTTTATAAAGAGTAAGTAGCTTAAGACCATACAATTTTTATTGCTTCAAGCTAAAATACATTCTTACACCTGTGCAGCATCTAGTGAGAGATCTGAAATATACACTATTTCTAAACATCTCTGTTCAGTCTTACTTAGGTACAACAGAAATCCCAAAAACATCCCAGGTAGAAAAGGTTTTTGAACCTAAATCAGCAAACAAATCGGTAAACTCATGCTGCAGCTGCAATTACTTCAGCAGTGATTTTTTTTCTTGCCACCCACATATTAGACACCAAAAACAGAATAACGAACAGCAATGAACATGTGATCACTCTGATTAACATCCTTGAGCACCCTTTGTTAGTCTGGTGAAACTTCCCAAGAACCAAAACAAGCATATACAAGGATATACATATAATCTGAAGAGAACTGGGAGATAAGCATTTCTATAGCTGCTCCATGTTGTTAACTTGCCTTATACAGCTGTTCAATACCATTTCATATCTGTCTGCTTCAACAGTACGAACACAACAGACAGCAGGTTTTGCCAGAATTAATCAGTATGCAGAGCACCTCTGGAAAACAAAAGGCCAAAAAAAACCAAGCGTGGAAAATGGTAAGTTGGGAAAGAATGGAAAGACAACTGTAATGAGCCCATGCTCTCCAGTAGCACGACCAAAATGGAAATGGTCAGGGTTGATGAGAAACCTTCTTTAACCTCTGCAGATTGAAGTAAGTCATCATGATCTCTCGAGGGGGAGTGCAGAGGTGGTACTTCCTGTGGGACAAGACCTTCCTTGTGCCAGAGGGATCCTGTGGGAACATCTACATTGCACACAGACAGGGAAGTGCTCTGTCAAACTCACCCTAGCACTGAAAATGAAAAAAGAGACCACTGTGGCATCTTGGATAGTGCCTTTGCTCATGGGGATGCACCACATGCAAACCCAAGACTTGGGTGTCACACTGCTGAGAGCACCTGTCTGCTACGTGGGAAAAGTTCTCCAGTCTCTATCACTTCAGCCATCTCTGCCCCATTTTGGTGTCATGTCACCCCCCCTTCAATACGAGCCATTCCCAGAGAATATAATTTATATCTCACTTCATCAGCTTCCATGAAACTTGTCCTTACCTGTAGCCTAACATGCAAGCACAAATAAGGTGTAATTTCACTTTGGTATGTAACTAATCACGCATATATTAAACGCTTCCACTAGAAGTCAATGAAGATAACATACTGCCTTTATATTTAGCTTTGCTCTATTTAAACTTCCTTAACAAGATGAATATAATTATAGACAGGTCCTCAGTGCTGTAAGTTGGCACGACTTTACTGAATTCCATGGCAATTTGTCAATTTAAATTAGCTGAGAATGTGGTAATAATGTAACATCACACAAAGTACAACAGAGAAATAACCTGGGACAAATACAGATGGGAATACGCCGCAAGCAACCAAAGTAATGGTGAAATGCTCATTAATACCAGCAGTTTGTGATGACTTGCTCAGCACTTTTGTCAGAAGTTCTCCAACTGTTATATACACTGAAACACTCTGGAAACGTGCTTTAGAAATTGCCGTGGCAGACAAGACATGCCACCTTTCACAGGGCCTTGCAGCCAGAGACTTGACCCGCTGTGCTGTTGGCTGCTGATGCCTTATTAACAGGGGAAGTGAAGAAGTACTTTGTAACGATGGTAAAAGCTTTTCTTGGCCCTAAATGATGATCAGTTTATGTCCTCCATAAGCGAAACCAACAGCTTTTGTAATTTTGTAATCTTGACTCATGTAACTACAACTCCTGCTCTCTTCACAGACAGCAAATGTCTAATCCTTATTAGCACACTGGGAGACCAGCATCTTCCACACAACCATGCCTGCCTTGAAGCCAGACAGTGCTAGATGTAAAAGGTATTTACACTCCGTATCTCGGTGTGTTTGTTGTCCTTCATAAAGGTCAGGTTTTAGCTGAATTACAGGATGAATGTGTTTCTTCACGCCTTAAATTAAAAGTATACCCTTTTATGAAGTAGTATTTTTAAATATCTAGTTATTGATGTTTAAACACAGAAAACAGTATAGTAAGCAATTATTCATCACAAGAGGGACAATCTAAAACAAATAAAAGCTTATCAGTAAAATATAAATTCAGGTACAGAAAAAGCCTGAAGTCTCCCTCCACCCATCTACTCCTTATAGTGTAGGGAGAATGCATTTCTTGTAATTCATTCTATATAGCTAAAACAAACAAAAAAAAACCCACTGGAACTTCTCAAAATTTTTCATTTAAAATAAGAAAACCAAAATCAACATATAAAATGTAACAGCCAAAACATGGAGTTGTAAATGTCCTTAGATTCGTGAGCAAAACACCTTAACAAGAAGACCTAAACTGGTGGCTGGTTAATCCCATACAATTTTACTTCAGTATTGAAGGTGGGAAAGCTTTAACCAACACTGGAGCTTGATGTAAAAAATCCAACAGCTTAAACTGTCACAGGGAACAAGAAGAAAGCAGGACTGTAAACCAAAGGCCGTGCTGCTCTTGTGTTATACAGACATTTGGGGGGGGAGGAGGGAGTGGGAGGAGGGGAGAATTATGTGCACATAGGTACCTAGGTCTGCGAAAGGCAAGAGAGCCTGCATCTTTGGTAGGCTGATTATTGTGACTCTACTTCGTACCCTAGAGACCAATACTAAACTAATTTTAAACTTCTGTTGGCCTGAGTTGACAAAACTAGTATATGCCCAAGGAGATTCTTGCAGAGGTTATGTTCTTCCCACTGCTACCTAAACATATCCAGTTTCACTCTTCTTGTCATCCACTGACAAAATGCATGAGTCCTTTTTCAACATATAAGCCTATAAAATCCTACTACAGAAATTTTATGCCAAGCCTAACAAGCGTTTTTCTATACAATAATTAGAAGTCTTTATAGCAAAATAATTCTCTAACTTAAAAGAAAAGAATTAATAAGCTGTTTTCAGTTGTAACTCCATTAGAGCTACAACCACACATAAAAGATTTCATGTAATATTCATAGAATTGTATTAAAGCAGTAGAAGACTACCTTAATTTATAGAATTCCCTATCTATAAGGGAAGGCTGCTAATAATGTCCATAGCCAAATATATGTTTTCCAGAAGTTTTTAACACTTGAAGGTCACATTTTTTGGTCTGACATACTGAAATAATACTGACATACTCTTTTTGTTGTTTTTTAACATTTGCACTGTTTTGCACAAATATTTACTACAATGAACCGATTTCATGCAGTTTTGCTCTGGACAAAGTCAATATATTCCTTTTAGGTGTTTTCACAGAATAGGCCTCCTGAAGAAATCACCATTTCTACTTCAACTAATGGTTATACATACATAAAGCTCTGAAACCATTTTGGGACTCAGCTTAAAATTTAATGCTGATTCTGAGTGAGTGACAGAAAAAGAGGTTTTCATGCGGCCTTGCAAATTACATTCTTAAAAGAGGACTCTGACAACCAGTTTTTCAGATGCTAAGGTTAAAAAGACAGACAGAGAAAAGCATGGTTTTGACAGCTGGCTTCTGCCTGTGACCTCTGCAACACTAGCAACTTGGTAAGAATGCATGACAGAAAGCTTTTTTCCTTGGATAAATTGCAGCTCTCCCACCATCCAGGAAAGTACTCAGAAATGAGAATACATCTGCAAAGATGGCAGAAAAGAGAACTCTGGTCTTTGTGTTAAAAAATCCAGCCTTCCTTCCTTCCCCGCGGTGAAAAAAAATCACCTGGATTGACATTCACTAGGAGTAATCAGGGCCAAATAAAAATTCAGTATGCCCAAGTGAGCTCCATCACATCAGTGGAATTACTCTGGATTCATACACCTGTTATTGAGATCATGCAGTTGACTATCAGCAAGTAGTTTTATGACAACTAAGTGCTTCCTGGTTTTAACACCTTTATCAACCCCATGTCCTAATCTGACAGAAGAGCATCCTAATTATTTTCATATTTTGCTGTATGTATGATTATTACGGGGTGAGAACTCCCCATTAAAGATGAAGTTTTCAACAGTAAGGAAAAAAGAATAATACCACAAAATACCACCAAATAAAATAATTCTACCGCTTGCAGAAAAGATAATGATATGGAATACCATGTCTAACCCATAGGCTCTTTTTTCTGCTTTAGAGCAAACGCTGTCTGTCACAAACACCTTATTGACTAGAAGCACGACAGTGGAACAGTGCAAAATTATCCTGCCTTCTAGTTTGGCTCTTAAAATACGAAAAGTTCTTATCTGTAAACATAGAATCGAACATTCTTCTAAAGCAACAAGATGCCAAGATGGCAACATGTAACGTATGAGATGAAATGCAGAATGCTGCACAGTTGGAAAGGAACTTATTCTTTAATTATGTTCTTCTCTCTATGAATGGTATATCGCCATCTTTTGCACTCTCTTTTGGCAAACAGTACATGTCATTACACAGGAGCCATGCTGTTGCCCCTTTTATTTCTGTTCAATGCCTCGAGGCTGGAAGGAGATGTCCAGAGGGTTTGCTAGTTTCTTTGAGCTTTCTCTTTGCCCTCTGCTCCAGACAGGCTCCCACTGAGCACTACAGAAGTCTCCCTCGGAAGAAGGGAGGCTAAATACAGCTCAATCCTAATTGCCAGGATGCACCACAGTCTTCTACAACAGCCAGGAGAAACCAAAAACTTCTACAGGGCTCAGGCAGGTACTCCACCTTCAAGCCAGCTACAGAGAGATGGTCACCCTCCAGCCTTTTCCCAAGGCTGTTTTCTGGCTGTTACCTTACATGAGCACGTGCCGAACCATGACTTACTCCCACAGGATTACACTGTGCCGAAAGCATGCAGGATGGCACTTAGCCCCTGCAGAAGGGGAACGCAATGCCTGACACAAACCTCCCTGGAGAAGATGGGTCCTCCCAGGAGGAGCCTGACTCACAAAAGCAACAATTGCTCCCGGTCCTTAGGCAAGACTCTTTCCTGCTCTCCCTCCCACAGAAATAGGTTGGATGCAACCTTGTGTGAGCGTGCAGGAGGCTGTCAGGGGAAGGAGATGTTATTTCTGTACCTTGTTCAGTCCCGCTTCTTTCAGCGAGATTTTTCTAGCTACTGCTGCACAGGATAGTAGGCTTATCTTTATGAGTCAATTTTACCCTGTTAAAAGGAGCTGCTTTTACTCAGATGAGGCCAGCCCAATAAAACATCTGTAAAAATCTTCACCCTCCTCTAGCAAGGAGGACCTTAATTGTTAGGAGCTGTTCTCTTAAATTGGATTTACTTAATGCCAAGGCAGAATTACACATTGGAGTTTTTCCAGATTTACTCACATTTCATCCCTTTCTTAGTTTTAATTGTAACTACAGTGAACTCTCCCAGCAGTATAAAATTTACTGTCCCTCTAGGTGCTGAAGCTTATTAAAAATAGGTATTTTGACTCTGAGTGATTAGACTCTGACTCAAATGAGAATTTGTATTCTGCACAGTGAGTAATCCATGGAAAAAATACGCCAACAGGTATCTTCAGCTCTTTATTTATGCACAATGAAAAAATATGGGAAATTATTAGAGACTAAAAGGAAAAGCCAGAAATGGCATTAGCCCCAATACAGAGTAAAGTGATCTAAATTAATTTTGTCAGAGTGAACTCTGCTTTCAAATTTATTTGTCTTATCGCATTAACACTTTAACAATGACAGCCTACAGGTCTATTTTTAGGTACTTGATATGTTAAAATATGTGATGAAAGCAGAGAAAGAAGAAGTTACTGAAAACGTTTTCTGTAAAGACATTCAAGCACTCTTCCCACATCTGTGCTGGTGAACCATTCAAACAATTGTGCAACAAAACCACCTGCATAAAGACTGTGATGCTTTTAAAAAGTGCTAAGCAATGCACAGTAATACTGAGACCACTATGTGGTGTGGGAGTTTGGCACTTCTGATAACTAGGCCACTCATTTAAGCACCTAAAAACGTGTTTTTCTCATGGAAAGGTAGACGTTCACAATTTGAATGTATTGTTCTTAGTACAGTGTGCTGCTAAAGAGGAGAGCCACTCACTTCAACAGACCAGTAAGCAATCTCCCCAAGACCATGCTCTCCCTGAAGTACATGATTTATAAATGATGCAGTGATGAGGACTGTGTTAATTTCAGACAGTGCTGATTTTCTAACGGCAAAGCGAGAAGGATCTGCTAGACACAAGACCATCAGAAAAAGGCGAGCTCGGTAAGACTGTGAGTAGAATGGTGTTGATTTTGCTTTTCACAAACCCTCAACATTGCATTTTTTTTTGCATTGACTTTTTTTACTATGGTGCTCTACTAGATCTCTTTTGGGGATGAATCATTTGTTAAATCACACCTACTGAATTTCTTGTAGTACCTATCAAAAATCTATCTATAGGAATGTATGGGTAGGTTTCATGTACATGCTACACACTGCCAATACTAAAAGGTAGTATAAAGTCAGAATAGTTACGTTGGCAGGAATTCATAGAATGGGAAATGCTTGTCTTGAAGAGAGATTTAAAAAATGAAACTTAATTAATACATTACACAAAAATGGTTTTTAGAAGTATCCGAGGCTGAATTCAACATTACTTCATCTACAAAATCTTTAATGAAAAAATGAAAATCATGATGCTCTCCATGTTCTAAACTAGAACTAGTTAGGTATCTAGACTAGATTCCTGTCTCATATCACAGATTTCTCTCCCAGGAAATAGTACAATCCCAGCAGAAATGTTAAGCTGTATTTGATAGGAAAGTTAAAATTGAAATACAACGTACAATATTCCAGGTATTCTGAAAGAGCAATAAACAGATGGCTAAGTACAAGCTGTGTATCTAGTTTTCACCCTTTTCTTACTGTACTAGAGGTATATTTTAGGAATGTAATTACATATTTAATAACCTGAACACAAAGTTAAGCGCAGTCATCAGCAACAGAAGACGAAATGAACTGTGCTTGTGCCAGCCCTTCATAAGCCCTGTGTAAATCCGATTCCAGCTAGACCAAAGCTATTCGGAGCAACAGATTCCATAAAAATCACCTTCTTATGACATACTTTCATGGACATTTTTCATCTTCTGCAAGCCACCACTGCTTCTAAAAGGAACAGTTCAACCTTCTCTCCCCAAAGCTTGCATAGCCAGTAAATGCACTGCCATGCAACGAACCTGACAGAGGAGGTAGGTTCCTCCTCTATCCAAAACTATCCAAAAAAGGCTGGTCCTAAACTAGATCGTTTCGGAAAGAAAAAAATGAAAATGTTGAGAAAAGCATCCCATTTTGATTTTTTCTGATGGAAAGAGTTTTTCAGTTTAAAAAATGTTTTTCAGTTCTCTCCTTCCCCTTTTGCTACAGCATACATAAACTGAACAGAAGAAAAATTTAAGACAAAAGTACTCATCAGTTAGTCCCAAACCATTTTTTTTCACAGCTTTTTTTGTACTGAAGACCTTTAGGGTTATGAGAGTGACAACAGAATTTCAAAATTATCCAATAAACAGAATCTCTCATGTAGGCAGTTTTATTTAATTCATGTACATAGCAATAGGGCATACCACTAACGGG
>JAOTQQ010000019.1:17056454-17110281 GCA_026546715.1 Gallinago undulata | reverse complement strand
GTTGGGGGATATGGTGTAGGGGAGAACTTTGTAGAGTAGGGTTGGTGGTTGGACTCGATGATCCCAAGGGTCTTTTCCAACTGAAATGATTCTATGATTCTATGACATTTGTGGCTGCACACTGGCAACGCACACAGTAAGGCAAGTAACGGGATCTCCATCTTGACGATACTGACACCCAGTAGCTCGGGTATTTCTCTAGAAGTTGAGAGCTGTGAGTGCATACTCATAGGCTGACATTAAGTTACTGTCTCTTCAACTGTCTCTTATCAGGGTTACACCCTAAGATCAGTGCTGATGGAACACCATCCTGCCGGAGCGTAACAAATGACTCCCAATCAGCCCGAGAGGCAGATTTTCAGCTCCATTCCTTCCTTGGCCGTGGGCTGTGCTCCCTTTACAATTATTCTAAATCCCCTTCTTGAGAGCTTTACCGCTCTCATTCACTGTGCAGGGAACCCAGATGGCTTACCTACACTCATGGAATAGCTGCATTTACAGCCGGCGGACAGCACGTAAGCACTGCTTCTCCCAATTCACATTTAGTCCCAGATGATAATGTTCAGTGAGTGGCTCCAGGGTATGCAGACTATTTCTGAAATCCACAGTCTTACTGGTGTAGTTTACCACAGCTGAACTTACTACCTGACAAATTTCTCAACTGCTAAGTAAATACATGGTTAAAACGCCTTAAAACAAAACTCCTCTGCTGCCTATATCCAGATTGCAATTGCTTAATTGCAAATAGTCATGCCAGAAAGTATTCAAACTGTAAAATACTTACCTTGCTAAAAATATTCCATTTAGTCCATTTTCTGCAACAGTAAATATGATTCACCATGTCACCATCTGTTATCAGGTACTGATGCTTTCTTGCTATAACAAGCTCCATTGCAGCCAGCCTGTGCCTGATCTTAACTAAGAACTCATAATCCCAAATTAAAAGGAATTATCAAGTACTCTCAGTTTAGCTGAAATTGATAGGGTGGGAAGCAACACCTTAAAAGATTAGCCCTCAGGAATTGAGAACTACGTCTCATTTATACTGCAAGCTGTGGGGTACTGTTTGATCTGTGACCAAACTCTAAATGAGAGGCGGAAAAGAGGGAAAATTAGCACATACTGAGTTTCATGCTGCTGCAACTACACTGCTTCCTATACCTAAGCCAACTCTTTTAGTGTTTGCTCAGCTATTGTTGCACAACCAGCTGTGTTTAACCTCACAGATGTAATTAGACTTGGGTGCCTGAATTTGTTCCCCTCAGAAGACTGGAACTGGGGGTTAATGCAATGTTCAGTCAAGCCACTCTTTAATCTTAAGGAACTAAACATAAAAGAAAGTGACATTTACAATAATTAATGAGTGTACGCAACTGTCTCAGCTAACTCTTACCAAAAGCATCCCAAGCTTGCATATAACAGTCTAACTTTCAGACTCCATACGGGTGTTTTCTTTGGTCACTCTTCCACAGTCTCCGGTCCAGTGCCCCTCTGGCCAGGAAAAGGGGTTTGACTTTTTATCTGCTTATAGGCCATCTTTTATAGTTGTTTCTCATCTGGTAAGACAGTTGTGTAACCTGGTGGGAGCCAGAGTCGTTTTTCTTTACAAATAGCTCAGACATTGTATTTAATGTTAAACTCATAGAAGGGAGCACACTGTGTGGGCTTTGCTTATTTCTTCAGCCGCTAGGAAACACTGGCAAATGTGTTCAGTGTTATCCCATTGATCATATATTTTGGTAGTTATCCAGATAATTTGTTTGCAAGCCATGTCAACCCATTCCCTACCTTCCCTGTTATCATAAGTACAGCATGAGTCAAAAGTATCCAGAATGCAGAAGTCACTTTTAAGCTAAATAACACCATAATCTAAACTAGTAAAAAATTGCAGTCTCTGCTATAACCTAAACAGACTGCAACAATTAAAAAAAACTTAGGCAAAAAGTCTGTGGAGTTATATGTCAAAATCACCAAAATGTCTGGAGAAACAAATCTACTTCCTTTCATGTATTTGCTGCACTTTGTACAACATCATGCTTACTACATATCAAGTAGATGTCATTCCTTTTAAAACTGTGTGCTACTTTCAGTAGATGACCAGCTTCAGATGTCCGGTGGTGAGACTGCTGGCTGTCTACAAGATAGGAAATGGGTGAAACAGAAGCAGTGTCAATGAAACAAAATTTGACACCCCTCAGGGACATATGTATCAAATGCAAAAGAAAGTGTAATATTTGCAACAGAAATATCTGTTGGAGGTTAATCTGCAATGTGGAGAGGTGAAGGGAAGGGAGAAAGGGGAGGAAAAAGGTAGAGGATTTAATAAAAAAAGTTCAGAAATAACTAGGAGAAAAGGAATGATTGCTTTTACTTGGAAGAGAAGAAATATTTAAGTACTTCAGTTGATTTTAAAGGAGATCATGTAAGTATTCTTTCTTTTTAATTAAAAAAAGTCAATGGGTATTAACAATTAACAATGCTTTCAGTACGTGTAGTCCCACTGATGCAACAAGACAAGTTATGAATTAAAATGAAATTATTATTTTTTTAACATAGGTCTTAGTTGTGCCACATCCATACTTTGACTTTTAAAACCCATATGCTTGTGTGCAGCATATAAAAAAGTCCCATTTTGTGTAAGCCTAGTGAAGCTTTGCCTCTTCCAGTAATTTATTTCTCTATGTTTCTAATAGTCTTTAAATTAATATTAAAACCAAATCTCCTAAATACAATATATTCTTGAAAAGAATGCTAAAATAATTGACTGTCATTGTTTAAAAGATTCTGTGAGGAAGCAAGTTGGTATATGTCCATTAATGAAGAAATGCCTATATTTTGTATATGGGTTTGAGCATTCACAATGCTATCTAGCTTCTCAGTTCCTTCTCTGATACATAAAACATGTAATATGACCAAGGTTATATTCTGAAAGTAATATCCTCCTCTAGGAAATTCCTCTGTCTTAGCCCAGAGGGGTGCTGTATTACTTAAAACCCACAAAATTGATGAAGAAAAATGTGCAAAAAAAAGTTTCTGGATCAGGTGTCTTTTTCAGATCTTCTGTGTGACCTTTTTCTCTTTCCTCTTCTTCCTCGGTTCTGCTGTGATTCTTCTCTGAAATGAGATTTAGGCTGCCAACAGTGAAGTAACCCATTTTACAAATCCTGTTGGAGCCCCATCTGTTTTGATTGAACTTTGTATTTATTTTGTCCCATCTAACACCCATAAACACTAATTAAATATATTGTAACATGTAGATGAGCTGTCTCGTGACTGATAAGATTGTTTTACAAGGCTTACAGTGTGTTTATACTAAAGCTTGTATAGTATGAGACACTAATTTCTTCTAACATTCACAACATAAAGTAGATTCTTGTGTAAACAGACTAACTCAATTACACAACTATCCTTGCTCTGTAGGAAATAGTATAGAAAAACAGCCACAATTGAGATGAGGTCATTATTACCAGTTTCCAGATGTAAATTTCAGTTATTTTATATTTTTATATAGCATTTTACATTGTATGCTTTCCTGTTTTTCTTTTAAAATGGTGAGCACTATGAGGCTAACACATAGATCCTTCAAAATACTTCAAGAGTGAAAAGAAATTTCCTGTAAAATAATCAGTAAAAATCAATTATTAATATGTCTATCATTGTCTTTAATTTATTTCAGTTTTAGTGAGATGCTGTATGAGGTTTTGCTGTGCAAAACAGTGATAAAATGTTACATAAGGAGATTTATCTTAGTTCTCATATCTTGGTGAGATTTTTTTGTGCAGCTACAGACAGTTCTATACTATAAACCCTATTTTTATTTTGTTATTAAATTAATTTTTCATCTTCCTACATAATTATCTAAATTCCGTACACTACACAGATATAGCTCTTGGCACAATATTTCATACTGACAAGAGAATGCTAAAAGAGAAATACAGCTGGATAGACTCCTAAAATACTCAGCACTGATTTATGCATTTCAGTAAACTCACTCACAAGAGTAGAGCTGGGTAAATAGTAGGAAAAATTATTCATGGAGACATTTACAAATCCCCTACATTTTGGATATAGTCCCACCCCTTGTATTTGCTTATTTTAAAAAATATTCAGCAGGATTTTTCTATTCATGATGTCAATATGCAGCCATGGTAATTCTGGTATCAGTATCAGTATTTACGTTTGAGACAGAAAATTATTTTTGTCTTTTTACATGGTCAAGAAAGACAAAATATTATGTAACATAAGTCCAATGCATATCATAAAGTATTACAAATGATTAAAAATATTAAACACTTTTCAAGTAATATAGTACTTGGTAGCTGTTCACATAAAGGTGTTTAAATAATTGAGAAGTGATAAATATGTTCATAACAATGGCACGGCAAAGGTCTTCAGTACTCTAAGGTTCTTTCAGCTGGGACCTCTGCTGTTGAATCAAAGAAAAAGGAAAATCATATTCGGTTTGCATCAAGCTAGTTATTTTTGTCATCTCTTTTTGTGTTTGAAATAGGAAATAGAGAAGTTCTGGTCCATTTAACACAAAATTGATCTTTTCAGCCTGAAACAAAGAGTTTCATTTTGGGACACTCATTTGAGGAAAAGCAAGAAGTCATAAAACTGCACTATGAAAAAAAAAACCTCTTATTGAATAGCTTACAAGGCCTGAGGAGACCTCATGTTGATGTCTCACATCTTGGCCTCGCAACATGTATTGAAGTATTTTATGGAAGGTCAAACAGCTTCAACAAGAGCACCCTACTCTAGAAAATTCCCCCAGCTCCTAGCTAAAATACTTGGCAGAAGCCAGGTTTGGTTTTGTTCCTGCCTCGACTGAAACAGAGTAGTGAACCTTCAGCTTTGTTGTTTGAACAGTCACTCATGAGGATTCCAGGCCCTTGCTCAATATACTTTTGGTTTAGACAAAGAGAAACAGGCTTACAGCAGAGCAAGAGCACTTGTCTGAGAGCTGCGTATTTATGGCACTCGGTTTAGAAGCATAATATCCATCTCCCAAACAGGAAAGAACTCAGTTCAGCTTTCCCATTTCTGCAGTGAATGCACAAGCCACATCATCACTTAATGAAGGAGAAGATTATTTTCTGCTGGGAAAAAAAAAAATCTATCTATACAATTACCCAGAATAAATAATTCAAGATCTCCCTTAGAAGGCATTTTTGTTACTTGATAAAAAAAGCAGTTGTCCATGTATCACTCTTGCTATATCATTCTCCTATGAAGCAAGAAAGACCAAGTAGGAGAAATGTCCAGGAAAATGAGTCATAGTTTGAGCACACCTAGAGTTTGGAAATCCTTAACTCTCAGAAAAGTCCGTGATTGACATTGTCATAAGTGTTCTCTACTGCCATGTTTCTCAAATGGTCTAAAGATGATCAATTAAAATGGCTGTAAAATAAAATATTTTTAAGCATACACACAAGCAGGGAAACAAATACAGAAGAGCATAAAGAGATAAAAGGAAAAAAGCCAATCCAGACTAGACTTTGAATGAGTTTATGTGTAACTGTAAACAGCATTGCAAACACTGCAACCTGTATAAGGTAATTTCTTCATTATCCTTCTCTCTTCCTTCCCCCAAAACAGTGATGAAATTTCACAGATTAAGTTCAAGCTTCCACAGTACACTTATCTTCTACCTTTGGCTGTGTTTTTTAAGCCCCTTTGCTAGACCAGCATTGGAGCTTGTGCAAACCCAGAGTGAGCTGTTGTAGGGAATGAAACCAAAAATCAGGTATACATAAAAAGCAATTTTCAACAAGATCAGCTCTTGGTGTGGCTGATTTAAAAATGTTAAGTGGCATGCTGATTCAAGAAAGAGGACAGGACCACAGCAAACCCCACTGACAGGTTGCAGCTATTCTGAGAAGTTTCCCGAGTTCAAATCTGATCTTGCATACCCTGATTACAGTCAAGTAGTCTGCTTACCCTTTGCACAAGCGAGAATATAAATCTTACAGTCTAAAATGTAAGCCTTCTACTGAAGTACAGAATATGTCACTTCACATCAGGGGTCCTAAAAAATGCCAGTGGAGCTGTACTGCATGAAACACTTGATGTGAGAAGGGCACAATAACTCATCACAAGTGGAGTTCTAGAAAACAGAAGGCCAAATAACATGATGCAATTATCTTCTTTACCACAGAGGTGACACGGAAAGCTCGGATCTGGAGAGAGGGAGGCTGCCAAGTGGGTTAGGACACAAACTAACCAGGAAGAAATGTTCATTGGGATAAGGTAAACTACAGTCTCAAAACCATTTTCCAGATAGTCTGGGAGCAGATTTGTGGGTCCCAGTTTATGAGGTCACAGAGCTACGAGTCAAGCAACTGCCTCCTCACAGCCTGGAGTAACAACTGTCATCATTCTACCTAAATAGACACCAGCATTGATGAGGTGAGCTTCCCCACTGTGTCATCGATAGAAGCAATCCTTGTTAAGACCATCCCTCACTTCTGCCCTCCTACCAAGGGAGGAATGGTGACACTATGCAATAAGTTATTTTAAACACCACTTGTGAGGAATATAGTTCAGAAAAAATATTGCACGAAAAACAAGTCATAGTTACTCTCCATACAAACATTTGATCACAAGTTCAGAAACTAATTTCCTTTATTAGCATATGGCCCATTAAATTCTTTCACATTTTAAAATTTTGTATTGTCCCATGGCCATATTACATTTTAAGAAAGCAATGTAGCATTTCTAATTCTCCAGGAAGACATGAGTGTGGAGACCTATATACTTGTATTCATTCTTTGTCCATTTTGGTATTCAGGTTTATTTTTTAGTCAATTTACCCAGGCTATCCTGAAGTATTTTGTACTGCTAAAAACAGTGTATTGGAGGCAAATTTTTCCCAGTGAGTTCAAATACACCATTTTATGTGGCCTTTTGCAGCTTTCTTTAAGTATTCTGTGCGTTTACTTTCTGATATACATCCAGAAATAACTGGGAGAAAAAGAGTAAGTTTGTGCTTCATAACTTCATACTGCAAAATGCAAAAAGGATTTGAAGTGATAGGATTTGCTAAATCCCACCTTTGTATCCAATTGCCTCTGAGATCATAGCAAATAATAGACATCTGAGTGAGAAAGGAACTGTGTGTATAGTAACACAGCCCTACAACTGTATATAGTTGGAACTGTTCAGTTAGACATCTGAGGCCTTGTATATTCAATATTTTTGAAAGCTGAAAATTGCCTTTTGGCTATACAAATTTTTTGGGTTTTAGGCCCGCTCATCAAGTTGATTGGTGCAATTTAGTTTTGTTTGGGGTCTTCTGGGAGATGGCAGGGTTAAGGACTTCGGGAAATGGGGGGCATTTAAACACAACAGGTGAACATGAAAGGAAATGTGGTAGGTGGACAAAAAAAGTGGACAGGTTAGTTTTAATTTAAGTTACCTCCCATCATATTTTTTTTTTTTCGTAAGCAACCATGCTTTTAGAGCAGAAGCTGAGTTCTAAATCATTTCTTCCAAGAAACGTTCCTCTTGATTTCTCATCAGTGTGCTGATCATTGCTATGGGTAATACACATGGCAAAAATTATTAGAACACTCAGAGCTGAGGGACAGTTATTTGTGGAGATGAGGCACCTGCACATGGCCTCAGCTGCTCTCTCAATATCTGGAGGCAAGCTGTCTGTCTTACTAAAGTGTATGCATATGTTCAGAAACCCATTTTCACTGTCTGACTAGTTGCAAGCATCATGAGGTAACCAGAGCTTCCTCCTCTGCTGTGGGCTGGACGTGTCCCCAGACTACCTGATTGTTTCTGCCTGTGACTGCCTTCAGTTCCTTACACTCTTCACTGTTCTCTTCCTGTTGTCTGCCAGGCTGCGAGCTCTGCAAGCAGTTGTGCAGAAGACATAAACCCCATTGTGCAAAGAGATTTCCTGCAGTATTGGGAAGGGGGGCAAACAAAAAGCAATGATAGATTTTCTTCAAAAGGCCTGAAGCTGAAATATGCAATAAAACAAAGGCATGAACAATGTGATTGTACAATTTCCAGGCTGGTGGAAAACCCATTTGAGGAATAGTTGCATAAAGAAGCTACAATCTTTTTGGCTACAATCAAAGTCAGTGCTTCAAGGTTAAGGATGCAGGGTCTCCTACAAACACTGCATAGAGGACCAGATGGACTCCAACTCTTTTGTTGGTGTCATAGCTTAATCTTGATGTTCTGGTTTAACCTTAGAACTGATTTGATAGCATTTCATTGGTAAAGTATATTAACTTTCAAAAATAATATTAAATATCTCAATGTAACTAAGCACCTGTGATAACAGCCCCCCTCCCAATCATATGGATGAGAGATTTTCTGAATTAGACCATTACTACATAGCGTCATTTTCTGGTTTGAGGAAGAGAAAAATCACTCATGGGTATTTGAAGAAGCATGACCACTTGTAGTTTAATCAAAACCAAGTAGGAGGGGTTTGTGTTAAACTATCATCTTGTGGTTAATAAACAGCCATCCGGATATACAGACTGTGCTGTACTGGATTGTAACAACTGTTCCTCTTAATAATGCTCTAGGGCAGCCTAACATCCAATATAAACACTTCATCCAATTTTGAAGCACATGCAAAATTTATCACTGGCAACTGTTCCTGTATTTTATATAAGGCTGACAGGTATATGTTGCATACAATTTAGTAATGCAATGGTAAGAAATTAATAAAAAATGAACAGGTTTTAAATATATATCATGTCAAGGAGTTGTAATCCAAGAATGTGTTGACAGAAAAAAATGGGAGAAGAAATATGGGATATTTCAGTTAGGGATATGACAGTTCAGAGACTAGTAAGCGCACAAAATTTAAAAACAAGCAATCTTGCTTGTTTACTGTTTTGCTTTGAAGACATTAATTTTGCCTCTGTAGTTATATTAATATGCTCTGATGCCTGTTCCAGCAATTGGAATCTCGGATCTAATACCATTCTGTTCATCCCTAAAAATACCACTCATTATGGTAAGTAATTAGTTTACGAGCATTATTTACTATGCCATAGTCACACATACTTTATTCTTTTTCCAAAGTGAACTATAAGCAGTTTGCTCTGGTGATATAGAAGAGTCTTGATGCTATGCTAGAGATCGTTAAAAAAACCACTCAAATTACCCTTTGATCTGAAAAGGCATGTAAATTTTTTCCACAACAAAGTTTATTTCACCTTCGACGGTGGAGAAATCTATCCTCAAATGACCATGATGTGTTGGTGTAAAATTTAATCATGTTATTGACATTTCCGAAAGGAAGTGATTGGGGAGATATAGATGAGTCTGTTCAACTCTCCTCTGTATCTTGATGTTTCAGTGCTTGGAATTGCTTACTGTCTCTGAGTTACATAAGAATTTTAAACATGGTTGTGGAAAGGACTAGACATCTTCAAAATTATTAGCCAGCCAAAGTCCTTATATTGAATAATTTATTGATCTCTCCTAGTTTTCCCAGATTGAAGTAATTCTATTTATTTGTACATTATTTTACTGATACCTTCTTAATTATCTTATATATGTACACTAATATATTAAATTAATTATACTACAATATATAATCCTTCCTCCTAGAAAATTCTGGTTGATTTTCAACATAGTGCAAGAAATGCATTGGGCTATGGGACAATTAAAAGCTTCATTATATTCTCTGAAACTGAAATGCTATCTGTTTTAGTTTATAATACTTCTGCCATTATACCTTCTTCTGCCTTTTACCAAGGAACCTCACAAAGGAAAAGTAATTTTTGGAAGGAATGCTGCAACTAGAAGAGACTATTTAAAAAAATTATTGCCAAGCCCTAAAGAGGCACAAACTGATGAGAAAATGCATAAAAATGGTCAAAATAGGCAAAATGCTGACTATTGTACATGACCAGTTCTTACTGAGTCTTAAAACTAGGGCGTAAGCAAAATTGAACATAAAGGTGTATTTTTACTTCAAGAATTGAAGTAGGATGATTTTATTTCATTCAGTTATATGTTGTTAGCAAGAATTCATTGCTCTACTTTAGAAAACAAAAATTATAATTAAAGGAATAAAACCTACTATATTTCTCATTGGACTTTTTTTTCTTTAGATAAAAGGAAATACTAAAATCTTGGACTGTTATCAAATCTAGACTTTTCTGAATGAGAATAAAAGAGGGCATTAAAGACTGAACTATGTAAAAGTACTTCAGTTTTGAGGAGATTCACAATGACAATAACAAAAGAGTTTGCCTGTCTTAAGGCAATGAAAGATTACTTTTTTGAATAGATTATTATGTGAGTCCTTTAGAGAAAATGTAACCCTTAGGAGGTATATAACAATCAAACGACAGCTAGTATGAACCTGGGTTAGATCCAGGGAAGAGAGGTCCTTCATGTAGGCGTTTAGAGAAGAATTAAATATTCAGCCTGAAAACACCACTGAACTGGCACCTTACCTTGGAGACACCCAAATGTCACAAGATGCCATGGGCTGTGCCTTTGACAGGCATCCCTCAAAAGGGCTAGGTCTATACATCACGCATTTGCTTTGACAGGGCTGAGGTGCTCTGCTTCTCCGGGCACACTGCACTATACTAGTTCCCTGCATGTGCCTCTCTGCTTTGGGGCAGCTTTTTTAGCACTGCTAAGAACCAGCTTCCTCCCTGTAGACATCCAGACCCCAGCACTAACTCCATTCAAGACAGCCTGGGAGCCAGAGTTCACGATCGGCAGGTAGGACACTCCCGTTAAGCAGGAGAAAGGGCCGCTGTTCCAAGTCCCCTTGCCCAGGGGGATGTCCTCAGCAGCCCATCTCACCTCACCAGCGAGGCTGCCCCACTGCGGCCCAGAGTTCAGTAACCAGGTTTCAAGGGCTGGCAGTAAAATGAAAGGGATTTAACTTCACAAGGGCCTTTTCCTGGTCTTTGCTCCAAGGTCCGTTATTAATTAAACTGTCATTAGATAAAACGTTCATGTAATGAATGGAGCGGGGCCTAGCACACCAATGGCACCATCACCTGGTCACGCTGCCTGCCATGGTGGCACCTCTTGTACCTCTGCGTCCCTACGGGCTCTGCCACAGAAATACCCCTCCAGCCCAGATGGCCACCTCCTCAAAATAAAGACCTACCCGAAAGAGGCAGACATCTGGCCACAGCAGCCGTCACCCTCCAGGCAGCCCTGTGAGGAGCAAGAGGAGCTGGGCTGTGGACAAGGCACAACAGGGGCCTAACCTCTACCCTGCGGGCTGGGCCTGAGACCGGCACCTGGGAAACACAGCCCAGGCAGGGACTGGCAGCCCGGTCTGGGTGGAAATGGGAGCACAGGCAGGCTGGGGGGCCCGGGGCACCAGGCAGGGCCTGATGGTGCCCCCCCAGGCCTGGCGCCCACAGGTACCAGGAGGGACATGAGGGGCCTCATGTGGGGAGGGAAGAGGAGGGCACTGTCTCTGCAGCTTAATATTGCATTTGTCTTCTGCCTTCTGACCTGTGGGGAAATGCTCATTTTCAAATTTGTACCCGGAGGTGCTGGAGTTACTGGGAGTGCCACAAACGCCTCGGGGCTGGGACTCGGCACCTTCCCCTGCTGCCAGGGCTGCTTCTGCCTCCCACCACAGGGCTGAAAAATGTTTTCACTGAAGGAAAAAGCATGACTTGATACCTACTGGAGATGACTTTCACCCTGAAAGGAAAATTTGAAATAAAAAATGAAATGAAAAATTGGATTCCCAACACTGTTTCAAGAACAGTACATAAATGGGATTTACAGTATTTCAAGTCACTCCCCAGCGAGTGCTCTGACTGCACGGCCACAGATTCATGCTCCTTTTCAGTCTGTCTCTTTGGCCCAATTAATCTTTAATTACACTGAGACAAATACAAGAGCTATTGTTGAGGGAGTGGGGAATGAGGGATTGGGCTGGAGCCTGCCATGGTGAAAAAGCAAGTACCATCTCAGGGCCACCTTGAGATGGGGATTTTATCCCACTCTGGATGTTTAGAGGATGTCATTTTACAGTTTCTTATTCATCAACCAATTTAAGTCAGGGTCAATCCCTAGGACAGGCAGATGTCTACATCTGTTCTAAGTATAAATGTAGAAAGGGCAATTTAGTTGGGATGTTGGTATCAATAACTCTTGCCTTGAGAATAAGGTTGCAATATCTAGTTAGGTACTTTAAGTACTGTATTAGAGAGACAAAGGCAGATTTGCTTTACCTTCTTCCTTAAGAAAATCAATATATTTTGAAGTGTCTGTACAAGTGTAGCTACTGAAACAATGAAAAAAATCTCAAACAATGCCAAATAGGTACAAAAATAAAAGCATTGTATCCATTCTTGGATTTAGGACAGAAGGGAATCTGTTAAAAGGACAAAGCTCTGAAGAGAGTCAGGACAAGCCTGAGGGACAGGAAAGAGAAAAGACAATCCCTTGTTGATGGGGAGAAGCGTGAGCCCTGAGAAGATACAAATGATGACAGACTACAAGCATAAAAACATAGGCAAACTGCTGACTGTAGTACTGAATAGGCTGTTCTAAATCGAGCATAATAATAGGTGAGCAGATTTTCATGTGCAGGAGTACATGAATTCCTTGCTCCAACAAAATAAACAATTGAGACAAAATCTAGAACAACATTTGTATTACAAACAGAGAGAGAATTTCGCAAAGATAGGGAAAAAAAGGACATGCGTCTTACTCTGAGGTGTAATGTTCTTGAGTCCCACCTTTTCTCACCATGAAGGGAAATGCAGAAAACATTGAATTCATGGAGGGCTGATTAGGTACAGCAAAGGAACGAAACAGAAGTAAGTAGGTGCTGACTTTACACATAAGGAAAGACGTTCAAAGAAATAGTAGCATGCAACAACCAGTTTTTTTCCAAAAAGTCGTCCTGGCTTTCCCACTGGTTTTGCTAGATGCTGCCTACAACATGAAGCATCTAGCACTTAAAGATATTTAATGTGCTGTGCCAAACAATCTTTAAGGACCTGACCCACACTTTTGCATTTTTTCCCCCTCTATAACAGAAAGTAAACCTCTCAAAAGCTCCTGTGCTGACATTTTCACAATGTCATATCATCAGCACTAGAACTCTGGAATCATCAACTACAGTTAGATAACTAAGGCTCTGCTTTAGGTAATTACCAGATTACAGGTATGTCCTCAGTAACATTTAAGCAAATATGCCAGGATTAACTGTAGCATTCAAGTGTTTGAAATAATGCACTTTAATGTTCACAAGGAAGAGTCAAGGCATTGTTTCTAAGGCAATCTCCTCATTTTCTGTTGATTGCAACAAAAAGAATGCTTTGCCAACATTCAGTATTTAGTATTCTCTCAGATTTCTAAGTGTCTGAAGCAGACCCAATGCTGTTATACCCAAACTACTATTATAATAGGCATGAGAGAGGTGAATAATGGCTTGAAAAGTTGCATTGATTTAAGCATTATCAGAAATAACAGTAAAAAATCACACAGACCATGTTAAAATATTTACACTTCTTGATCTAGTCATATAAACACTATTCATCATCTTGCAGCTTGATATCAAGAGGAAATGAGACATTCTTAGATGCAAACTTTCACACGTAGAATGTCTGTTCCTCTTGACTGAGGAAAAAGCAAGGGTCTGATAAACACAGTTTGGTAATAGTTGAAAATCTTTCTCCTTTTCAAACTCCTGTTGAAAACATTCTGTTTAACAAAGTTTATTTTGTTTCTTTATGGTTGTACTAGTTCATAACCACAGTATTTCTGATGCTTCTTTGAAATTCTCTGTAAACTTAAGTGCCAGTTCTGTTTCTTTATAAGTAATTACTGATAAATACTCCTAATGTGGAAGTAATTATTGGCATTCAAATCTAGGAATAAAGGGCACCTATAAAAACACACAGCTTATTTGTTATTCTAGCCTTTCCCTCTCTGTTTTGACCACAAACTCTCCACACCTCCTTTAAACCACCCATACAATGAAGTGCTCATTTTTAATATGTCTTTTACACCGTATCACAGCTCTAATTTTTTTATGAAACACTCAGCAGAACAATGTAATGCAAGTCAGAGAAAACTGACACTTCAGTGATTCAATACTGTCAGTTAGTAGGAACACTGACGTTATGACTATGACATTTCACTAACTGTATGATTTACTACAACCAGTCTTACCTCGCTCCTGTCACCTCTACTCTAGAAACCAAGATCTTCCAAAATAACCAAACATGCAGTATTTTCTAGCAAGGATGGATGAAAATTTTTTACATTTAAAACTACACAGTTGTTTAGGTGTCTCCAGGGAATTATCACCTTTCCTTTTATCTTACAGGTCAGCAGTTCAAAACTAGCTTGTCTCAGCAATGAGTGAATGCTTCGTAAAAGTATTCAGTGCTCTATATAATGCACTATAAAGTCCTGTTGCATTCTGAGCTTCTTACACCAAAACATTATTGCACTATATGGAGTGCAACCATTTCACACTCTACATAGAAAAAGAACTGGAATATTCACTTTCAGATGTGTCCTACCTATAAGAAGAAATAGTAAACTCAGAAAAAGGAAAACAAGCATGGGCTGCACACCTGTTTTTGAAGGAAGACGGCTTTAAAATGAAAGGATAAAGGAACTAAATGTGTGAGCATCCAATGCAGTAACAAACCACAGTAGGAATCTGTGTTTTGGAGAGTACACGCAGAAAATCACAAGAAAGCAATCTATGGTAGTAGAGGAATGCTATCAGATTCTCAGCAATGTTTAAGTAGTAGTCCCAGGAGTTTCTCTGAGTCTCAAAGCCAAACACAAACAAGGGGGCCACGGTTTAAAAGTGGGTTCACAGAGCCTGCTTAGCATGGACCACCTATGAGGGCCTCAGCTCCCAACCTGCTGGCGTCTCGTGTCCAAACACAGCCTGGCTACAGGGACCTTTGCTGCAGGGCACTGCACCTCTGTTGTTCGGAGAAAGAACTTGGGAGATTCACAATTTACAGTGAGTATCAGCGGGAGATCAAGCTCCCCCAAGAGGGCTGGCTCTATTCTAAGATTTCTAGTCATAAACACGGAGGAAACTAGATGGCGTGCCAGGAGTAGGTTATTCCTCCAGCTCATTAGGCAGACAGGAGGTTCAGACATGCACTCGCCCAGCCAGAGAGCGTAAACGTGCCCCACCTACAGTGCAGCAGAAAGTGCAAAGAAGTCAAATCCACTTTTCTAATTTATGATTTTTTTTAATAATAAATACTTGTAACAAGACTTGGTGAGAACTCAGAGAAGGGCAGATTTATGATTTTAAGATGGATGTTACTCTTGGTTCTCTTTAAAAGGAAAAGCCTTTTTCTTAATATGTGTCAGTGATTTCTGTTATATGTGAATTTAAGCCACCGTTGATGTGTTGCAGATATGCGCACTCTTCTTCTTGTTAGATTAACAGAGCTTACTGATATGAAAAACAGAGACTGTGATTTAAAAATATGTTTAGTGGAAGACAGACTGCGATAAAAGTAAATTTATTTCCCAGCAGAGAGCAGAGATCACCTTCTTTCCCAGAATAAAATAGCTGCCACCAGCCATCTACCCTCTCCTCTCACTGAATCCAGTGTGCTGGGAAGTCAGTATGTCGATGTCAGCAGTGAAGCTGCCTAGGGATAATGAGGCAGAACCTATAAAGACGAGGTTTTCTTTCCTGCAGAGTTGTGCCCCAGGGCAGATTACTGTTTTCTGTGAAAGGAAACTAATGACTTGTCATTATCATACAAAAAGTTAATTTTGCATTGGAGAAAGGTTTCTTGTTTTGCACTAAGCCTGATTTGCATATTCCTCATTTCTTTGGTTTTATGTAAGTATGGCTTGTTTTGGATATGTCTACACTGCCTTCCAGATACAGATCCAAACCTGCGCTCAAGTCCCAGGTTGGGGGACAGGACAGGTGGGTGAGATTTGACCATTCCTAATAGAACAGTGAATCAAATGCTACCTTTTAGTATGATCCCAAGCATGTTCTTGCCTGCTTTCTGATCACTGCCTACTGACAGCAAAAACTACTCCCTCAGAGACACTGTGAAGAGCTTAATGCATGTTTCCTACAAGCCATTTTTTTTGTGCCTGTAGTTCATGATCTGATTGTATTCTACAGACAGCATTTTTCATCTAGGTCTATGTAGGAAGAAGAGTGATAAAGAAAAAAACAATCTATATAAACTTAGCATCAAGGAAATGGTATTCACAGTTCTTATCTTTTCCAATAAAAACACAACTGATGACTGTACTTCTTCATTCAAATAATACTCATACGCACACACACCAACAATGGCAAAAGCTATTGCAGTTAGGTAGCACCAAGAGAGCAAGAAACAAATATGCAGTTGATGAACATTATTCTCTGACTATTGCTGTAAGAGTGAAAAAGTAGCAAACACTGCACAAAGGCATTATCTGAGTAAGAGACATAAAAGTGCTACTTGATAGCACTGCTGTTCTCAGTAGGAATCTTCCAGAAAAATGTTTGCTCAGCTCCCAGAGAAATCCAGTCCTTTTGTGAGATATCTCCCTTTTATACTTTGCTTCCTTTTTAAAAGCCCAGAAGTTATATTTTTTGAACTACAGAGGATGCCTGTTTAGAACTAAATGTGGACAGTCATACTATGAATCAGATAAGCTGCATAGTTGGCATACAGACAAAGAATTGGAAACGGTGATGTTTCCGGCTTCAGTTAACTTCAGGTTGCTACTACAAGATCCTGTCTCTTTTGAAAAGTTCCTCTTTTGAAAAGCTCCGAGTGTGGTTTTTGTGTGTTACACATTGTTATGCAGTACGTGCTTTAGAAAATGTAGACAGTAATATCCACCTTTCTTCTGACATCAACTAAACTACCAAAAACTATGTAAAGAGAAATTCATTTTTTGCAAAAAAGAGTGTGAAATGAGGCCATCACTCAGTCTGTTAGAGAGATTAAATTAATTGTTGTATGGAGCGTATAATATTCCTTCTAGAGATGGGCTTTCCTTGCAAGGATCTTTGTTTCTTCAGTAATAACACCTGTACTGCTTCTACCTGGGACATCACTGAGCATGCTTTGAAGGTCTGCTGAAGAGTGCAAAGGTTTTAAAAAATGAATATCTAGCCTAAAGGGGAAACTGCCAAAAAAAAGTAATAAATGCACGAGAAATTTCTTTTTGTACTAGGAAGGAAAAATGTGATTCATGGAATTTCAGTGGACAGAGCAACTTCTGCAGCACACACAACAGCTGGAAAAAGTAGTGCAGTGTCATGACAGCTGGTTAGAGAAGCTGTAGAAATAGCAATGAATTACGCAGCACTCATAACCTGGGATGTACTAGATGATGTAGGAGGTTTGTCCATACCCATACAGAATCATAGAATGGTTTGGGTTGGAAGGGACCTTTAAAGGTCATCTAGTCCAACCCCACTTACCAAGATTAAGTATAACAATGACTAAGAAAGGCGTGTGAAAAGACAATCATGTATTTTCCAACCACTCTAGTCACAGATTTCTGGCAGTGACTTCTGCAATTCAGATTTATTCTCCTATTTTCCTACTACTAAATTCAATTAACTTACTGCATGGAGTTCATGGTCTCTGTGTGAAGTACAAACTATTTAATGATTACTTTAAAAAATGTAATTAACACCTGCACTGCCCCTAGCTTGATGCATTGTAATAGTGAGGCACCATCATTCTCAAGGGTGTATTATCAAGAAAAGAAAAAAGCCTTAAAGGAATTTAGAATTAATAAGCTTTGTTTCAGAAACTTTGTGAGAAGCTTTACATAATTCTATGAAACTTTCAAGCATGTTAAAAAGAAGTGTCTACCAGTAAGAAAGTGTAATTGAAATTTCATTTCCATTTGAATACTGCAGCACAGTTCAAATGTAGGATTGAGCATAACACTTTCACAGTAAAGCTGGACAGTATTTATATAAAGCCTAGAAAACACAACTCTGTAAGAAGTGTCAGCTTAAAAAATAGCATTTTTCCTAGTTGATACACTACACCAGCTGTTAAGTCCAGGAAACCTGTAACCATCAAGCCCTAAAGATCTGCAAACAATCAAATCCCTTGAAGAAGTCCTAGAGGATAATGAATCTGTTGCACAACAGCAGTTTTTCAGGTCACTCATACTTGGAATCTGATTTCCAACAGAATGCCAATGTGTAAAAGCATTCAAACATTTGCTTGCATCAAAATCACTGTGCTCACACAGCTGTCTGTGGTCTCAGGTGCTCACCTTGCAATCTGTGCTGTGTGTTTGAAGGGGCAACTCAAATTCTTCCCAAGCCAAGTCCAAACATACTGTCTGTACAAAGGGCATGGCTGGCTCTCTCCTAAGAGTAATAAAACAGGTCAGCAGGGAATGCCTCTGACTTTTTCAGTGCACCCCGAGTAGCCTTTTCTATCTACTCAGCTTTATCCTGGGGAATCAAGAAGAACCTGGCACAGGACAGAGAAAGCTAGAAAAGAACAGCCAAGTGTAACACTTTTCCTGGGTTATCTCAGGTGAGCTACTTAGTGTCTTACTGGAGTTAACATTACCCACAAGGCTGATGTGAGGACAAACACATTAAATGTTGTCAAGCATGGGAGAGATCACATTTTCCTCTGACAGACTTGTTTCAAACACTATGAGAAGTCAGTCAGAGGAATATATGTCAACTAACCAGTCAGAATGACCCAACATCCACTCCGTAGATCAATTTACATTTTCCTCCGAACTCCTATTTTTCCATAAATAATTACCTAACCTTAGCAACACACTTTCTAAAGTCTTACCAATGTCAGATGTAATTTATTACTGATTCTTATCTGAGTTATTTAAAAACTAAGCAAAATGATTTATTCTTCTAAAATGCTGTCTTAGTGTTACTAACTCATGGCTGAATTAATCAAAACACAGTAATTACAAAACACTAATTCTTATACTATAAATTGAAATTCTATAATACTATTGGTTCTGGTAACTCTCATAATCAAGAGGTGAAACAAGGAAACTGGAAAAATGGAGAACAAAAATATGCTTTTTTTCTGGCACTTGTGGGGTTTACAAAACCTGAAATAAAATTCATAGATCACCCAGAATAAGTTGATATAAGTTATTGTTGAAAAAAATTACATTACCTTTATAGATTTTTCACTACTGGTATGTTCTGCACATTTTTCTCTTCATGAGGAATTTTTGTTGTTGTTGTTGTATTGAAAGGTAAAACTCAATTAGGATAAGTTATCTTTGCATAATCCTCCCCCAGCTTACTGAGCACAGAAGTATTTGGAAATATATTAACAATTTCTGAATCAGACCTAAAAGCAAAAATTACTTTTCACTTTGAAATTCACATTCAACACACTAGTATATTTTAGGCTTCCTTCACTTAAAAATATATATGTATTGATTTTTTCCCAAGAAATATCGATAACATTGTCCAAGTTATAATATAACCCTGATGAATTCTTTGTGGAAATGCCTTGTAGACCAAATCTACTGTTAAAAAGTCACCTTCAGAAGTTCATCTTTGAACCCTTCTGGTGTGACATAAGCTCAGCTGAAAAAGGCACTTTAACTCCATTATTAACAGTATCAAATAAAATTTATATATTTGTATGACTCAAAGATCACATAAGATGACTGTCTCACAGCCAGAAGTTCCTCTTTCATAAATCCCACTGGACACTTCTGATGGGGTGTTTTACAGCTCTGGATGAAAATGTTTCCCATGCAGAAGTAAAGGGTGTGTACGGCTTTAGGCATCAAGAAAACTGTAGGATTATGATACATAATCAGACTGAAAAATCCAATAAGGGAAAATGGTTTTGTACAAGTAAGTATTCCACAAATTCTGGATACGCAAAGCCTGACTCCTGATACTCTTTCTTACTGCAGTTCTTTTATTAGAGTTCTGGTGGCTTTCCTTCCTTTGTCTGAACTTCATTTGCTATATGCTTGAAGAAGCTTCTGCTGCTTCAACAAAATATTTACAGACTGGAAAACAATCAATTTCTCAAAGAAGCTCTTCCACATGCAAAGAACTAGCAACGTGTGCAGGCTGTTTTGCTTTAGAATGGCATTTTCCTTCTCACCCAAAGAAAAATATCCAAGACCACCTCTCTCTGGATGAACATACTGTTTTTTATTGAAGTACTAAGCTACGCAGTTCTGAGTATGCATCATTTCAGAGGGTACTTACATAGTTCTGTACCTGTTACATAAATGTTGTGTTTGTGTGGATTAAAAGCTGTGAAAACTATCACTGTGGTAAGCCCTGAAACTTAATTTTCTCTTTAGTATTGTACAAGAAACATGGAAACACTCCTGAAGTGTGGAGATTCCAGGGTACACTTGCATGCACTGTCTTAGATGGCGTGGTTCTGCCAACATGGATTCTTACATTTTAGGAAAGTGAATATATATATGTGTATATATCTATATATAGATAGATAGATATATGTTTAATTCAGAGTTACTACTGTTAGGTATTCTCAATGTATATGGACTGATGTTTCTGCCTCTGTGCTGATGAGAATAGGGACATATTTTACCTGCGTTCTACAAAGTCATGAAGTGATCAAATGACAGCATAACTCTACCCATTTCACTTCTGCAGTTTTGGCTATTGTGACTCTGCAGTCAGTAAAAATGCTTCTGATTTTATCACAATTTTTGCATCCTTTTTCTTCTTTCTTTTTTCTGCTCCCTTCCTGGAGTCCTGTGATATCAGAATAAAACCTTAGCTTTCATTTAAGAGAAAAAATAATTTAAAAGCAAAAGACTAATAAAATCTCTTTAAATACTCAAATATTTTAAATTACAACTGAAACTGAATTTACAAGTGACAGTTTTAGTTACATAGCTTTCTCTGTTTTTTTTCCTGAAGCCCTCTTTTCTCTTTCTAAAACAATATGTAAAGACTAAAGGAAAACAATGTTGAAAAGGAAGGAATGCTCTTAAGAGGCATAGTTTCTGAAGCTGACTAATAAATACATGGAGTGGCATTTAACTTGAATGACTTCCCTCCACCAGGAATACAATCAGTAAAGCTTAGGCCCACTTTACTTGTTACTTATTTGATGCTGTCTTATCTTCAGGTCTTACCTTCAGCATTGCAAACATCTTCTGGGGGTGGGGAAGAGATGCAGAGAAACTAGGTTGGTGTGAACTACCTGAAAAAAAAACCACAACAGAGGAAAACCATAAAATAGGTCAGTTGAATGAGACGAAGTCCACATACTCTGTCACCACACCCACAAAAAAACGGAAAAGCATTATCTTGAGCACCACACGCATTACTTCCCCAGAGCAGAAGCCCCACATAGCCCAGTCTCAGTGATGTAAACAAGGCCTGTTCCACCAGACGACTTAGTGCTCCCACTTGCTGCTGCTCATAATTCAGCAAGTACAGCAGCAGAATGGAGGAGACTTTCCTGTATAGTTTATTGTATACAAGGCTTTTACTTTTGCAGCAAAGGAGAAAATATTTTTAAGACTCCAAAAGTTTGGAAATGAAAATTAATGAAAAAGAAAGACTTATCAAAGATGATCTTCTTCTTCCTGATATTAAAGCAGTAGGTGAGACGGCATGCCCTCAGCATAATTACAACTAAACAAAGTTATTGTTCTCAAATTGTATTCAGATCAGAGGCTTGCTTAATTTTTCTGGGTATATTACTGTAATGAAAGATATTAACTCCTTCAAAATCTGGTCATGCTTGAGACATTTAAAATATTTTCTGAACATTTTGAAGCAACAGCTTGCAAAACAAACCGTGATGGCGTGGCAAGCATTGATATCACAGTGAACTTTATTTCTACATTAAACTAACAGATTGCAGAAAATTCTTTCGATGTCTACACATAAGGTTTCAATCTAAATTGTGTTTTAAACAAAACTATGTTTTTTCATTACATTTTCAATTTTAAAATATGAATTTTATTCAGGCTTGGGGGGAGTGGTGTGGTGGGAGGGAAGGAGTCAGGACAGAAAGGCAAAAAGAACTGTTTGCCAAAAATGTTACTTGGCTGATTTTCTGGTTGCCAGTTCTGATGATGGTGTGTTTGCCACATGAACAAAGCTTTTTCTGAGCAGAGCCACACTGCATAATCTGCAACCCTGCAGAAATTAAACCCTACACAATAACAATTGATATTGTATCTTGTATGAGCAGTATTGCCAATCTCAGGAACTGGTATAGGCAGCAAGCTAAGATTTTTAAGAAATATGTTTCTAAAGCACTATAGCCCAAATTTTTGCCTCATGTATAACGCAGATCTTAAAACACGACATTAAATATTTGATAAATGACAGAATTCTCAATGGAGATTATATGCCTCATCTTACAAATTGCCTTCAAGGAGGTAAGAGGAGATACTGGGATTTACAGCCACTCAGCAGGATGCAGACATTGCAGAGTAGGCAACTGCAGAGTATGCAGATTGCATAATCTGGCCTGTAATTTTAAATCCAGCCAAGAGGTCAGTTTAGTTAAATCCTTCAAAGACAGCAAGCAAAAGATAAATGTTTGGGGAAGACAATAAAATGCTGTTTTGTAGTCTTGTACTAGCATTCAACATATTGCTTTGGCTTTCAGAAACATGTGCATTCTGCATTATTTTTTTATTCAATTATAACCTGATGGTTACCGGTGAATGGAGAACACATGGAGTTCTTGCATAGCATCTACTCTGGCACATTTTTTTGGTAGTGGTCCATAGATTAGTAACACATTATTTCCTGGCCTTGCACAATTATCTCCTGACCATGCTTGCAAGAATTATTTCTAAAATAATTCTAAATGTTTTTTCCTGTTTCCTACTGTTTATTTTCATGCTTTTCCAATTAAAATTTTCACTCCCATAAACAAATGTGTCCTCATTAAAGGTCCTTCAATGTTAGAAAAATCTAGTTAGAATCTAGTAAGGTCTTGATGATTCAGCTTTAGATACTGAAAGCTGCTAAGCACCATCCCCAAAACACATCTGAACTGCCACCTAAAAAGGTTTTCAGTCCCTTTTGACTGCTTCTTCCTTTTCCCAGTTCTTCTCACATATGCGTTACTTAACTTTTCCCAGTGTGAGTGGATTTAATAGAAAGCAAACCTCCAGCCAAAGAAATTGCTGATTCGGGTATGTCCTTTGGTATTTTACTGTTTTAGTTATTATTATTATTATTTAGTTATTACTTTACTGTTTAGTTATTATTTAGTTATTTTAATGTATTTAGTTATTAGGAGAAATAAATTAATGCCAAAGACTTGGCTTTGAGAACATAGACTTGGTTGTTGGAGAAAAGCTGTAAAAGTAAAATTATCATACAGATTTTAATTCAGCCAATAATCAACATGTCCTAGCAATTTTCTGAGTTTCATTTACTTTCTTTCTGCCACAAAAAGTTTTGGCAAATATCTTCCAGCCAAATAAACCATCAATTTCCCTGTATTAGAGGTTTTATTAAATATAAAAGTTTTCATAAAGCAAGAATATGGTTCAACATAAGAATCCTTGTTCCAAAATGACTGTCATGCTTGCCAAGTATTTGCCAAATGAGAGTAAGTCAAAGTTTCTCTCCGGAAGTGACAGAAAATAATTAGCTTGAGAGAGAAAAAGAAAATATGCTAGATGCTAGCAGTTAGTATGTAAAATTTGAATGGAGATACTTTTCCTGAAATTCCTAATTACTCATCAGTCAGTGTTTCCAAATGCATGCAAATACAACAGCTGATTTTTTAATAACCCCCATATTCTACTTTCTCATAGTTTGTTATCACTAACCTTATAATTTCTGAAATCTCTCATTCACACCCTTTCAATGATCTACCAAATCCAGGCATAGTACTTGGGGAATAATCTAGTACAAGCACATTATTATGGTAAAGCAAACTGTGGAGCACTGAAGCCCCCAAAGGACTGGCTGGTTCTTTGCTTGAGTGGTTCCTCTAAATTCTGTTTCTTCTTTGCATTTCCTCCTTTCATTGCTCCGTGGCTTCTGTGTCTCATACCATGAGCCTAGGAAACTACAGCTCCCCCAGGAGAAGTTTAGTAATTATTTTCTTCCCATTCAGCATTGGTAACGTGTGGGATGTACCATTACCAGATGACAAGCCCTGAAGAAGACCTGAGAAGGAATTCCACAAAGGTGTTCATCATGTCTTCAGATTGCTTTCATGCTCTATCCAAGATGATTGGTGGGGAAGACACAAGCCATTCCTAAACAGGACATATTGTCAAGTCACTCAAAACAAATCATCTCCCTTAGAACCTCCCACAATTTCCACTGAGCCAGAACTGATTAAACTACAGCTAGGTCCTAGATCAGGCTGTCTTAGCAGCTCCGTTCCTCCTAGCTGTCAGAGTTTAGCCATAGATTTCTACATAGATTTGCCCCATCACTAACCCATCCACGTGGTTTCCAGGCGGATAAAATCTGTCTCACAAAAAGGTGCTGTATAACCATCTGCTAAATCAGGTGAACATAAGGTTTTCTTTTCACCCATTCCAGGGAGAGCTAACTGGAATTACCAACAAGCCCCTTCGTATCTAAAAGTAGCTGACATACCCTTTTATGTCCCTTCCTCCCTCTCCCTCCACAGCAGATAAGTCTCTTCAGGCCAAACTGGCTCAGATAAAACAGCTTTCAAGCCCCAGCCAATTTTTTTTTCCCCATTAAAAGCTAAAATCTTCTGCCTCTCCCAAACAGCCTTATCTGAATTGGATTCTCTCTCTGAATCCCATCACCCTGTGCTGTTGTAGCAGGCTGGCAGATTAACAAAACTCTGGGGGTTCTGTCTCTCCTTAGAGCATGCCGGTACTGCCTAAATTTCAAAAGCAGTGGACAGCTGTATGGGCACCACTGAGCATTGACTACTCGTATCTATGGCTTCCTGCCTTTTGTGCGTGAGATAAGCATCCTGAGAGCTGGAGAGCACAAGGCTCCATCCCATTGCTCCAAGAGTATGAAGGGCATTCGTCAAGGGCTTGACAAAACAATCCTGTTCCCAGTCTTTTGCCATTAGTTGCATTTATTGGGAGGCTTCATGATGAAAAATTTTAATCTGAAGGACACCGCATGGCGTGGGAGGACACGCATGAACATGTGCAGTGCTGGAAAATCAGCACACAGGACATTTGACTTATCCCTGCTCTGCATAAACTCCTACAGCTCTGCCAGCACGGGAGAGCTAAGATGATGTAAAGGCTTGCATGCAGTGACCTTTTTGCATTACTGATACTAACCTTACACACAATTCAAGTTTTGCATTAGCTGAAGTAACTGTATCTTGATGGGAAATGAACTGCAGCAAGTATCCCATCATGGAGACTTTCCTTCAGAGAATGCCACCCTGCCAGACTTTGCTCTGCAAAATCCAAATTCAGTTATTTATCAAGTAGCAGACACGGATATACATATGTGTATATATGTGAGTGGTTTTCCTATACATGTACAAATACAAAGTACAGTCTAAGCAATTAAAACAGTCTAAGCAATTAAATTGTGATTTTAAAGGCACCAGGCAGTAGCCAAAGCCCTGAAAAGCCTTTGTCAGAAACGGTGCTCCCCGGGCATTGCTGCCCAGGCCAGGAGATTCAGAAAAGGCGATGTGCAAAGCCGCAGCTCTCATACAGTATAACCCGGCTGCCCTGGAGCCACTGACCCTCAAAGCTGGGCTCTCCAGAAGATCACCAGCCAAAGGGCAGAGACAGGCTTGAGCTCTGCCCGCGGCAGCCTTCTCTGGGCAAACCCTACCAGAGGTGGTGGTGGTACTGCTGCTGGTGGTGGCGGTCCTCCGGCTAGACCCGGTTTTTGGCTAAAATTAAGACGCGGCGCGACCCTAACCTCCCTACGTGCTGCGGTCAGCCTCCAGCCGTCCCCCGCGGGGCTCCCACCCGGAGCAGCTGCCAGGGCCCCGGCTCCAATTCGCCACCGGTGCTCACCCACGCCCTTCCTCCCGCCGCATAAAGCCCGGCGGGGCCGCGCCGCTGGGGACATGTCCTCTCGCTGAGGAGAAACGGTGGCGCCTGCCGCTCCTTCCCTGGCGTTTGCCCTGCCCGTGGATTTGGGGCTGCAGCAGCCGGCTGTCCCTCGCAGCCTCCCCGGCCCACTTAAGCCTTCCCTCAGCAGCCGCTGCCCGCGGGCGGTGCGGGGCCGGGCCGGGCCAGCTGCCTGCGCGGCGGCGGGGGAGCGGCAGTGGGAGCGCGGCGGCGGCTGGGGGCACCATGCGGGCCGCCTTCTCCGGGAAGCGCCCGGGGCGGCTGCTGCTGCTGCTCTGCCTCAGCCTCTCGGGCGGGAGCCCCGCAGGTAAACGCTCTCTGCGTTCGCGGGCCGGGCCGGGCGCCTGTCACGCCGCAGCCGCCCCCTCAGCGCCGGGGTGGGCTGGGGTGAGGGGGGCCGGGGAGCTGCGGCCGAGCAAAGGTCTTCCCTGCCCCGCAGCATCTCCGGGGGACGGAGCGGTGGCCCGGCAAGGTGGCTGTTTCTCTGCTTTTTTTTTTTTTTTTTTTTTTTTTTAAAGCCACTGAGGCGTTTCTTCTCCTCAGTGGCCTCGACCCTCCCCAGGGTCATAACTCCTCAGCGCTGCCTCCGCCTGCCGCCCCGGCCTCCCTCGGCTTTATCCTTCCTCCCAAACCAAAAACAACCCCAAAAACCCTTGGGATTTCTGGCAGGCCGGCTGGAAAGCGGGGACCCCTCCCCCGCCGCCCGCCGGTGAAGGGCGAGGCGGCCGCTAGCCGTGCCTCCCAGCCCGTGGGTGCCGGTGGGCAGCGGGGGCGGCGCGGAACCGCAGCCGGGGATGCTCGGCCCTTGGCCTGGGGCCGGCCCCGCTGCCCGCCCCACGGGCCCGGGGAGGGCTGGTCAGCGGAGGCGAGGGGCGCGGAGGCTGAGGTGCGGTGTTTCTGTCCTGACCAGCTAAAGCGTTATTTAAGCCCTGGAAAAAAAAAACCCACGAATCGGTAGATTACACTACTGAAACATCACTATGCCTAGCAGGTTGTGATGAGCGTCCCTTGGAAGATCTTATATTGCGTTTTTGAGATGTGATACTTGAAATCCATGAAGGAAGAAGGACTTGAGCATTCTGGGCATGATTCTCCCTCCAGCAGCTTTCAGCAGGCTACTTTTAAGGAAATGAGAGCTTATTTTTACAACTAGTGGATTTCTGTTGCCAACCCCTGTTTTTGAAGCATCAGAGTAGTACAGGATGATAATGGAAGGAAATATCAGATTCATGGTGTTAGCAGTGCAAGATGTGATTGCTGGAGCGTGTCTTGCCAATGCTGAAAGCTCTGCCAATGCATGTATGTGTTCATTTTTGCTGTGTCTTTAATTAACCATGAGTGGTTACATGTGTTTTCATCCCTCTGTTCTTCCTAATGCTGAGAGGAGCAGTACTGCTTTCTGTGTGATGATAACTTTTGTAAAATTTGTAATAATTCCACATAGGAAAGGACAGAAGATATGCTTTGCAGTTTTTAAGGCTTATTTAAAATACATATATTTAGATATGCATATAGAGGAAAATTTGTAGTGTTCCAAGCTTCTTTAAGATATGCATGTATATTTATGTACACACACAATCTTGAAGTCCTTTCTGACAGCTTATTTCATTAATCAGAAGGTTTTGTGACTGTAAATGGCCTGATATTTATAGGAACGTGTGAATCACATTATGGCAAGATAGCCACATGGTATTTATTTTTGAGTATTATTACTGCTGAAAGCTGTACCTAATGGTGGTTAAAGCAATTCAAATGATATCAAGTGATACCTTCTTCTGAAAAAACTCTGCAAAACAACCATCTTCCTAAAGAGATGGATATCATGTCTGGTTTTTGTGCTCATCAGAAGTGAGCTGCCTATTTTAGTACCCTTTATCTGTACAAAGGCTGGTTTGTTTTTTTTTTTCCAGACTTCTATTAAATGCTTTTATATTTGTATGAACTAGGCAAGGAGGCTCATACTGTGATTTCCATGATGATTTAAATGCAAGGCTGAGTATTTTACTCTTCCATTAGTTATTAACCAAATGTGCAAAAAGGTAATCAAGCACAGGGACTCCCTGCACAGGTACAGCAATGGGAAATTCATGCTCCCTTGGAGGGAGGAGAACTAGAACTGTGTTCTAGTGAAGTCCAGAAGCAGTGTTTGTTCTGGAGATATGGGGGTTCAGCAGGTTTCTTCAAGCAAAAGAAACGCTTGCAGTAAAAGCAACCAGATGCCTTGAAGTGCCACAGGGACTGAGCTGCAGGAAGGTGGGTTGCACGCTCTTGTGCAGTTAGGTCAGGCAGATATCACAAGAGGCCTCTTAGATTTTATTTTGAAATAAGTAGCTTGAGGAGTGTTCTTATTCTGTTACTTTTGTCTGATAGTTTTCTAAGTGTTTAGTTAATTATTTTGAAAAACTTAAACCATCCCTTTTATTAGGGTAACTGCTAACCAAGTGTCACAACATTGTTCTTCAGAGTTTGCTGCTTTGTTTGGTTACCATTGTGCCTGCCTAATTTGGTTGCAGCACCTGCTGCCAGATCCCTTTAGGAAAAGCAAACCCACCACATCTTGTCTGCCAAAGATACCAAAGAGTTATGAGTAGAAGGTACATCTCATTTCTTACAGGCTTTGCTGCCAGGTTGGATTTTTCTGGTTTGCCCTGAGAGAAGGGCTTCGCAGCAAATGCCGAGGACGAGCCGGGCGGTGTTGAAGTAAAAGGGCTTTTCTTAATTATTTTTTGGAAGTCCTTTGTGTGGACTGTCTGGTGCCCCAGAAGAGCTCAGTCTGCAGCTTTTCCCTTTTCTAGGGGGCCTAGGAGGTTCTGGCAGCTTGTTTTAGATGCCACTGAGCGCTTTTGTGCTTGCATAGAGTATAAAATAGATATTAAAGTAATTGGAATTAATTTAACATCATTAATTTAATACTTAATTTAAAGCAAATTGTACCTCAACCTTTTCATATTTGGCCACTTTTCTGGCTGAAAAAGAGAGCAAAAAGATTTTAAAGTCTGAAATTGCTCTGGTGATGACAAGTGTGGTTTATCCACACTTTACCTCCCAAACATTGGCTGCAGTAGGGCGCAGAGATAAGGTGGAAAAATAGATTAATGACCTCATACTCTTACCTGCTCCTTCGTGCTTAAAGATCAGGGCAACAAGAACTCAGCAAGCTATACCACACTATTGATTAGATTTAATGCAAATCAATTATAGGCTAAGGCATGCAGCCGTGACTCAATAGTTTGAGAAGCTACTCAACTTGCTTACATCACTGCCTGGTTTGATGGCACTAATCATGCTGGGTCATCTTGATCTCTGATACCGTTCATCAGGTGCAGATGAGAGAAGAGGGTTGCAATGTTATCTCTCTGCTACGTAGTTTGACATAAGGACAGTTAAGAGCTGAGATGTGGAAGCAGTGATAAATAGAAATAACACTGGCTGCTTTCACTTGGTATGCAAATCAAGGAAGAAAGCCAAGATGAGAGCCCTATTAGTATGCAAAACATGTTGTAGATTATCTGCCTTCCTTGTGGAGAGATAACAGAGCTACTGTGCAGCTTGGCACTGGCACCTTCTAAATTTATCATCTTTGGGGATTTTAATTACTGTGCAGGTGATGCATCTACTAAGCTGACATAGTCAGGTGATCCATGGCATCCTTCGAATGCCTCAAGATGCTGCAGATATAAAAATTCATGGACCTTTCTTCAACCTTACCACGAATATCAGGAGCATAACAGCTCTCCCTGCTAACAGCACCTCTGTCAATCAGAAAGAAAGACTCAGTCTTCTTACCGGCTGGGTCATAAAACAGCAGGTAGAACATCAGAGCAGATTTCTGAAGTTCTTTGGTTGGGTGAGGGGCTGGGAGAGAACACTTAGCTGTGGAACCAGTGGACTAGTATGAAAAATGCAGAGTCTGTTGTGAATAACTACTAATGCTTAATTTGTTAATCGTATCCTTTGACTACCTTGTTTTACTCTTGATGCAAACTGGCTGATTGAAAAAGCAGATGGTGCAAGCTGGTCATGACTGATGTAGCTGGAGGTGCCAGTGGGAGAGTCTGTAGGTTGCCTGTGCCCATAGTGCTAAAGTGGGGTAGGACTGTTAGTACCATTGTTCACTTGTAGGAACTGGCAGGGTGCTGACTTTACCTTCTACTGAAGGCACATGGTTTTCAACAAGTTTGAACACACTCGAATGATGTAGCTTTTTAACTGTTCATTTATGCTTGCTGCTGTCCTCTAGTAAGCTCTGCTGACGTCCACACACCCACCCATCTTTAATTACAACAGCAGAATGCATGCCCTTTTTTCCGATTTAACTACTGGCCAAATCACTTAAAAACTACTAATGTGAGATTTCTCCGAGTTTGAGGAAGAGTGTATACTGCTGCTTTGGGAACAGAATATGTCCTGGGATACCTACAGTGTTTACACTAACTAGTTCTGCCACCCAAATGTGGGAACAGAAAGGAAGGAGCAAACATCTCCATTTTTATAAAACATCTAGGGACCTTCATTTCTTAATAGAACAGTGACACAGCAACTTTCTTAAACTGCCTTCTGCCTCTTCCCCTGCTGTCCTTTCTTCAGTCAGGAACATGAAGCAAAACCCTAGAGTCTTGCCTGGCTCCTACAAAAACTGCGTTACAGGAGCGGAATCAGATTTGCAGTGGTGTTAAGGAAAATGAAAATAGTCATTAGTATTACTTGAAGTCTATATTTGACACCAGTACCTTTTGTTTTGCTCACTAAGGTGGTACTAGGGAGAAAGGAGGTTGTTCTCTGCATTACAAAACAGGGTAGACATGTAAGGTTGCATTGTGGTCCTTACTCTGTTAGTCAATCTGCTATGCTGTGTTTAAAAATAATCAGCTAGTGTCTTAAGCTGTGGTCACATAAGGCTGCAAACAAGACAGAATTAAAAAGTTTATTGGTCTGCTAGAATATTTTGAAGAACACCTTTGCCCAACTATAGGCTAACTAAAGGAAAATATGTGTACACAGAAATTACAGGTCAAATATATACTGCCTCTGTTTTTTAGTATTTTCTTCCCTAAAGTAAGCTAAAGAACTAAGGAGAAGTAATTCTTGCATGTTTTAGCTGTATGTGCTCAGAATTTGAGGAAAAAGGGGGGTAGCAGGCTGAGGTGAGGAGGTTCTCTTTGAATTATTTTCATGAACATATTTCTAACTGAGCTCAATGGAGAGAAAGTAGTTTCTTTAAGCCCTTTTTTCTTTTTAGATGCAGCCATGACGACAGAAGATGCCAGTCAGTCTCAGGGAAGCTTTCTGACTAAGATGCAAGCTGGACTTAATGAATCGTCTGCTGGTAATTGTTTTTTTCAGTACACCTAAAGATATACTCTTTCCTAGTGATACTAAGTGTCATGGAGAGTTTGCGTTTTCATACTAAAGTCTTTTGACATAAGATTGGGCCTCTTCAGAAGGAACAAAAGTAAATATATCATCTTGGCCTTTCAAAGCCATTGCAAGAGCTTAAGTGTTGTAAGTATCTCAAGGACTGTGGAAAAAGCTATCCAACTGCCAGTTGTGTGTTCTGTTGTCCTTATGCGTATATGCTGTAAAAGCAGGCAGTGACCCTGGAGATGGGAACATACTGAAACTAGGACCCTTGTGGGACATTCTGTTCAAGCACTTATACCTGATTATTTTTAACATGAGGACTCCTCCTTACACTCTTCTTTTAGTGAGAGGTACAGTAATGCCCTTGCATCAATGAAGCTTATTTTTAAATTATGGATGTGTCAAAACCTTCTGTTGTCCCCACTCTTTATTCACCATATTCTGGACCTTCATTGTGGATTTGATGGGGAGCAGAGAGTAAGTTCCAGGCAAGACAAGAAACTGATGATTGTTGATTCCACCTCTCTTTTTTCTGTAGAGGTCAGAGCAACAGGAATTCAACAGTGCACCAAAGCTCATGTTGATTGATGCAAATCAAACATGGGCTAAGTTATATTTATACATGAATATAAGCAAGTTCTGACAAGTTATTCCATCTACAGTTTTGCTGGGAGATGACGATGCTCTGTGTCTGGTGTTCATCTTGAGAGCTATTTAGCACAATGTGTGTGAGAGCTAGGAGTGCAGTAGCTAATAGATTCAATAACTCTTTCCATATACAAACACACGTACATATGAGCTAAAGTATGTAAAGTGTTTTGTACAATGTGACCTCACCTAACTATTTTCATGTGATATGTGAATTGAGGAAGAGTCAGTATGAAGATCCTATTAGTGGGCAAGACATTTTAAAGTTGTCTAGTTTTTTTTTTTTGCGGGTGGATAATAACTACTGTATGAACTGGCACTGGTGCCTTCTGAATCTATCAGTGGGGCATTTCAGTAACAAACCAGGTGATGTGTGTACTAGACCAACATGAACTCAAATGATCCATGACAACCTCGGCATGCTGTCAAGGTGTTTGCACACACAGACAGAGGAAGATTCCCAAGACATCTTTCAGCCTTCACATGTTTTTTCAGAAGTAAACACTTGGACTAATTTGTTTTTGATCAAGCAGTGATCAAGGCTTGCTTGTGCTCTTGTCTAGAGGAACAGGACTTAATATCTAGTGCTAGGGGATAGCTTCTTAATTTTTTGCTTAAAAAGCCATTTTGAACTAGTAGTTGAGATTGGCAGAAGTCTACTGTCAACAACTTCCAAACAAAATAGCCCGGAGCTCTATTTTTCTGCATCGTCCACCTTAATATACAGGTTTATTGTTACTTAAACTGGTTGAAGCATGAGGGGAGGTATGAAAAGGCAGATGGAGCAAGTTAGGTAAAAAGGCTGATTGCCTGTGGCATAGCATTCCTTGTGTTGTGACCTGACATGATGATAAAGAAAACACTGGTTTACAGAACAGGCTAGCAACTTGGAAAGTGCGTAGTACCTCAGCTTATGCTTGCTCAGAGACCTGTAGATGCAAGCCACTAGCAGGGACCTCCTTCAGCACAGCCAGACTCCCTCAACTGTAGCCAAGAGGTGTGTGTTTAAGATCTTTACCTCAAAGTTCAATATTTTATGTGGGAAAAGAGAAGGAGTAATTCTGAGATCCAGGCTTTCACAGATACTGTTTCTACTGCACAGTGATCAACTCTGCCACCCAGTGCTTCTCTCAGTGAGAAGACCAAAGCTGTAGCCCAGTTTTCTCTTATTTTCCCAGCTGTGGCTGGGAACCTTCTCAACCCATTGACAGAAGACAAAATGAAGCCCCGTTCCTTCTACAAAAGCTACAATAATGTTCTCCTATAATGCTGCATGATTAGGCAGATTCAATCCGTAATTACTGTTTGTGTTTCTGGGATGCGCTATATAATAACTGACAAAATTACTTTGCAAGCATCTAGAACATACAATGTATTTTATCTACCATGGTGTGGGGAATAGGAAATCTCTATTTTGTTTCTATTTTCTTTCTATTTCATCACTAAATAAAAAGAAAATTAAATTTTTATAACAGGTTTGTTTTTTCACCTTTCAGAGCCCATGATAACTACAGGAACTGTCAACTGGCAAACTCAGGGCAGTCGTTCAGATCATTTGGCACTTGAACATGATGTATCTACACCTGGTAAAAGCAATCACATGTCTTAAGTTCCTAAATTTCAGTTACCCTAAGGCTCTGCCTTTATTTTTTTAATCAAGGGGTCAGAAGATTTCAATTAGTTAATAATGACTGACAAGCAGTTTGATGTTTAAATCTGTATGGAAACTGACAAAATGAAAACTGCTAAAATTGTATTGAATTGACCTTACCTTTAAGCATGATTTCTAATGTGTTTCCACATTGTGCTCTAGTTTACTAAGAACTTGCATGCAATTGTACACACAACTGTTTCATTTGTATTGTAGATGTGGAAGTGTGATGCTTCCCTACCTGGGCTACATCAGTTTTTAAAGCTGTGGCTTATTAATTGCTTTCTTGCTGAGTTCTTGAAATGCATAGAGCATGAAAACAATTATCCTGTATGTAACAGACTGTTTATGCCTAATGGCCTGCCTGGGAGCTGTATTAAGCTTTGTAGAGCTTTATAAAGGTAGTTTCTGAAGAGTATGCTATCCATAGCACTACAGAAAAGGGATTTTGCTGTCCATATTAAACCTTTTAAATGTAATTTTCCCTTGCAGAAGGGAAGGAGTCAGGCAGATGACAGTCGATATTGATTTTTTTTTTTCTGTATGGAAGGAAGTTCCCTGCAGTATAACAGTTTTGTGGAGTGGTGAGGGACTCTGACAGTGTTCCAGTGGAGCACAGGGCCTTCTTTCCTTTTCATTCACTATAGCTGCATCTAGATCCGGTAGTCTACCTTCAGCTTTCTGGCTGAGTTTTTAAATTCTAGTGGCCTTGGGAATGGCTGTGTTCAGACCTTCTGTTTCTTTTTATTTTTTTCCGAAAATTATTACTTTTCCAAGTTCTCCGTAGGCATTGATGTAGTCCTTTAAGACCCACCTCTGAGCTATAGCTCACTCTTTCAATCAGGCTGTGAAATGGATAGTTACAATCTCATTAAAGAGTATTGACTCTCGCAATTACAACATTATATTAAAGCTAGAAACTGTCTTTTAAAGTGGCATAATTACTATAACAGCAAACATGCAACATTGCTGCCTTAGGACTTTGTTAACACCAAGGTATATGGAAGGCTGTCCATAGTAGCCAGCATCTGTCAAGGTCCTTTCTTTCCACCCCCTAAGATTACTATAAGAAATAATTGCAATGCTGTATGGACACTCTGCTGTATGATTACCTTTATAGGATCATAATGTATCACTTTGATTCCTCCACAACTTTGTTAGGTCTGGATCCTACCACACAAGAGTTGAAGCAGGCAACCAAGCAGAATGTGTCTAATCATACTTTTGTGAAGTATGAGGTAATTCTACCTGGTAAGTGTGTTTTCTCTTCTGGTTACATTATATTGAGTGCCTATGATTGCACACAATCTTTTATATTAATTTAAGTATTTAGGATGGCACTTCTATGATAGTTAAGATGCTCACAGTAAGCATGTAATGAGGTCAGTAAAAGGAAAGTTGATTAAATTTATTGCACTGTTGAATATTGTTCTAGTAACCATTTCACAGTGGACAATGAGGTTCTTACTTTTTTATTAAAACTACAAGTGAAAACAACCCATAGCTATTTGTTCCCCCAAACAAATTTAAGTAACAGTTTCTTTACACCAGTGAATCCCTTGGAGAGACCTTGTAAACTAGGGTACTTGTTAACCAGCAGGTGTTAATCAGCTTTGCAGCATTATAGGAGTTAAAGCATGGAGAAGAAGCAAGAGAAGCCTCTTCCTAAGCTAAATATGAAGTCCCCAATTGCCAAATAGTCATGTATAACTAATTTCGTTGAGAACTGGAAAAACTGATCTAACTGAAATGTCTCTCAATTGGAGGAGATCAGTTAGAACTCCATTGCACAATGCAAGTATGGTATTTTCAGGACATAATTGCACAGCACTTATGCTGTAATGCTTTTTTCTAGCAGAAGCTGTCTATTAGCAGGCACTGTCTTTTCTTGTTCTGTTACATGTATTCTTGGTACAGAGATGCCCCAGATACCAGTCTTGCTAGTGGTTAATCTTCAACAGCATAAGATTTTCATGTCCCATTCATTTAAAGTGCAGATTTATTCTTAAAATAATCTCAAGAAGTATGGATTCTATTTTTAGCCAGTGTAATTAATCTGAATGTAAAACTTTTTTGCTAATGTGAAACCAATTCCATTTGCAAAATTACTTTGATCATAAACAATCTCAATGAAGTGTGTTATGCTTGGCTTATTTGAGTGTAATGGCTCTAATAAATGAGTTGCAGCAACTGACTTTGCTCTGCTATGGAGGACCAAGGTGTTGCACCTCTAAGTTTAACTCCAGCAGATCTCTATTATTTTGGCTGGGACTTGGAGTTCTGGGCACAGTGTTCTGCAGCCTGTAAATGTCTCTGCCAGACCCACTAAAGTTCAAATGTTCTATGGGAGTGTCTGGTGCTTCCACTTCAGCCAGACTTTGCTGCTTCTTAGGTATGACATGCATTACTAAGTCAGTGAGCTGTACTTTAAAACTTCCTTTTATCTCAGAAAGCATTTGAGCTGTGAAATACACCTCTACTTTTTGACCAAGTACTAAAGGGTAGGTCTAGGATTGAGATGAGGCCTGGAATAAATTTTCATGGAGTATTCAGATGGACTAAACAGCTGTATCGAAGGCATGAAAAAAATAATTATGAAATAAAATGTCAGTGCTGATGGGTGCAAAGCCAGGTGTTTTTACAAAAGGCTGTTTGTATAGATCAGAGAAGATACCTGATGTTGAAACCCTACTTCTTGCATATACCCATTTTATGCTCATGGAGCTTGTTAAAAGCAAAGAAAGCTTTAACTTTTTCTACTGTATAGGATTGTTTTCACTTTGTAGTTCTACTGGTTTGCCACTAGGAAGGTGAAGGCAATCATGAATGGGTTTGAAGATGATTTGGTGTCAAAGTGAGTAGCTGCAGCATGAAAGGCTGGATCCAACAATGTTAAGGTTGTGGATTTTATCAACAACTTCACTAGCAACAGGACATGACCTATGATCTCATAAGACTATGAAAATCAGCAGCTGGTTAAAACCTGGATGCTTATAGATATTTACAAGTCTAACTTGTTATGTTATATTATATTAATGTAGCTTTTTATATGCTTACTAATATTTTTAATCCAATAAATCCTGATATTTTTTTTAATATCAATGTGAAGTCAGAAAGGAAGTTTAGACTAAGAGCAGACATTGTTCCCCCGGTGAGAGTTAAGTACTTAATATATTTTGGTATGGACTAAATTATTTAGAAGTTTGTCTTGCTTTCAGTAAAATGAATATCTGTGTTTCTATATTAGAGCCTATGGGAAGTTTACCTACAGACTGGAGTGATTTTAATTTGTGTAATGGATGTGTATCATAGCTATGTTATGGTTTAAGAAAATTACTGTTAAACTCCTATGGTCTGATTTTGCAGTTTAATTCCCTGAAAAGTATAACAGCAGCTCTTTGTGTCCATCTGTAATTCAGCATATGTAAAACACAACTTTTGAATCTCTTCTTCTCATAGAGTGAAGAAATAAATTATTCAGATACTTTTTTTTTCTTTTTAGGTGTTTCTAGTAATTCCATAGAAGAAACTATCACTTTGGACAGGGCAACTAGAATTGAACTTTCATGCAGATTGGACCATAAACATTCCCATTTGAAAAATTTTCAAGTGACTTGGAAGAAAGGAAATGAAACAATCGGACACATCAGTAAAACTGAAAAGAGCTGGAGCATCCAGTAAGTAGCATTATTTACAATTTGACTTGCAGGTTCTAATGAGTTATCAAGACATGTATACGCTGCCCACCACTAGTCATGTATATATTAGAGCCAAATGCAGTGATTAATATATGCCCATAATTAACATACTGAAGCTGCAGGAAAGGAGAAAGGCTGCAGTTACCTCAAGTCTGGAGGAAGAGCTCCTGCTCTTCCTGCTGGAAAAATAAAGTTTCTTCGAGACAAGAATATAGAATAAAGACACAGCTCTCTGAGGTCCAGTAACTCTGTTCAGTAAGTGAAGTAGTAATATCAGTTTGAGATGTCTAAAATATCAATTTTTTTCTACTGTTTTCCACATTTATTTTCCACCTCAGTACTGCAGAAGTCTAAAAGGCATCAATGGCCAGTGTTTTTCTTCATAATTAGCAGGAGAGAGAATAAATTGGCTTTGGAGTATAGATGTTTAAGAATGTTTTAAAGGTTTTCTTAACTTTCAGATTTCTGCAGAAACTCACAACATGTAGAAAACTTTCTTCATAGTCTCCAGTTTCTGTATTGCTCTGGTTTCTTAACATCAATAATACCTAAAATTTGATAGAAAATGTGATAGACAAATACAAGCATGTGAGTCTTCTTTAAAGTAACTATGTATAGTTTGCCAGCAGAGGAGATGCTGGACTTCGTTAGATGGTCACCCTTTGAAACTGTTCTGTGTTGAAGCTATGCTAGCCATTGACTGACTGGCGTTAGAAAGAACATACCGTTTAAATAATATCTTCTGAAGTCTTATATAACACATGGTGAACCCACACCTGATTCTGTAACCTGCTTAAAAATGTTTGGCCTTCTGTGAGTGGCAAGGGTGAACATGATATTTGTGTTCGCAGGGGTGCTTCTGCTCTTCTGCTTTCTTAAAAATGTCATGCTATTTCTACATTGGGCTAAACCTGGATCCTAGTTTTTCGGCAAAATGTTCTCTACTCCACTTACTAATTTCTGCTAATTTCTTTAGAATATTAATTAGCAGTCACTGATAGTTGTAGCACAAAAGAAAATACAAGCAAAATAGCAAATTGGTGACACTTTTTTTTTTTTTAAGATTGGAGATCCTGGATAACAGTAATCTGGGAAGTTACATTTGTACTCTGCAAGGTGAAGAAGAAATCAGCGCTGTGTTTCACTTACAAGGTAACTGTATTTAATCTATTATTTTTATTTTTTAAAATTTTGCTTTGCTTGACCATCAAAATCCCTTATTAATATGGTTTCTGAATAGTATGCAAATTGCAACTTAGTTTGATAAACAATGTTTAATACAGTAAGTTATCACTACCAAAGGCATCTCTGTAGAATGGAGGGAAGAAGAATTATTCTGAAGTGAAAGGTAGAAGTCTTTTTGAGAAACATGCTCTTTTGCTCATTAGGAAGTTAAACCTACTTTTTTATCCTAAATGAGTAACTGATTTCTCCTTCAGTCTCCATTCCTACAGCAGCAGTGACTACTTAGCACTTTCTGTGGGGTGGAAGAAGAGGATGGTATCTCAGAAATTCTTCAAAAAGCAGAGCAAATGATTCTAAAGTTTGGCCTGAGACTTGGTGTTACAAGAAGAGCAATGATTGGCAGAATGGAGGCAAGTTTTTGAACACATTAAGTAGTATTTCAGAAATATGAAATTTTGCATCTTTCATTCTATATAAGGACAACACTTATATTAAATTTAGTGTTTCATTGGACACTGAGTGTCCTTTCTTCTGGTTTGTATTTTCTTGTCCAATGGTGTTGCCCCTGACAATAGCAGCTGAAATCCAGTTGAGTGGAAAATGTGGAAATGAAAAAAAAAATAAAATACAAGCTGCTGAGAACCTTCATCTCTACTGAGAGCCATTCCCTTCTTTCTTCCCACCGTCTGAATTTTGCAAAAAGCAAAGCAAGCATTTGATCTGTGGATGCTCTACAGACTGTGGAGATTCTTCCTGAACATAGGCATCTTCAAATAACTACCCTAACCTCATCTGAACTAACCATTAGGGCCTTATAACTCAGTAAGCTGCCTTTGTTCAGTGATATATCTGGTCATATGACTTAAAGGAACTCAAGTTCAAATGTGTGTTCAAATCTGGAATAATAATGTCTGTATTTGCTTTCAAACCTCCAGCCAGGGGAGACTAGTTTACAATACTGAAGAATGAATAAATTACAATTTTTATCTCTACCTTTTAATCTCTAAAAATGATTATATATTTTTCTTGTCAACATGTGGGTAAGGTTTAGTTGAATGGCTACCCAAGTCTGTTTAGATTTTAAAAAAAAAGTCAAAGGAGACATTGTTTTGAAAGTATATGATAACTGTTCCAGTAAGGACAGGAATGACTCAACAGGGAAGTAATCTTTTTCAGAACAGTGTATAGACTGGTTGATTTATTACAAGAAGATGGGAGAATTGCTTCACAATGGTTGAATGCTGCCACTTCTGATGCAGTAAAAAGTACTGGCTTGACACTTTTCAAGATTAATGCAAGAGTGAAGGAAATAGGAAAGAAGTCCTTGAATCTTCTAGTCAATGCAGAGACGATTCTCAAACTGAAATATGAATAATGTGTTGGTGTATACTCTGAGGCTAAAGTCATCACTGCTGTAACTAACTGCAGTACCTTTTCCACTAGGCAGTTGGGCATTACTGGATGTGCTGCTTCTCCTCCGCTTCCCCACATCCTGGCTTGGTATCACCCTGCAGATTTTGAGTTAAAATTTTACCCAGGTCTGCAGAAAAAAAATAAGATGCATATAGAACATTCAAATTGTTAAGCATGGAGACCATTTGTGGGTATTTTAAAATAGTGTGAAGTGTTGTAATAGCTGTATTAAAGGGTAGAATTGATTAGTATCTGTTTGCCTTTTGAGATATCCTTGAGCAGCTCTCAAGGTATATGCACTATGAAACAACTCCGGTCTTTAAACCAGTGTGGAAGTCTGACCACATAAATGCTGGTGTGATTACCTGTCAGTTTATCTCTTAAACGGATTGTTTTTGCTATGCATCAGGAGTGTTTTGTCACCAAATTCTAGATGATCTACTTGCAGAAGTACCTGGGTCAAAGCATGTTTTTTTCCTTGCATGCATTCAAGGATTAACCAGTTTTATAGAGCAGAACTCATGATGGATATTCATATCCTTAGTCATGGTTGATGTCGTCACATGTATGGCTGGTGTGCCTGTAGCTGTGCTTTGCTACTGATCAGCATGGCTAAATCTTTTTGACTACCATATAAACCTGTTGTACTGGGCATAAGGGGTTTTATGTGTTTTCACATGTATGTTCTTTTTTTCCCAGCTTGCTCTTGGTTTTGTCTTCTATATATTACAAAGGATGTGGCAGCAGCTATTAATGCTGTCCCTTTTACTGACAGTAGTGAAGATACTCTGCTACTGCTCTTAAAAAAAAAAAAAAGGATAGTGTTCAATGATTAAAACAAATACCTATGGAAATACATATAGACCAAGAAGACCTTACTAGTAATGAGGCTGGATTGATGTATGGTACAGCAAGTTCTGAGGTTGTAAGCAGTGCTTTTATTAACAAATTGGTTTCATATATGTTTCTGAAATGGAGATTTCCAAGTTTGAATGCTCAAGAGTTAAGTGACCTCCTTAGGACAATTAATTTGTGCCCGGCCAGGCAAGAAGAGGAGGTAAGAAGAATAAGCTTAGTTAATACCAAATTATTCCATCATAACTGCTGAAAGAGACTTCTCAGCCTGTTTTGTCTTGTGTGACCAATATAAATTAAAAGATGTACTGGATATGTACTTCCAAGATAGACCAATGAAAATTGAAGTAGAACTTCAAGCAAATGGATCTGAGGAAAGCATGCTGATAAAGATGGAAAGAAGGGGAAAGAGGAAATATGTACTCCATGAAATATTATCTCAGGTCTAACTATATCTGTGGGATGCCTCAACATAATCAACAGCCCTTTTTTTGGCTTTTGCTCTTGGAAGTTGTTATGGTTTGAGAACCCATAACAATCTATTGTTATTTAGACAATTATTCTATCACCTGATGACCCCCCCCCACCCGGAAAGGGGAATTGGGGAACACAAAGAAACACAAGGGTTGAAATATAAATACATTTAATAGACTAAGACTAAATAATTAACAATAATACTAAAGAACCAGTATTAATCCTGATATTGATCTAAAATGTACAAGAGTTATACTTGGCCAATTCTATCAGCAGGCAGCTGTGCACTCCCAGCAGGGACAGCAAATGGCAGACACTGCCAGTGCAGTGGCTTCAGGAGGAAGGGAAGGCTGCAGGGTTCTGGCACTGGGGCAAGGAGTTGTCTGGACCACCACCATCAAGGGAGAGAGATGTTACGCAGCACGCTTTTCTAATTTATATTGAACGTGATGTTCATGGAATGAAATAATCCTGTTGGCCAGCCTGTGTCAAATGCCCAGGGCTTGCTTCTCCTTGTTCCTGCTCCTGGCAAGGCTCAAACACTAAGACCTTGAATCCCACAGAGCCTGGCTGACTATGAAGTAAATACTTTCACAAATGCAGACACTAGAGTCTTCTAGAAGTGCAATTTTCCCCAGCATTAGAAGAACAGTTAGTCCTGTGTCTCTCAACCCAGGACAGAAGTCTCTGGGGCCTCTACAGTTTTAATGGTGAGGACATGTAGGACTGAAGTTATAATCTGATGTTATGTTTCTTGTGGCCAGTTCTTAGAAACATTGGGCCAAAAGTCATTTTTATTGGCATGTCATTACTTCAGCTTAGAAAATGTTTGTAACTACAAAGCTCCCTCAATCTACAGTTTTATCTTAATTACAAAAAAATTCTCTATATGCACAGCTTGCCAGATACCATTATGTAGTAGCATTATGGCTGGAATACACTCCTATCAGTGTTTGCAGATTGGGTGAAATAGCAGAAAAAAGATGCTTATTTCTAGCATACTAGAACTGAAACATGTAGTTCATAGTTGTCAAGGATGGGGAAGAGGAAATGGGCAAGGGTGGAAATCAGTCTGATTATCATTTGGTTTTCTATGTTAATTGGCAACTTACCATCATATAGCAACTGAGAACAGGATTCCTGTAGTCTTCTGCACAAATCACGCATATAGAATATCATCCTGAAATGACTCCTCATTTAGGAATATGTCATGAATGATAGAATAATCTGTGTTTACAGGAAAAGGAAATGAATGGACTACTATAGATACATACCTAAATGTATTTTATGTCTTGTAGTACTGTAATTAAAACCTGTAGGTCTTGCTTGATGAATTTTTTTCTACTTGTTCTTAGTACCGAAAATTGAAGGAAAAGAAAAACCCATAGTCAGTTATGAAGGAGATACAGCTGTAATGGTTTGTAAGAGTCTTGGCTATACTCCCATTGCTTGGATCTGGTATGCGACCAATGGAAGTGAACAGGTAAGGTTTCCATCTGTTGGCCAAGAAAACCATATTGCAAAAAACAAGTAGAGACACTTTGTAAAGTATAATGACTTTTTCGCTATAGGCTCTACAAATTGTATTTCCATTAAAGTTACTGTAAATCTCTGTACATGCAAAAAAAATTGTAATATTTAAAGTATTCATTATTATAGGGATGTAGTTGTTGTTCTGGCTGGTAGGATGTTTCTTCTCCAAAAAGTCCCTACCATACTGTTACAGCCCAGATAAGAGTAAAACAAATCAGACAAGCCTTGAGGTACTTGTTTTTACTATATTAATGATTATGAATGATTTTATATTGCTCAAATCATACTACTTAATATAAAAAAAAGTATAGCAGGATGCTTTTAAAGATATGTCAGGTATTGGAGGCTTGAGGGAGAATAGAAGCATCTCCCTTCTCTTCTCCAGCTACAAGTAGTTCTGTATTTCCCAGCCTGTATGACCTAGGGTACTGGACCTGAAGGAGGTCAGCCTGTGGTGGAGTCTGCTGTGCTGCTTGGTTCTGAAGGAGCTGAAATCTCTTCTCACTTCAACTCCTACCTTAAAAGCTGTGATGAAAAATCGGAGTCAGCAGTTTTCCTCTTTCACATACCCACCTTTCAGAATCCCGCATAGCCACTTAGTTCTAGCCCTTTTCTGGGGGAAGCACTGTCAACTGAGTGGAGGTAAACAGATCAGTCTCCTCTGTACTGCTGGAGAGTAGTGTTGACTTGTAAGACTATCATATTTTCCAGGGAAGCAGCATTCTCAGCTCAACTTCCTTGAAAGTGTATGATTTGTGCTGTGGTGAAACCTGGATGTTATATACAGACATCTAATGCTGCCTTTGTTGGTGGAGAGTCAATAGAGTCAAGGATACCTTTCATCTGATCTTAAATAGACAAAAGCAGGTCAGACAACTTGCTCACTGAAAGTGCGTATTTTCTTCCCCTGAATGTAAAGGAAACCAGGGTGGCCAGTTAAGTCAAGTCCTTCCCTTGAAGGTAGGCTAATCATGCTTCAAGTGCTAGTTTGTCTTAACACATTTGACATCTCTCTACATAGACCTACCTGATAATATAGATAATTTGTTTAACACTTTTTTATTGCATTAATAAAAATTTTAATCTATTTTTTGTTTTCAGATTGCCATTAATGACTCTTTGCTGGCAGACAAGTATGCAGTTAATAGAATATCTGCCAATGTAACCCATCTGAAGGTATTGAAGCTCACCAAGGAAGATGATGGTGTATATTGGTGTGAAGCTGCTTTTGAACTAGGGAAAAGTAAAGGAAAACTGAAACTTAAAGTTCTGTCCTTCATGGTGCCTCTCAAACCCTTTCTAGCAATTGTGGCTGAAGCTATTTTTTTAGTAACTATTGTTTTCCTTTACGAGATATATTCGAAAAGGAAAGAGAAATGTGCAGGTAAGTGTTTATGGTTTTTCTTTCTTTTAGTCTTCTCTAGCTTGCTATTGAAACTGCAGCCAAAGGTAGGAAGGTATGACCCATAGCACTTCATATGAGGTTCAGTGTGATTTTTACATTTTCTGGGTTTTTTTGATAAAATACTTTCTGCTAGAACACTCCATTTTTTTAGATTATTTTGTGACTGTGAATTCAGTCACAAAGTGCTTTCAATAAGGAATACTTTGCCATAAAGGGTTTGATATAGTCCTTAGCTTTTCTTTAAAGACGAAGGAATTTAGAGGCTATACCTGTCTGGGAAACGTTCTGGAATGGAAGCAGCTGTTAGCTAACTTGATGGGAGAAACTTCTGTCTGGAAACTTAGTAAGAAGGAAAAAAAGACATTAAAATCGAATGTACTAATTTTGGTTGCTGAAACTATGGAATACATAGGTGACCCAAACTAGATGTGCAAGATAAAATGAAAGTGGTGTGTATATACATAGATTCTATACGTATCTGTGTTTTATACATAAGTATTTTTCTATATTTTATACATGTATGTATATGTTCTATAACGTGATGGATATTAAAAGTAGATTAATAAAACTTAAAGTAAGCTTTTTGACAAATTTGTGGGAATTTCATTGAATAGGGTAATGATAATTTGAATTGCAAATTTAAGGAAACTAATAAAATGAAAAAATAAGACTGTTTTGCTTATACATGGAAGAAATAATATAATTAAATGCAACAACTTTTCTAGTGTTTGTTAAATTGACTTATTCATTATCTCTTATGCAGAAGATGAAAAAGAATTTGACCAAGTTGAGCAACTGTAAGTAACAAATTTATATACTATAGTTAAATATTTGCTCTTTTGCATATTACAGTGTGTTGTATAAAATCATACCTTGTTGTTGACCCAGTGCAAAATGTTTTGTGGTGAATGTGAAAGTACAGTTTATTACTTTCCTTAAGACATCCTAATGTCTTAAGTGTGCAGAATACTGTGTGCAGAATACTGTTTTCTACTTCTGGTGTTTGGAAGTTATTTAATGTGTCCTCATTATAAATTAATTCTAAAAGGCTGCAACTGAGGAAAATCACTTTCAGGTGGAAATTTTGCAGAAGAGGCTTTGAAAATTTTTTATATGTATTTTTTTGACTGTATTAACATACATTTGTCTCAGTTGCATGTGGTCAAAGCCCCAACTGTCCTAGGTATGCCTGTAGCCATTGGAGTGTTGGGAGCTGGTGGTGTTGGCTGTTTTGGTGGTAACCCCAACCTCTTTGGTGGGCCTCTCACTGCAATGGTAGCTTGGGCTCCCTGGGCACAGGAAGGGCTGCGCTGCTGGAGCCAAAGGAGCAGGTGTAGGCACTTCTTTTGTTGCTCTGCTGCTTGAGGGTTGGTGCTCCTGTGCTGGCTGCCCCTGCTTAATATTATGCATTTCTAAAAGCTTGCTTGTTGAAATAACTTCTAATTCTATCTGTCCATCTTTTGAAGCCTAGTTGCTTCATTTGGCCTGGTAACTTTCATTTTAAGATGCAGCTTAGCAGTTCATCTTCTCTTCAGATATGTCCAGTCTATTCCAGTTTTCTTTCCCCTCAGTCTATTCCCTTCTAGGTCTGTCTACCTCTTTTTCCCTGAGTAGTGCTGTCTTTCCCTTTTTTAATTTCTTGCTGCAGTAACCTTCTTTGTTTCCCTGGGTTGTATTTGCTTTCCTATACCTTTTCCTAGTGCTAGCTGAAAATACATTTTAGTGCTTTTCCTCTTGTCTAAAGAGCCTTAAAGCTGTAAATCAATTGCACTATAAAGTAGGGATGCGTCTTGGGAATATACTGTGCTGTTACATTGCTGAGTGTTTGGGGATATGTCTTAGATTGAAAATCAAGTAATTACCCTTGTCACATAGCCCTGCTTCTTATAAACATGCTGAGAATACTGCAATAGGATTTTAGGAGTACAGTGGACTAAAATAGCAGTATTTTCCTGCTTGATATGAGACACGGGATGTGGTTTTGATCAGCTGCTTGACCTTTACTTTGGAGTTCTGTCTTAGGTAAATGCATGTGAGGAAAATCTATTAAACCATGTATTTCTTGCTTGATTTTAGTAACTGAAAGTTTTTTTCAGTTACTGAGTATGTAGAAGGTAAATTAGTGAACCAGAGAGAATGTCTTCAGAAGAACTTTTCTGGTCTGGTATGGCAAGTGATGACTAATATACAACTGAGCTTGGTTGAGGAGGCTATAATTAAAATGCCGTATCCACCAGTGTATTAGGTGGGCGGCTAGTGTTTGGGAATAGAATATTTATTTTTTTTAGCAAGAGAATTGTTACTTCAAGTCTGGTTGTGACCAACACCTTATAGCTAGTGGTAGGTACTCCAGAAGGATCAATCATGACTGTTTCAGCCCATATTATGAGGATGTTGAGCTGTATATTACTTGAATATTATTTGAGCAATCACTTTATATACAAATTCTATACAGTGAATGAAATGATAGTATAGCAATAATTTCTGGGAATACTATCCCTGTTACAACTTCTGCCCAGAACTTTGTGGGAGTTCTGAGTTGAGCCTTTACTACTTTACTACTACTTCCAGTCATTATTTTGTTTCTTTAAATTTTGTTTAATCCTCTCTTCTTTGTGTATAACTTTACATGCTTAAAGAGTAAATAAAATACACTTTAGGATGTACTTTGTGATTGGACTGTGGGACTAGAATGACTGCTCATCATACATATAAAAGTTGAGTTTTGGAATTTAACCTCTCTTTATTACAGTAAATCAGAAGAAAGCAATGGGCTGGAAAACAGCAGCACTAGGCACAGGAAAATATAATCCTGCTCCAAAAGGGTAAGTAAGAGTTGAAATAGACCAGTGTTTAACTATTCTTCTGTTTGGCCTAATACAGTGACAGAGAAATTCACTGTACCATCCTAATATCATCTTTTTTGATGTGGGGACAAAATAGTAATAAAACCATTGTTTACATAAAACAATATATGGTCATTCTTAATGAAATAACAGGAAGAAAGTGAGTCCAAAACCTTTTAATTCAATGCTGTTGTTTCATCCTTGTGGTCTAACAGTTCTGTTTATCCATGCAGCTCTTAAAATAGAACCCAGATTAATGTGCTTAATTGCTTGGGTCCTTGTTTTGAAACATTTATGTGAATGCCAGGATAGGTGCTGAGATGTGTTAGAATTGCTAATATGTCCAAAATCCTGCTCTTTCAGGCTGTATTTCTGGGTGTCAAGTGAGTCTATGGAGGAAGGATGCAACTGTACTAGCAAGTGGGAATGGTGGCAGTACCAGAGATACAAAACCAAAGGATTATAGGAGTTTAGAACAGAAGACAGATCTTAATAGATGGTGACTGAAGGGATTAGTGGTGGAAGCATCTAGCAGGGGATATGTAACTCTGTGGAAGCTAATGAACTTCCCTGATTCTCTGCCCTCTTTACAGTGTAATTACAGGCTGCTTCTACTTGTGCCAGCTGGAAATGCTTGTCAGAGGATGGTCTGTCAGTTGAGGACCAATCCTACACACTCTAGCTATTTCCCCATGTTATTCCCCCTCTGCATCTGGCACCCCAGTCTCTCAAGATGAGAGTTTTGAGTGACTTTGCATTCATGTCACTGCTGTTACTGTTTTTCTTCACCACAAGCTATCTACCTGAAGGAAGATTGTTGCTATACCCTTAATTTTAAAGAACAGAAGAGTGGCAGGTAAAGCTCATATAAAGAGAGTAACAAATTGGAAAACAATCAAGAGCAAATACTTTCCAAGAGTGTATTTTCTTCTCTGTTTCCTGCATGTTCTTGTTGATTGCTGTGACTTAAGTTCCCAAGGATTTATCCCATATTGGATATGAGGTTCTATTCTTGTAAAGTCATTGTGGCCTATGACACTCAGTGACTCACTAAGGATTCAGATTTGCAAGTTAGACTGTTCAAAAAAACTTTGGAAAGTATAAATTGGAATGAAGTTTATTTTCAAACAAATATGGGAAAATATTAAGCACCAAAATAACAGTATTAATTTTACAAGGAAATGTGTTTTTTCTTTTTTTAATTCAGGGGATTTAAGCCAACAGAAGTGGAAATCATCGCAAAGCTACAGAAGATGCATGGGGCTATGCATTTTAAACATCCACTATGCTTCTAAGTAAACTCCCCTACACTTACAAGAAATAAGATGCTGTTGAAATAGCTGTGAAACTGCTCATTTTAGACAGACAATAACGCATTCTGATATACTGCATTTAAACCTTTGCTGTCTGTAATGCTGTTTGTTATTTTTCTACTTAAAGGTGGCTTTTATGTGATCAGGCTTTCAGTTGTTTTAGGACTTATCTGTTTGATTTTTATGTCCTAAATCAAAACTAACCTGTCACTCACTGAATGAACAGGTAATACAAAATGGGCCTATTATCTACATGTTAAAAAGCTGTAAGATATAAGTATTCTTACCAAAGAAAATGCCTTTTACTAGCAAGTGAAGTGAATGTGACACAGACACTTCTACCAAAGAAACAAAGGGAAATCTTTATCATCTTTAAATGAAATATTAAGAGTTTTTCAATCTGCTCTGAACAGTAAAATGTCTTCATTCACACTTTTCCTAGCTTCATTTAAATGAAAAAAAGGGATATAGGTACATTCTGAAGACTTATGATACAAATTCTCTTAAGATGCCTGGCCATATATCTGTTCTACTATACTGTAATTCTAAATAGATTAAACACTAAACACTTGTCAGATGTTGCAGCAGTGTTTCAGAGTAGATGAAAAAAGCAAAGGGGATACAGAACCATATCATAATATAACTGAAATAATTCCTTACGCTTGCACAAATTACTGCAGGATCTGAGGGCTGCAAAGCAAGTTTTGTGATATAATTTATACAGAACACAGAAATTTCAAAAATATATCTGTATGGTTCTTGTCATACATTCTATCTACTTAGTCCTCTTACTTCTTGTAGCCTACTGTATTGTGGCTTAAACTCCTCTCAGAGCACAGAGAAAGGTCTTCAGCAGCTGAAATTTTCAGGCTAATAGGATAAAGCAACATGAATGCCGCTTTTCTCTTGTATAAATTTGTGATACTGCTGTTATGACTTAGCTCTTCTAAAGCAATATTGCCATAATTTTAAATATACCATTTAGTTACATTATGCTTTCAGCCTTTTCTTGTTAATAAAAAAAAAACTGCTGCCTTAAGAAAGGGGAAAGTAAAGTCTTCAAAAGAATTTATTATCCCAACAAGAAATGTAAGAAAAAACAGGGAGTATTTGGAAGCTGCCTAGGGAAGTCAAAGGAAAAAGCATTTAAATAGAATTTCCTCAAACTGATCATTTCTCTTTGAACAAAAGAATATACAGAAAAATAAAAATTAACATTTAATTCCATTCCTTTGTTTTTTTCTATTTCACTATTCTTATGGGTTTGAAAACATAAAAGCCTGGCATTAGCTGTTTTGATGGGGATGAGGGCAAAAAAACATAGTCTGATCTATCCTCTTTTGGTTTGCATAACTTACTCTGCAGCTTTAACCACTAAAAGTTAAAGTCCAAATGAAAAAAATGTTGGGAAGTATATACGCATTCAGGGATTGATTGTAAGGGCTGAACACTGATAAAGATTTCCCTTGCTAATATACTGTGTTTGTATTTTGCCTTGGAATTTCTATGCAATATGAAAAGCAGACTGCATTTACAGATTTTTATATGAATTTATCATTGATAGAACAGCATTTTTGGTTTAGCAAGTAAATGTTTGCAGTTTAAAAAGATTTACTCCTGCATATTAATTGTTTGAAACAAACCATTTTATTTTTTTAGACAATAGAATTTTTTGTAGGAAATTAGGTAGTAAAAAAAATAAGCTTGCTTACACATCTCAGAATTAGTTCTGAATAAACCAAAATATATTCTATTTTGCAATGAAAATGAGGCTAGGTACTATCTGGAAAAAAATCCCACCTTTTAAATAGAAATGGTAACAACTTATTTCTACCCTCACTGAGCATTCTTACCTGATCTTAAAATGGTGGTACGAAGTCTTGGTCGACTTAGGAAAGTTATGTGGAAAGATACTCTTTTTGGTGTTACCAAACAAGGGCTGTGCTGAAGGCAGGCAGGAACTGGAAAACCTGGATTAATCATGGATTGTCACATGACTTGTGTTCCTCCTGTCTGGACTGTGTTAGAGGTTGGTCAAATTGGCTGCTGTAGTTGTAGTTTTGTCTCAACCAAGCATGTTCTGCTTGCCATGTCTGCAAGGGCTTCGGTATTTATTTTTACATTGGCAAGCAGTTTTTTCATCTTGGTGTAGTTGCTTTTTTCCTCATATCTGCCTAGGTTCAAACCTTCTTGGGTTCCTCTACACAGGGAATAACAAACACTACTAAATGATAAATAATTGGCATAATTAACGGTCATAACTTTGAAGGCATAAACCCTACTTCTCTAGTCTAGATACCACCTGGTAATCACCTAGGAAGATTTGGAAATCTAGAAACGTGTTTTATGAGAAATACATGTTGTATACGTTAAAAACATTCCTGATGCAGTTGCTTCGTATATCTGTTTCATTCATAGCCTTCAATAGAACAAAAATTGGGCAACTTTAACCAATTCTCTAGGCAGTGACTTTTTATCACATTCAAGCCAAGAGATACCAAATGAGAGCCAAAACAATTCTGAAGATATTTAATTCAAACAGCAGTTAGAGCTAAGTGTAATGATTTGCAAAATTAGTTTTAATAACAAACATTATTATGTAATTGACGTATGGCTAGGCTGGGTCTAAACATTACATTTGTTGGGCAAATCTTGTCTTCCAGATCTTTGTTCTCTTGCAAGAGGTGATATGTTACTGGTTTCTATACCAACAAAAGCCATACCTATTTCTTAGAGAAAAAGATTAAACTCTGCAAAAGAATACTGAAGGTCTGTTTCGTAATGCTTTGAACTATTCACTACAAATTTCTCCTTTCCATAGGTCTGAGGTAGACACAGACAACTGTGATAGCAGATTACTAGTGAAGCATGGCAAATATTAGAAGAGCTTCCAAGCTGTGAGCTCAATGTATTTCCCTGGGCCGGAGACCTAAGGATTACCCAATTGTGGACCAAGATATTTAAGTGATTAGCTTATGGCTTATTTGACACAGTCGTGAGGAAGAGAGGAAAAACTCATCAATATTGATACTGAAATCCGCATCTGTGTGCCTCTGTTTTTTGAGCCAAAGAAAATAAGCTTTATATTCTGCCTTTAAACTAACTGTCAAAACTTTTCAACGCTGCTGAGCAATTAAAATCAGGAAGAAACTGGTGCCTTCTGGGGAGTTTTTCAATTGAGTGATTCTAAATGTTGAGTTAGCTAGCACATGCTGGGCTGACCACAATTAGCCACATAATGTTGCAGTTCTAGGTGGGAGGCCCTCTAAAGTAGGAGGGGACAAGGACTGAGGAAGAGACCAGTTGTTAGGGTCATGGGAAGAACCTCCAGGTATTCCACAGGGGTCTTGAGGGACACATGGCAAAAGCTGAGATGACTTGAAATTAAATGCATACAGGGAAGGTAAGTGCAAATCTGTAGGAGACAGTGGGGTTTTTAGCTGTGTCATTCAGAGTGTTTGCATAGGAAATTCTGTATGGTGACTGAAACCAATCTGCTATTGCTAAGAACTTGCACGGGTAAAACCACAAAGCCAAGTGATATGTTTCATAAGAGAATTGGAAGTTAAGTCCTTTGAAAATGTTTCTCCACTAGTTTTAAATAATTTTGCAGCCTTGTTGCTTTCTTATGCCAGAACATGTGCATATATAGTGCATCAAACAATCCTTTATGAAAAAACACCTCTGCTCTAAGCTTTACAATTTGTTACTAAAATATGTTGAGTTGTCCAAACTTACTGTTGATAGAGTTAATTTTTGTAGTTGAATTTTATAAGACTTCAAACTTCAGGTTCAAATTATAAATGCTTTTCTTCTATATGGAAACTTCATCTGATTTGTTCTTCCATTCAGCCTTTCATTGAACAAATAAAGATTTTTGTTCTGTTTTATTATTGGGGTAATATTTTTATCAACTGACTTAACCTTTACTGTCAATTTGAAAAAGATTCATTATATAACAGTGCCTTGAAGGAAAAAGAAAATATTTACCATAGTGAAGTTCATTTTTCTCGTTTGCAATACATCTGTTAAAAGTTTCAGAGGAAGCTTTACAGCAAAATCTATTTTTCTAGTGAAGGACTACTGAGCCTAATGCTTCTATCATGCTTGCCTTGTTTTACATTCTGATTTTTATACTCTCTGGTCACTCAATTTCATTGTTTTGCTTGAGCAGTAAGATGTATAGCCTCTGTATGTTTGATGTATATGCAATAACGAGAGTAGTTATGAGTATTGTAAATTGATAATGTTGTATTGAAAAGCAATTCCAATAAATTTACCCATGAAAAATCCACGAAGAGTGAACGTATGCTTGGTGACTTAAACAAAATCAGACTCTGTCATTTATTTTTATTTATCCATAGCCACAGATCTTATTTTAGACCAAAGCTGCATGTTTGCTTGAGTACCAAACTGTCTTTATTCAGATCTATAACATTCTAAGTAGAAACTGACGGAGATAAAGTGATGTCCAAGTAATTCCTTTCTGAATGCATGTATTATGTCTGGCAAGAATTCGTTTCTTGTTGTTTGGACATGTAAGTTAGGAACCTATTGCCTCTTTCTCTGTTAATGGTGAGGAAGGATTATTTTCCAGTAAAAAATTGCAGCCTAAATGGAAGCTGGAATTAAGCAGGGTAGATCCCACCCACTGAGACAGTGTTGATTTTTTTTTTTTAATGAGGCACAAGCACTCTTGAAACATTTAAAATGGTGCTAGTCTTCCCATGAAGACATGCATTTACCTTGGAGGTAGAAATATACTAGTTTCTTATCTTGGTTATAATTTTAAAGGAAACAAGGATACTTCATTATGCTGCCTTCTGTTGTGATCACAAATGCATGCAATGTGACATTTTCTTAGTACATATTAATGCTGTCTATACTACGTTAAGTAATGCATCTAATCCTTGTTGATTGCCATGTGTGCCTGAAGAGTTCAAATAAGATTAAATACTTAAAATAATCTGCACAGGGGTTGAGTGGACATTCATCCTGCCTTTTGGCAGTTTTGAACGTTTGTGATCTGTTTCCTCTGGCACAGGACAGTAAGGTAGGCAGACCTGCAGACCTTTGCAAGAGGATAGAGTACCATTAGCTGCGTTTCTGCCACTTGGTACTTCTGTACAAGAAATTCCAGTCTAGGCAAAATTATTAAAGATTAAGGCTAACTGCTGCCAGTGTGCAGCCAGGATACCTGGTGGACAATTCCCTGCAATAGAATAAATGAGTGAAGCTGTGTATTTGTAATACTATATACTTCTCTATTGTCTTTTTAAAAAAAATCTGCTGTAAAATTTTAAACGCAGTTTGCAGAAAAGAGAGAGCAGAGCCAGGCAAAGTTTAGAGTTCTTCCAAAAGAGAGGAGTAAGAAGATTTATTTCCTTTGCTGTTGATGGTCATGGAGTCTTCTCAATGCATGTGTATTTCTGGGGGGGGGGGGGGGGGGGGGGGGGGGGGGGAAAAAACAA
>JAOTQQ010000019.1:17041583-17056354 GCA_026546715.1 Gallinago undulata | reverse complement strand
GGGGCGGGCGGGGAGGAAAATACATAGAATAATACTGTGGTTGTTTTTTTTTTTTAAGTTCACAGCTCAAACACATACAGTGGATTGTAAGGAAATCATCTTCACAATGCAAATAAAATAGCAGTAGCCTTTCCATGTTGTTAACTGTTATTTAATCCCTTTAATTCTACTGTTTCTGTGGATAAAGGACTGATAATCATGTCCACCATTTTAAAAGATGTGAACCTTTAAATTACTTGATAGATGGGCATCCACACTGTTATCCTCAGCTCCCGCTAAGGCCATCAGAAGAAATGAAGTCATGCAGGTACTCTTGGAAACTTAAGTATTAGTTTGTTTTTATGGTGATGTGGCTCTCTTGATGAGCTCAGTTTGCCACATAGCTCAGCCGTCGTGTGCAGCTGCACAACCAGGACCTGGGATGATTCTAGGTTCAGGTGCAGTGGTTCTGCTCAGCAAGCGTCCATGCAGATCTCTGCCACCATGAGCTTTAATAACGCAGACATGTTATTAAAGAGGAATAGAAATGATAAGGAAGAATCAGGGAAATGCTTTGAAGAAAGAAATTTCAGAAGGTTAACCACCAATTCAGAAAAGTACACTGTATGTAAAAGTTCTTACTGGCCTCTTTCCATCCAAATATGCATAGATATTACTGAGAAAATATGATGCAATTTGACCCAGCCTGATTTTGGAGAACCAATAAAAGCAGTTGATTTGGGGAAACTTAACTTCCCGATTGATACTTGTTATGTCAGGGTAGAGAGAAGGAACTGCCCTCAGGAAGAAATAGGATACTATGGTTGAAAGCAGTTGAGAATTTTTCACTTCCACCAAGCCTCAGTTATTGGCAGTGTAGACTAATGAACGTTCCCAGTTGCTTCCTGTAACCCTTTAGACTTCCCGCACCTTTGGAAGATTCTCATATTGCTTGGCTATTTCCTGGCATTGGCAGCAAATAACAAAACTGTGTGCAGAGAAGGGAGAGCAAGCTTTCTCATAACTCACATTTTAGAAAGAGTGACATATCTGCTGTTTCAGCTTGTATTGATAACGGAGTACTTTACGCCTAGTTCGGGATGATATGCTCATTGTTCATTCAGCAGGAGCATAGGTGCTATGTCAAGTTATCTGTGGCTGCTTCAGGGCGAAGGAAAGCCTGCGTACAAAGGAAAAGGTCCTAGAGGATGGGGGCGTAAGGGGAAGAATTATGCCTTTACAGAGAAGGAGAAGTTTGCTATTAGGTGCTGTGCAGCCATCACCTCTGCAAAATTCTGCTGCAGAAGGCGTGACAGTTTACTGCCTGATGAAATAGATACCAAACGTAGACAATGAGGGTAATAATTTTTCTGCCACATTATATGTACACAGTTACGACATACACTAGGTGACAGTTACACAGTACATGAGGAAAAGCTATCTTTGTACATCCTAGTGTCCTTTGCCAAGATCATGGTTGTAATATGTATGTTGAGTGGCATAAAAACAAACCAACAGTGGGTTATTTGAATTTTCCTTTGAATCCAGAGACTATGTATGCTTCTGCAAGATCACAGATACCCTCCACAAAAGCTGGATTATGTACCCTTGATTTTGTTCTCATAGTGCCCTCTCTTCCAAAAAACAAGTGGGGAAAGTGTACTCTGTGAGGTTGATCCACCTCAGCATAGATAAACCATGCTACAAAAGAGCCATGCCACTGGCCATCATCTCAGCAGACGTGTAGGGCAAGCAAGAGAGCAGGAAAAGAGAGGAAAATGAATGCGGACTCTCAGACATTAAGTGGGCAGAGGGGCAGAAGTGACAGTATGTCAAGAAGAACCTGAGAGAACAGCCATGGGCAAAGATCTTTGCTAAAGAATTGTGAGGTGTTTGATAAATTTCTGGGGAGACAAATGTCAAAAGCTGACATCGGCAGTGAATTCAAGCACACTTCCTTTAGAAAAGGTCTCCTTCCTGGTAGGAGGCAAGCTCAGGAGTGCGAGAAGGAATAAAGCAGGGAAGGCATCAGGCAGCACGGCTGTCTCTGACAGACACCTAGGAGGCAGATAGAGGAAAGCCTATCCTCCAGAGCCTGCTCAGTTCATTATTAAAGTTTGGAAAGCATGTGGAAAGAAATCTTTCAGGTGATAGACAAGTCTGCATGAGTAAATTGGTTGATATGTCAGTAAAGAATAAAGTCAACAAACTTGAGTATAAATAATATAATGAGGAAAAGTCAGTATAGGAGTAGTGTCACCATACAGATCTATAGGAGTTACTTGAAGGAATCAATGAACTTGTGTAAAGAGTGAACTAATGTACTCGGACTTTCAAAAAATTTTTGATAAGGTACCATATGTACGTAATATCTGAAAAAAACAGGAGAAAAAGCAACAGACCTATTAAAGACCAATAGCTGCTTTAACAAGAAATGAACCATGAGTGCCGTTCAGCTTTCACAGTGTAAGGAGGCATCAGTGCTGATCTCCATTGTTCAAGATATTAAAAGCAAAAGGGGTGCTTAGTCTGATGGGAAAGCTTGCTGATAGCTTCTAACTATGAATCTGAAAATGAGTTCTCAGGATTGTAGAGGAATAACATTTTAAACGTGATTAAGTGGCAGGTAACAAAAATTGATAATACAACAGCTCGTTTAGATACATATTGTTAGGTTGTAAATTTCCCATGAGATGTCATTAAACTGAGAACTATCTGCGGCAGCATATTGTGAATATCAAAGTTTAGACAAGATTAAAAAGTAATTATGTAAATTAAAATGAAAAGTCTGCCAGGATCAAGTACTGATTAGAGTCTTTATCTCAAGGACAGCCTAATCCAAGGATGGTTCAAATTGTGGCAGATATCCCTCAAAATTTTTTGTTGTCTTACTTACTGGTTAGTTCTGCAATAATTATAGAAGAACTGCATCATATCAATTTGTTTCAAGATTGTGTTTATCACTATATAGGAATAGAAGACTTGAGACTAAGAAAAGCTAAGGTACAGTTTTCCCATTTTAATTTTTTTTTCCCAAGAACAGCAAAACCATCTAGAAATCATGTATATACCTTACCAAGCCACCAGGGATTTTACTAATTTAAGCATGACTCTCCACCTGGAATTACTTTATAATTTTAGTGGGGTTTTTATACGAAGGTAAGTGGTATGCTAAATATTTAAAAAGAGACAGTTAAAATGCTACTGATTTTCTTTTCTTCAATCATGTTTTCTATATTACAAGGGCTGTATTAGGGGTACGTGCCCCCAAAGTCTACATTTTTTGGTGTTGGTAGGTAGCCAGCTATGCGGATGGTTTGACCCTGGCCAACAACCAAAGAGGCGCACACAGCTGCCCACTCACTCCACTCTCCTGCGAGAGAGGGAGGAAATAGAAGGAAGGCAAAAAGACTCTTGAATCAAGACCGCGACACTCTAATAGGGGAAGCAAAAGCTGTGTGTGCAAGCAGAGCAAAAAGAGGAATTCATTCCCTACCTGCCATTGGCAGGCAGATGTCCAAACATCTCCTGGGAAGCTGGGCCCAGTGTGTGTAGCAGCTGCTTGGGAAAACAAATGCCATAAGCCACAAGTGTTCCCCCTTCCTCCTCCTTTCCCTGAGCTGTTACTGGTGAGAAGGATATTGTACAGGATGGAATGTTCCTTCAGCCAGTTTGGGTCAGCTGTCCTGTCTGGGTAACCTCCTAATGCCTTGTCCACCCCGATTTTCCCCCTGGGTGGGCAGGGTGGGAAGGAGAAGTCCTTGATGCTGTGCAAGCATTGTTCAGTAATGGCCAAAGTACGGCTGTGTTACCGATAACTGCTGTGATTTAGCAACAGTTCTGAAGCACAGCGCTATGCGGGCTGCTGTGAAGGAACATGAACTCCACCCCAGCCCGACCCAGCATCCTCTGAGGCTGAGCCTCCTTTCCCTGGCCCTGAACAAACCACAAAAGCTCTTTTTCCCTATATAACTCATAAACCTACCAAGCTTCTTTCTGTCACAGTTAATTGTCAGCAAATTTCTAGCAGCGATAAAAATCATAGAGGTCTAACTAATGAAAACAATTATTTGAGAAATACAGTGAATATTTCTCCCCCTGAAAACACGGTATCATTCTTTCAGGCATACGTCATTTAATATTTGGCAATACGTAAGGCAAACATGCTGCTCTTGGGGTTTTACAGTTTTTCAAATCATCTGTGTTTGCTTCTGATAGTTTTCAAGATTTGGGGGATTTCTAGAACAAAACACTTTTCTTCCAAGACAAAGCATTGATATAGCAGATTTAAGCCTGTTACTTGCTTTTTCATCTCTCTTTCACTAATCTTAGTGATTTAGCCCTTAGTTGGGCTTTAGGGCCCAACTGGGACATCGATCTGGGGTCCATCATGTAAAATAGTATTTCCTAAGTACCTTCCTGCCAGTCCGTTTGCACAGAAAAGAGCTAAATTATCATCTATATTATATGGGAGGGAATCAAGCAAAATAAACTTCTCATAATTCTGTGCTCCACAGATGGGAATTCAAGATTATAATTTCCTTTAACAATATTAGGCATAAAAGCAAATGACATCATGTTGCTTTGAAGATGTACTTTTTAAGTGGATTTTCCTATCTGATTGCAATTAAATCACAGAAAAGGCACCTGAGGCAATGGTGCAACATGTGTTTCTCCATCAGTTGCTTAGTAGATCTTGGACATCAAAAGATAAATTCAGGTTTGGAACTGGGTGGTGTAACTCTACGGATTCATTTGTCAGTCCAATGATTTCACTGGCCAAGGTACCTTATGTTTAAATTTATTTATCCAGAAAAAAAAAATAAATAAAAAATTGTTGTTCTGGATAAAATGGAGAAGAACTACTTCTGCAACAGTCAAAAAGACACCAAAATTTTCTTACAAACCGGACCAGGTCTTTCTCTTCTCATGCCTTGCCTCTTCAAGCCATGAATCTGAATAACAAGTGACTCCCTACCTCCAAAAAGGAAATTCCCGTAGCACAATGCTGAGTGCTGCAACAGGATACGAGGCAAGCTGTGCACTCCCAAACTGCAGGGACCAAGCGAGCCAGGTGAGAAGTTACTTTGGCAGGGTGAACCAAGTCAAGAAATATGATGTGACATTTGATGTGAAGATGCTGGACAATTAAATGAAAAATACCAACAAAGGAAATCCTATATCCTGTTTATCAAAACTTAGTAACTGAAGTAAAAACGCTGCTTCTTCATTACTACTGTAACTCTAATACTGGTTAAGAAAAAGCTGATTAAATTTCACTTGCACACATGCTGCCACCCAGTTTCTCACTGAAACCACCCAATACCACTTAATTATAAAGACTTGTTCATCATCATCGTCATCACTGAATAGAGGGAACCAGAGAAACATGGACCAAAGACAAAAATGCAGCTAGGATGAGATGTGGTACAGTGGTTTTACTAAGAGAGAGCAGACAGAGATTATTGTTGAGAAGACTATAGGAGAAAGATTTCTGGAAGCAATCTTATCATAGCATCTGAAAAAAGTCCTGTAAGAAGTGAGCTTTTCATATAGTGGTTTTGTGAATAAATTAAGATCCTCAAGGGGAAAGGTATATAAAGTACACCTTGCTGAAATTAAGGGCAATGGCAAAGCACCAACATACCTAACCAGGAACATGAGCAAGGTTTGTTATTTGCTTATCATTATACTACTGAAATTAAATAGTTTTGTTCTTTGGGGGGATTTTTTTACTCACAGACACCTTAAACAACCTAGTTGTGAAAAAGTGGTGTGCCAGTCAATTTAATTTTCTCCATTTTTGGTGTCACACCTTAAGTACTCTAAAGAAAAACACCAATTTGCTCTAGTTATTAAGTGCCAGGCCATTTTTAAGAGAGCAGGTTTTTTCTGTTGCAGCAGTTCATAAAGTCTCTGTTGATCTAAAGGTACAGAACTGACACAGCTAAGTCAACCAACAAAAAACCCTTGTTCCTTTATTCCCTCTGCTTTCACCACCAATTCTATTCATCAGTGGCCATACTGATGGGTAACACTTCCATCAAGGAAATCTTATGGTGACTTTCTAAAGACTTCGAGTAAATTCAGTAGGTAGAAACAATAATACAAAGACACCCAGCAGCCTAAGCTGTCCATCCATCCTCAGACAGTGAAAGAAATTGGGTGTTGGAATTTGCCATCTGTGTCATAATTGATGAAAACCCCTGTTGCATGAGAAGTTCATTCTCTTTGGCATTGAGCACTTATTTGATTGCCACACAGCATTAGAACCAAGTAATGAAGATACTGTTGAAGATCTGTAATGAAGAAGTGATGTATTACTCTCTCCATTGCCTTAGGTAATGACTATGTGTTAGGAGCTTGGGTTTTGTTTGTTTGTTGTTTGTTTTTCTCTTGTTTCTTTGTTTTTGTGTGTGTGTGTTTTAATTAAAAATCACTGGAAAAAATGTTTTTTGCTTCTCAAGAGCTCATGTATTTAGTTCAGCGCCGTTCTAAAACAACAGTGGCCAAATAGCAGCAGCAGCAGAACATTTAAGATTGCCAGCATTAGGAATTTCAGTGGTATCAGTGGAAAGCAATTAGGTGTCAATATTCTAAAAGCAGACGGAGACTGCAGGGGAGAGTGATGAGCCCCGAGCCATCCCGACGCCACTCGAGCTAGAAGAGGTGTTTGGGAGTTGTGCAAATCTGTCCTTTGGTCGGAAGGTGTCACTTTCCCACCGCTGTTTGCAGCCCTTCGGGTTCCGGACGAGGCGGTGTCCGCGGATCCCAGCAGCGTTCAGGCCCCAGCGACGCCCCAGGGCCGCAGCCGTTCCGGGAGCCGGGATGCCCTGGTCACCGGGATGCCGCAGGCACAAGGATTGCCCTGACCACCGGGATGCTCCTAGCACAGAGATGGCCTGTGCACCAGGATGCCCCAAGCACAGGGATGCCCTGGGCACCAGGATTTCCTCAAGCACCAGGGTGCCCTGAGCACAGGGATGGCCCCAGCACCAGGACACCCCGAGCACTGGGGCTGCACGTAACCAGGCCTCCTGACGGCAAAGGCGAAATGGCACTCACCGCAAGTGTGCCCGTTGTTTTAATTTCTGGTAGTTTTAAGGGATGTTACCGTTATCTGGTCTGAGTTACGTAATTCCCCCATTCCTCTGTAGCCATTCTGGTACTCAGCTTCTGTTCTGCAGGCATTCAGAGACCACTACTGAGTTTGCGCACAGACACACACACATCACAGGAGACACATGGCTGCTTTCTGTAGAAAGGAAATTCCAAGGTGATTTTATTTTGATGTAAATGACAAGAGTTAGTGTGCTCTTGACAGCTAACAGATGACAGGGAAGCGTGTGACCAAAGACAGCAATGTCACTGAGAAGTGAGTGGGGGGTTAGAGACACACAACAGCAGCAGTGAATTCTCACACCAGAAGTTTTCTTTCCTAACTTTGGGCATTTAACTCAGCCTCCTGCTTAGACAGCTTTTTACCTTACACCCTTTGCATTTTATGCAAGGACAGAGAGAAATGCTTCCAGTGGCAATTCAGATTCAAGATAGCCTAAAAGTTGCCCTCTGTCTACAAAGCAGCCCACGCTAAAGGACTTCTCCTTAGTTTGGCCTCACAGTAAGTTGCTGGAAATTAGCACGGTGTTGAATCTGAACCAGCTTTTCTCTGCTTTTAAACAAGGAAGGACAAGTCTTGAAACATCAACTTGTGTCAGTCATGAAAGCTGTAGATCTCTTTCTCCCTGGCAAGGCTCCACTTGTGTCCACAACTGTTTTCTGGCATCACAGATTTTATCTGAAAGGAACACGGGTACTCAGCAGGAAACTGTGAATACCAGATCTGAGCAAACTCCCTGACAAATGTTCTGAGGAGTAGCGGTTTTTAGATAGTCACCTTCTGCACAGCCTTCACGCACTCTCCCTTGTCAGATCTGATTAGAATCATTGTGAATAACACTACTGTGTTATTCCAACATTATAACCCACTGTCACTAACCATGCTAGTTCATGAAATGCTGTGCTAATATAAAAGACATGACCTTCTAGAATGGAGTTAACAAAGCAATAGGCAAGGATACTTGTTCTATATAAGCAGAAATGTGTAGCATATACTGTACAATATGCACAGAAAAGCTTTTACTTGGTATGCTTTCACCCTATGATAAATAATAAAGAAATGGCTCCCTATGTTCCAATTTAGGAACAACAATAAAGTTTGTTGAGAATGTTTGCTCCTTTCTAATGTGATAACGTGTCAAATTCTTTCTGTAGGTCATACCTATAATAAAAGAATATCAGAGACCTCTTGTAATTTACTGCTTATTTTAAATAATGCTTTATGGAAATGTTAAGAGGTGTGGAAAAAATACAAGTATTGCTCCTGTGCAGAATATTAAATATCAGGTTCTTATGATTTTTAAGAGGGTATGTAATATATCAAGCTTAGTTGCTTAGACTATCTGTTTCCTAAGGTATAATAGGTGAAATCTGAAAAACATTAGCATAATAAAAATGTATTTTGACCCCAAAGCATTGCACTGGGGAGACTGTAAAACAAGAAAGCCACACGCTCCTGAGGAACTCTTGGAAGCTTCTTCCTTTCTGAGAAAGATTCAGCTCCAAGGGGCTGCCAAAAGGTGGCTGCTCTGCAGCTGTCAGTAACCTCACCGGAAAATGGACTGTGTTTCACTGTGTGTACAGTCCATGGCATAACTTGCTGACAATTAATGTAACATCATCATACCAATGTATATCATGTGAACTCTATACTTTTTCTAGTTTATTGACTAAGAATGTGTTATTTGAAACAATCATTATGCCAATCTATATTGTGTGAACAATACAGATTTTCTACTGTATTGACTAAGCATGTGTTATTATTTGAAATAAGTCTTGATTATTTTAGCTTTATCCAGTTTTTTTTTTTTGTCTGCAATATCTTTAGCTGTAAATTGTTTATGGAATTTTTTTACGGTTTGTTTGATATGCTGCCTTCTCAGTCCCTTGAGAGAAATACAATTCTTTTCATATATGAAGAAAAGAATTGTTTCTTTTACACCAAATTTAATTTTCTGTGAGATGAAGACACAGCGTGAAACTTTTTTGGAACACAGCTTTTATGACATTTGGGAGGAGTGTCCTGGTGAAAGGTCCAAATATACTCTCTTCTGTCAAAGAATCTAAAGGCTCTGCTCTTTTTCCTCTCTTTCCTCCAATTACAACTGTATTTTAGCAATCTAGAGGGAAAAAAAACCCATAAAATTATGACAAAAAAAAGTGGTTGGCTTAATAATTTAGACATATAGATAACTACAATTTTAGATAAAGAAAACTTTTATTTATGGCTAATATTGATAGACAGTGGCAAATTAAGTTAAAATGAGGTCTGTGTTTCAAAAAATAAGAAATACATGTTATAAAGTGAATATTGTAAGATCATACTTTTTTCTTAGCTATGGAATATATTAGTATTTTGCTTCCTTTAATTCCTCTAAGAATCAGGTTTGCCCCACCAAAGTCTTATCTAGCTAAATACGTTGTTTGTAGAGCAAGCTCACTTACCTCCTGTTGGTCTCCCAAATATAATCAGTTATTACTGACTTTTATCATATGTCTACACTGGGATTTTGTTTTTCATTGATGATTAGGCCAGGCGGAGGTTAATGAGGAACACAGTGTGCACAAAATGTGACCTTGCAAAGCTGTTTTATCCCCTTGCAGCTCACAGAAAACAGTCCTTTCTAGTTTGCAGCGAGCCATTAATTTTAGCTGACAGACCTGAAGGCAGCATAGATATTAGAGTGCAGCCTGCAAGCCACCTCTCTCTGCTGACTTAACCAATGAAGTCACTCTAATTTCTACTGTCTTCTCCAATTTACCAGCGGTTCAGGAAAATCTCCACATCCCCAGAGACACCTTTTCAAAATGACCTGAATCCTACATCAGTGTGTTTGTAAGGGACTCACAGCTGTCCGGCCTAATATGCAGGAAGAGTAATTAATATTTTATATGATGCATCAGCAATTAAAGAGGGAAATATCAAATTGATAATAATTTATTGTAGAGAAGCTGAAATTACTTGCAGGCTTGAAGGATTTTTTTCTTTTTGTACTGTTGCTTCTCCTTAAGGAAACAGAAATTGGACAGTGATTAAAGGACTTTCAATGTCGTTCTGTAGTATATACCACTCTTGTTTATTAGTCCCGATGACTTATATTCTCTCCCCCTGTGCACCACCAGGTATCATATTATTTGTTCAAAAGCTTTAATAAAATTACAACATTAACATGCATGAGACTCACTTTGGATAGTACTGACAGCTGCAAGGAGTAGCATACATCAATTAAACTGTGTGATTGATAGCTTTCTCAATCCAGACAAATGAATCTGGAAAGTACAAGCAGAGACAGGAAGTTGAAATACCAGAACAAGGACGTGATTTTCTGACTGCAGAACTGAAGAAGCAAGATCAGAAGACAGAAATTTATTTCATAAAAAAGGGTTCAAATAGAAATTTTCAGAGCTGTAAGCTTACAGATGAAATTTACTTCCATTTTGCCATTAACTTTTCCAGTCATTCAAAACTGGAGTTTTGTCTCCATGGGAAAGTTTGTGTTATTTCAGCATAGATAAGGCAGTAAGAACAGATACGTCTTGTTACATGTCAAGAAGCAGAATTAGGTTGTGGACAGTGTCAATTTCCAAAGGCAGAGGTTCCTTTTTCCTAACTTGCTTCTGAACAAATTAAACAGTGAGCTTAGTTTACGTGGTTGTCTGAGTTTATATCACTGACAGTTCTTGCAGTTATGCATTTTGAATATGGTAGCAACAAGTTTCTAAAGACCACTGTCTTCAATATTTCCTAGTAGAAAGCTGAATATGACCTATGGGGTGCAGGTTGTTCCTCACTCAGCAGGATGGATTTTTCTGTAAATATCTTTGAGGGACGTAATGCCAATACTGAAAAGGAGACATTGCAGCATCCAGTGCCTCCTGTAGGTCTAAGCTTCCAGGTAGACCCAACGTACTGACTGCACCCTTGTAACAAAGCCAGCAGAAATAGTGACACCTAGAAATGCTGTTGTGTTTGTGGTAGTGGAGGCATGCTGAGACATGATAGAAAATATACTGTACCATTCTCAATGTGAACCTCAGCTTTTGGAGTGCCTACAAATCTGCAATACATGCTTCTGCCAAGGTTCAAGGCCTAAGGCTGACACAGGGTGTTATAGTTGGGGAGTTAAATTTTTCTTGAGAAGGGTTAACTGGAGCCAATTTTCAAATAAGAAGAGAATGGGAAGAGAGCCTAAAACTCTAGGTAGGATGAAGGCTGATGCTCTGGCTCTGAGAACTTAGCTACCACAAATGGGATGGTCACACCTCTCTGTTTCTGATATGACACTTCCCATCCCACTGGTGCTTTTGTGAGCTCTCAGCCATCCTGTTCATCCAGCAAAAAATAATCAATTACTTGGTTTTCCACGGGCAGTTTTCTAAAAGCCTCTGTCTGTCAACTGACTGACAAGGGCAGTGGTCTCCAAAGCGGGGTGCAGGCACAGGCAAATCTATTGATTCTTGGGAAGAAAATATTTTTTGAATTGTTAATAATTTTTTAAAAATTATTTTAAAATAAGTTTTTATTTCCTTTTAATCTCATCATATTTAATCTCTATTTTGTGCATTTTTATAGTGTGCATAATGTATTAGCACAGTAGTAAATGCATAGAGTATATTAAAAAAAACCCTATATATCATGGGGGTATGCTCAAGAATTTTTTACTGAGGGGGTGTGCCATCAAAAAAGTTTGGATGCTACTGCATTTGGAATTCAGACAGTTGATGAAAATCAGGAGAATGAGGGTGCAGCTCAAACAGAGATGTTGGAACCTCTCGATAGTCGCTGGCTAGAAGCTCAGTTTATCTGCACTGTCAAATGACAATAATCTGCCACATAATTTCTCATTAATGAGTTTAACAGAATGAAAAACAAATAGTCACATCCATGACCTTGACTTTTTAAATGGTGGGCTTCTCAGAGGCAATAACCTCTAACAGAATAGCTTGGCAGGAGTGGGAATCTCACTTTTAAACAGTTCCAACATAAATGACTGTAACTGGTAAATTGAAGACTTTAAGGGTATTTCTGTAAATAAGTTTTTAAACGCACTCTTATTTTGAAAATAAAGATGTTTAGTTTGCTACAAGTTTTCAGACATTGGATTGCATATGCCAGTTTGAACATTATTATTCTCTCCTCTCTGGCCTGGATCTACTACACTCAGAGTGCTGACTACAGTTACAGGATCAGATATCTAATTTAAAATGGACAATGAAACAATGCTTAACAACATTAGCTTCCTGAGTTATATTTAATACCTGCACTGGAGGAATCACGTTACAAATTGCAGTTTTAAGAAGACATAATATATCAAATTGTACTTGGCAGCTTCAGAGTATTTTATTAATTTTATTTTTTATTTTTAATTTTATTTCTGAAAAACACAGGTGGAATAGAAAATATTAGGCAAATAATTTTGTAGAAGGATAGAACTGAAAAAAACACTCATACTTACATTATTAGCTAGTAAACCCTAAGAAGTAATACAATTATATGTGCAAAAAGAAGGGGGATTTTTCTGTATATCAAAAAAACAGCATCTGTATTTGGACGTGTATACATTCTAGTTCTTGCTAGGCACATAAATAAAATGCACCCCATTAATTTTAAAAGCTTGGGAGAAATAATCACTAACAGCAAACTGTATTTGAGCTGTATTTGCCAGATGAGACTTTCTAGTGTAGAAAATTCTCGTTATAAGAAACAGCAATGTTTGCTGCAGTAATTCCGAAGAGCAGTTTTGTTTCAAAGATACTACTGTCAGCATCCACGCTTCACAGGCAAGTGACCTGGCAGAGAGAGGAGCACATGTTGCTAAAGGGATTTTTCAGTTAAAAGACCTCAAATTAACTGTGCTGTGAGCTCCCACATCAGCTAGAAGAGTATGCCCACTTTATGGGTCAACAGACCAAAACAATTCTGCAACCTTTCGAAGCCAATTGTCATTCTCTAGATGTCCCTGATAAGAGATTATGATGCTAATCTGAGTTTTCATGTTTTCTTATTTTTGGCAAAACCTTACAGAAAGTAAAGCCAGAAGAAACTAAAATGATGCCAAACTAAAATCATCAGAGCGCTGATCCAAAGGGCTGCATAAATCGGCGGTACATCTAACCCATTATACATGCTCTAATAGCTGACCGCAATAGATGCCTAAGGAGGACAATTATAACATCATGAGCATACAGTACTTTTTCCAAACGCTCTTGTAACCTTCAAAAACATGCAGGTCTAGGGCTTACTGACTGAATGCTTTGTGTTTCATAGCTTGCAGGGGATTTTCTCCCCATTGCTTTTTTCATAAGTTTTTTGAATTCATGCAAACTTTAACTTTCCATAGCACCTCATGGCAGTAAAATCCCAGGGTTTAATAGAACATTATGCAAAAAACCACCTTTGGTATTTTGGTTTGTTTTTGTCCTTTTCATGATAGCTTCATTCAATTTTTCCTAGCCTGTACATCGGGGAAAAAAAATGTACAGTCATTCCTTATTCATTCTCTCTCATGATTTTACAAACCCACAACATGTACAGTTTTAGTCTACTTAGCTATCCGTGATATACCCATGCTAGGATTTCTAGCAGCAGAGAGTATTTACACTACCGTTCTTCAGTCTAGAAGTGAATGTTAGAGGGATTTGCTGGAGATCTGTACGTGAAACTTGAATTAAATGTGGCACAAAGCAGACAAATACAGAACTGTTTTTAGTCTCTTCCAGTATCAAAATTAGGATCATTGTGTAATTGTAGCCAAACTTTCAAACTTCTTGAAAGTTTCAAACTTCTTAAAATCTTGATCAAGATGCTTATGCGGGATCTGTAACAGATGAACAAATATTTATTCAAGAAAAATGCATCAAGATTCTACAGCTGAATCAGACAGACCTTTAGTTATGAAACATTGGGAGTGTATTCTGGAGAATTGCTACCCAGTCTTCATCATGCTGCTTCTTTGCTCCCTTCAGGATTTGCTGTTGGTCTGGGATGTACTGCTTTCTGAAAGGAAAAAAGTGAGCTAAGGCAAAAAGCTATATATGTTGTATCTTCTCTGGTTATTTGTCTGTCTGATTCTCTCAAGGAGTTATTTCCTTTGAGAAAGAAATACCTTTTGATAACCTGTGTTACTGCCTTGTGGGCTCTTTGGGGCCTCAAATAATTTTGAATTACTCATATCAGCTTACTAAATAATGATTTACTTTTACAATTTTTTGCTTGCTTTACTAAACTAAAATAGACTAAACCAAGGCAGACATGGAGTAAAAGTACCAATAACCTTATTAAGAGCAATAAAGGAAATGTCTTAATGTATCACAATTTTCTTGATCATTTGTGGTGGGCAAAACAATAGTAAATAAGTTGAAAAACATGTTCTGTATATGGTATATTCTGTCTCATCAAGTTTATCTCAACAGGAGGGAGGTCCTCCTTCTGAGAAGGAATTATGTCAGAGTTCTTTCTTTGTATATACTTACTGAGTCATTAGGACACCACAAAGTACTTGCACTGGTTGATAGTAGGGATGATATGTAATAAGGAATGCAAACATAATCCTTCAGTCTTCTTTTTCATCTTATTTTTCAATTTTTTAAAAATCACTTTAATCACAGAATCACAGAATCACAGAATTGTGGTGGTTGGAAGGGACCTCAGAGATCATCGAGTCCAACCACAA
>JAOTQQ010000019.1:16936936-17041483 GCA_026546715.1 Gallinago undulata | reverse complement strand
CCCAAACTCCAGAGCTCCAAACCTATTTTGGAGGTGTAGTTGGGAGTGTGTGGGAGGCTGTTGAGGGTTTCGGCTGCATAATATTGTTTATGGGAGAGACAATGCTTTGATGCTCTTTGCAGAAACAAAGCAAAAATTGGGTTAATTTTCAGATTCTCCCTCCTTATAATTCTTCAACTAGGACAGTAAATTCTTTAGACATTTATATTTTTTCTGTATCCCTTTTAGAACTACTGTGTAAGTCAAGCTCAAAAGCAGAAGCAACTACTTCGACTCAAAGATTTAATTAAAAGATGATGAGCCGTAAAAACTGAGTCATATTTTTTTGTTTGTTTTCTGAGAAGCAGCTAGAATGTACTAGGAACATGTCTGGTAGTTCTGCAGAGTGATTTTTTTTTCAGTAGGACTCTCCTGTTACATACTCTTTTGTTAGGAAGTATAAGATGATGAGGTAAGAAACCTTGGAGGAAGATTACTGATGGTTAAAAGTCCTTGCAAAGACTCTTAAATTATAATCTTACATGAAGAAATGAAATAAGAGGGCCACTTCAGCATGAAGTTTAGCTAAATCACAAGCAAGTAAAGTATTTCATAATAAGTAAAGAATGCTCCTCCATAGTTTCTCTACAATAAGCAATAGCTAAATCATCTAGGTGTGAGTAGTGATTTTATTTATTCAGAGACAAAACCGTATCAGGTAATGCAAATTATATTGAATGAGTTTGTCTGATAGGAGACAAGATACAATTAATTTGCAATTAATCACATTAATAGCTTGTGATAAAAAGAACATGATGTACACTAGATAGGTTAATGCTCAAATGTAAATAAGCTGAAATTTATTCTGACAGCAGCTATAGAGAAGCAGACTGTAAAGATTTTGTCTAGAAAGATAGCGTAACTTCAAATATTTCTGAAATACAGAAGAACTTAATGACTTTCTGAAATGAAGTAACAGAAGTGTTATATGATAAAGTATGAGGGTGTGCACATAGGGACTAAAAAATCTGGTATCTTGGAAGTGAGACAACAAAGTCAAAGACCAACTCTGAATAAACCAAGTTACATACATTCAAGAAAAATAAGGAAGTATGACTGTGTTTTAAAAAAAAAGCCTCAATATTCTCAGGAGTATTCTAAGATATTCACTTGGTACTTGGTCACAAATTTACATGGTTTCTAGCTGATATTTCCATTTATCTCATAATTATGTTAACTAAAGATACTAATATTTTAAAGTTCTTTTAAAGTAAGTGAAAAAATAACACAACACCATATTAAAAATATTACATATTGTAGCAAGCAAGTGGCACTGATGGCAAAGTTGGAAAGAGAAGCATTTATTGTGAATATAATTATGCTAAACAAAAAAGATTAAGTAAAAATCATGTATTTTGTAAGCACAAAAACTTTCTTACAGGCACATTGATCTGTTACATCCTTAATTCCCTTTTTTTTTTAGCTGACTAATCTCTTTATTTACACACAAAGGATAAACTAATATATATTTAAACCTATCTACATATTCTGCTCTGTATCAGAGGAATAAGACTTTATTAATACACTCAGCCATCTTGCTGAGGACAATGTTGTCTTCTAAATCATTACAACCTTCATCAGCTGAAACCATCAGTAGATTATGTAATTCTGATTTCAAGATTGCTAAACATCTCAAACCAATTGCCAAAAACCAGAGAAGAAATTTTAACTTTCGCATGTACAGGTATTGGAAACTTCACATGTGAGTGCAAACACACACACACATATATCATTATCAGATTTCTAGTTATGTCAGAAAAAACTATGAAGGTTTACTGTTTATATCTAGTCTGATGCATGCAAAACATAAAAATTAATTGCCTCTGTACAGAGGACAAAAAAAAACCCCACATAACGTGTGCATTGGGCATTTTTCAAAATTCTTGGTGGAAAGAAAGGGAGGGTGATGACTCAATTTAATTTTTTATATACTGTGATAAGACAAATGCCTATTCATAAGTACAATATCCTGACGGTATATGATATGATACATCCTTCATATATATGATATACAAAGGAAAAACAAGGAGTGGTAGACTGCTTTGGCCTTCCAACTCAGTTCCTTCTGTACAATATACACCAGAATAACAGTGGAATTTGTGAGAGATCACAAATCTTTCCGTAAGCATGCTATCATATTTCCAGTGTCTGTAATGACTCATGGAAAGAGCTGTCACTGATTCCTGATGTGATTCTACGGTTAAATTCCCTCTATACCACAGAGCTTGCAGAATGTAAAGAAACCAAAATGAAGAGCCCACTGGGGAATGGACATGGGTGAAGGCCAGCTGACATGCTGTCAGAAGATCCCTTCACTGCCTTTCATCTGCAGAAACTGTCACTGACTCCTGTGAGGCCGCCCAAGGATGGTTCATCTGCCATTCCCCACCAGCCTCCAGATGGACAACACCTGTTGTCTTTAACAAACCACATTCCAAATGGCTGCTCCTGGGCCTAACCAGCACACGTCTGTCTGCACTAGCTTAAGCAATGCTGGAATCCCTGAAGAAAGCCCACATGGGAATGTTATTCATCTAGCAATGCAAGATAACTAGACATAAACAATTGGGGCTTTACTTTTTTTTTTTTTTTTGCTATAAAGTGTGGTAGCATTTGTGACTACCTGCTAGGGACTAGGGTTTCCATGGTACATTTATGGTAGAATTTAGCTATCCTACACAAATTTTGTATCTGTACCCAGACATACATCAGTCTTTAGGTTTGTTGTGGGTTGTTGTGCCACCCAGAGGAACCTCAACTGGCTGGAGAAATAGAATCATAGAATCATAGAATCATCTGGGCCGGAAAGGACCTTCAAAGGTCATCTAGTCCGGCCCCCCTGCAGTCACAGGGACTGACAGCAACCTCAAGAAATTCAACAAAAAGCTGTGCAAAGTTCTAAACCTGAGGAAGAACAACCTTAGGCACCAGTATATGTTAGGGACTAACAGCTGGAGAACAGCTTTGCAGAAAAGTACCTGGGAATCTTTGGGGACATAAAATTGGTAATCTGGCAACTTGGGCTGCATTAGGAGGCTGTATTAACCATACAGTGAGGGAAGTGGTCCTTCCCCTCTCCTCAACACTGGTGAGGCCACCTCTGGAGCAGCATGTCCGGTTCTGGAATCCCAAATACAGGAGAGAGATGAAACTACTGGAAAAGTGCAGACAAGGACCACTACAATGATGGACTGAATTGTCTCCCACAACAGGAAGGTCTGAGAAAGCTGGGAATGTTCAGCCTAGAGAAAAGGTGGCTCAGGGTCTCATTAAGCTGTACAAATATCTGATGGGAGATTGCAAAGTCAACTAAGTCAGACTTTTTCCAGTGGTGTCCACTGACATGGCAGGAGATAATGGGCACAAGCACAGGGGAGTCCTCTTGATCATCAGGAAACACTTTTTCATGTGAGGGTGAATGAGCACAGGAACAGGTCGCCCAGGGGGGCTGTGGTGTTTGCATCCTTGAAGAACCTCCAAAGCCGTCTAGACACAGCCTGAGCAAGTGGCTCTAGGTGGCCGTTCTTGAGCAGAGGGTTTGTTCAAGATGATCTCCAGAGGTCTCTTCCAACCTCAATTATTCTGTGACTCTATGAACTTCATAAAAGGGTTTTGTATAATTTGTTGGTGTCTATTTTTAATGCTAGAGCTTTAATTTCATGCACTTAAAAAGAGCTATAGAAGTTCTGAATTGGATGATGAAAGCAGAAAAGTGCTGGCAAATAAAGGCATCAGAGCTCTAATTTAGTCAATATAGAGTTTCTTTTTGTTTCTCTCGTTTTAAAAATTTAAAGCTAGGGATTTATCCTCTACTAACCTTACTGCCTTCACTTTTCTCATCTAGTATTAAATATGTATGTATCATTTCTTATTTAGATTTAGAGGTACTGGGGAATAAAATCTTCAGGATCGGCAGTACCTTTTATCCCAGGGAAATTTCAAATTAGCCCTGTAGAGGATAGATGTAAGGATTCTTTAAGAGGAAATAATTCCAGAATGAATATAGCACTGCTTTTATGAAAGATCTCTTAATAGTTTAGTTACAGAATTAACTAGGACTGTTTTTCCCATTTGAAACTGCCAATAAATTGCTAAATAGAGTGTAAACACTCCATGTGTAATTTGGTCAGGTCATTATGACAAGTACTATAAATTTTGCAAACAGGATCATAGCTAGGGTAGCATGTTTTTGTAGGTTAGGACACATGATTTAATAGTTACCCAGCCTTAAAATATCTAAATCTTTAGTAGCCTCAAGTGTTAAAGAGCATGGATTAATCTACCATGTAAAAAACAGTGAACTCCCTGTCATGCTGGTGAATGTATTAGGTTTTATATATCTCAAGGAAAGAATGCCACCTAATATATCACAACTTCCTTCATTTTCAGAGGGATAAGACCTATGTTTATAGTTAGTACTAAAGGTTGGTATGCAGACAGGCTCTTGCTTGTACTTATTGCTATAACAATCAAAGTCAGCTAACTTCATTATTTTCTTCGTTGGAGGATCCGTAACGGAAAAGCACAGAGGAGTCACACCCTTGGGGAGGGGTGGACAGCACAAGTCCATCTGACCAACAGGGGTATTCCATCCCTTCTGTCCCATGCTCAGGATAAAAGCTGAGGGATCAAAGGGTCAGTCTCTCTTCGATGGCTGGTGCCCAGGGAGGACCCTATCCATCTGCCTTTGATCCGTATCCATGCTTTCCTGCCTCCATGTCTGGATCCAGTTCCTGTGTGTTGCTGAGTCCAGCTGGGGACTTCCCCGCTGCCTGCCGGTGATGTCATCCTGGGAGCTTGATACAGTTTTGTATATATTGTATCTATTTCATTATTTACTTTTTATTTTATTACTAGTATTTCATTAAAGTAGTTTAGTTCCTTATAAACTTATAAACTTCTTTGTCTCTCTCTCCTTCCTGTCCTTGGAGGTAGAAGTGGGGGAGAGCATCTGTTGTTTGTCATTGGCCAACCCAGCCATGACAGTCACACGGTAGCACTTCCCTGCTCGCTGACCCACGTGTCACATAGGAATTGCATGGAGAGTCACGTTCAGAGAATTAATTCAATGCATATGCAGAATAAGGCACATACAGCACCAATTCTCCAGTGGTTCCACTGTATTAACAGTTCCTATTACTCCACTGGGCTCTAGAGAATCAAACTGGAACACCTTCTCTACTTTTTTGTTCGTTAGTTTGTTATGGTGCTTCTGGGGATATAAATCTTTCTTCCTTCTTTGTTGTTTTCTTGTTTCACCCTGCTCCTCTTCTGATAGTTACCCATGTTTTGTCCTCTGAATGGCTATAAGTAAGCTGGGTGAAATCTGATTTTATTTGTTTGAAACAATTAGCTGTATGCAGATTATACATTCAAAGTTTGGCCATTCCCAATTAAAAGAGAAACAAACTGTTTCTTGAGACAAAATCAGCTCAGGTATTTCATCAGTGTCTGAGACATGACTTCAATTATTTCTAACTCTCACAATGATACCGTACGTCCTAAAACAAAGCAAAATTCTTTGGATACCTAGGACAGAAGGCTAGAATCCAATTTCTTTGACAAAAAAGCAAGATTTTTCCTTGAGGGATATTGCTGCCTCCTAATCAAATGAATCCTCATACAGACACCTGGGGGCAGTAAATCTTCACTATCTGTCCTAATTTATGCTTATTCTCTCAAACCAAGACAAATAAAAAGACTCAAAAAGGAAACTACTACATTATCCATAGTAATTTTGCATGCAGAATATATAGTGCTGTGGGCTTTTTATCATTGCTAAATCATGCACAGTAGTCTCATTATTTGTAATAACTCTACTGAAGGTAGATATAAAATGTTTATGCATTCTCTGAAACAGTTTCCAGTGGTTCGAATATATTAGGGCCTATCATAAGATCCACAATAAATTACTTCATGTTCCTTTAAATGTTATATGACCTGTTTTTAATTTTAACCTTCCTGATAGATGTATGTGCTCCACTCTGCTTTAATCATAGTACAATGCACTGTGTTCCAGGTAAAAATGGGGTGACACGTCAGTGTACCCCATATACTGCTATTGAAGATACAATTACTAAAGGATTGCTTCCTTGGCAAGATTTTGTAATTCTTTCTACTTATGAAATGAATGAACTCTATGAAAGGAATTAACTCTATTCATTCCTTATAAATTTAGGTGTCTTGTACCACTATTCCAGACATAAAATAAATAAGAGGAAATCCTTTAGTATGTTTGAGGTGCCTTTAGAAATTACCATTAATAGTTCTTCTACACATGTCTTCTTTTAGATCTATTACTTTCAGAATGCAGTAGGTCTAGAAACAACTGTATCTTAACTGTTACATCTTAAACATTTTACTTACTATATTTCATCCCAGTAAGCAGACAATGTGATTTATAAATGGAGGAAACCTGCATGGCGTAGGCACTTTGGTTTTGTTTCTGTTTAAGATAACCAGACTTGGACAATATGAATGATGTGAGAAAATTCTCAAGCTCTGAAATAATATAATTGTTTTTTCATTCTGCACTTTATATTCCTTTCAAATGGTCTGTACCTTTGATTCTCACATTTCTGATATTTTGATCAAGTCTGTACGGTCTTAGATTAAATTATTGTTAGCCTTGAGATAATGCAATTAATAACCTGAGAAAATGCAATTTTAAATCCTTACCGTTAATTAAATGTGTGTAAGCACATACAAATAATTAGATGACTAACATCACTTACTAATATGGATTTATAGGCATTCTTATTTGTTACTACTACATACAGTGGTAGAGAAATAATAATATCATAGAATCATAGAACAGTTTGAGTTGGAGGGGACCTTTAAAGGTCATCTAGTCCAACTCCCCTGAGCAGGGACATCATCAACTAGCTCAGGTTGCTCAGAGCCCCATCCAACCTGACCTTGAATGTTTCTGGGGATGGCCCATCTACCACCTCTCTGGGCAACCTGTGCCAGTGTTTCACCACCCTCAGCATAAAAAGCTGCTTCCTTATATCTAGTCTGAATCCTCTCTTTTAGATTAAAGCCATTACCCTTCATTTTATCACAACAGGCCCTTCTAAAAAGCTCATCACCATCTTGAGTATTGAAAGACCACAACAAGGTCTCCTCAGAGCATTTTCTTCTCCAGACTGAATAACCCTAGCTCTCTCAGCTTGTCCTCATAGGAGAGGTGATCATTTTTTGTGGCCCTCCTCTGGAACCGCTCCAACAGGTCCATGTGTTTCCTGGGCTGAGGGCTCCAAAGCTGGATGCAGTAGTCTGGAGGGGAGCAGAGGGTTAGAATCACCTCCCTTGACCTGCTTCTTTTGATGCAGCCTGGGATAAACAGAGGAAACTTAGAAAAAGAGAAGAAAGCCTAAGGACAGTCTATCATTGGAGACAGTCAAAACTCAGCTGAATGAGACTCTGAGTAACTTAAACAGTAAGACACAGAAATAAGTTTTGTTTAAAGCAAGGGTTGCACTAAATGACTATGAAATATCCCTTCCTATCTTAACTATTATATCATTATAGTCTAAAGATGCTATCATAGCTTATGAAGAACTCATAACATATCTGGAGTTTATCCTGTCCCAAGCTTTATGAAAAGACATTTTTGAGAAGACTGTCAAGACTTAAAACAGCTCCTTAAACACTTGAAGAACACAAATTTACTCTCTGTTGAAGGCACTGGGCACTGCTTGCCTGGGCAGTAGCTCTACAGAAGAGCCCCCAGGGCTCTTGGGACAGAGAGCAGCATAGGAGCCACCCTGAGGTTGATAGCAGTAAAGGTCAGCAGCATCTGGTACTGTAGGATTAGGAGCACAGCCAGGAGATGGAGGAACGTAATTATCTGCTTCAATTCCAGATATTGTAGATCCCACCTAGATACTGTGTCCTCTGGTTTGTGGTTGCCAGTCTTGGAAAAACAGTGCCACGCTTAACTGAGCCCAGCAGAGGCCTACTGGGTTGCTGAGAGAACTAGAGCAAGTCTGCAAAAAGAGCCTGAGAGTTGGTGCGGGTTCTGTCTGGAAAAGGGAAGGCTTTGGAGAAAATTCAGAGCAGTGTTCTCCTATCTATGACCTTGCACTTTGGGAAGACAAAAGAACACGGCCAGGGAGAGGTCCTGGAGCAGGACCCCACAGCAACGCTATGTCCTGGCCATATATGCCATGACTGATGAGGCCCCATCTCAGAGGGGGAGGCCTGTGAGGAGCAACTGAATGTCAAGGGGTGACAGAGCTCCAGTGTCCCCAAACACCACCTCCCAGCAGGCTTCTCTACCCAGGCCCTCCTGGGCAAAAACCCCACTGACTGCATGGGAACTTGTGGTCAGCTCTGGGTATGGAGCCTATGTCCACATTGGCACGCTGGTGCTACCACCCCTGCACATCCAGCTCTCCTTTTGGAGGGCCCAGTAAACACCCAATTGCTTTGCACGGTTTATTTTTTTTAAAACCAAAGAACATCTTATTGCAGGCGACACTTTTCCAACCTGATCCCAACAATGCAGAATTCCCTGGAGGGAGCACCCATGTTACTGAACCTACGTGCTGCCAGAGAGCAGGTGTCACTTCTACTCTCCCAGCCTTCCCTTCCCAGCGTTGCAGCTGGGGTGTCCAAGCCTTTTGAGCAGCAGCCACCAGGCTGCAGGTCCTGAAGACTGCTAATCCAGGTGGCGTGAGCACTTCCAGCTGCCAGCTCTGTCCCTGCTGGGCCCTTCCTTCTGGTGCCTCTGCACCCAAATGGCCCCCATCATCTTCCAGTCACATGAGCCTGAGCCTTTCTGTGACTCCTCTCTGCAACAGCAGTCCCAGCTCCTCCAACCCAAACCCTTTCGCTAGTTCCCAAAAACCACTACAGGGAAATGTGGCCCTTTTGTCAACCCCCTTTACCTTGGCTTAATCCCTGTTATGGAAACAAAGCTCCAAGCCCCAAGCATCCTGGTTTTCAGTAATGACCCAAGAGCAGGCTGCTATTCAAGCAAAGCACAGTTTTTTCACAGGCCTAATGTGAAATTGCTTTGAGAAACAGTCCTCATGAGTGTTTTGCACTACAAGGGACTGTTCTCTCTTGATCCCATTCAGAAAGTAAATGACCTATAAATGTCTCTCCATTAGAGCTACCACTATGAATGAAGACAGTGATAGTAATGATCTTCAGTGCTCTTAAACAGAACTAACATCAGCCATTCACTGGACAGTTTGCCACATTGGGAGTTCCCTAAAGGAGGGAGGGAAATGGGTCTCTTCCAGAGAGTGACAGAACAGGAGAAGAGGAGCAAGAGCTTGAGCAAAGTCCTGTGAGCCTGCAACTCATGCAGAACTTACATACTGCTGGGCAGGGTATGGACAGTCAGACCTCATGGGAAGAATCTTCCCACAACCAGAAAGAGGTGAGCAGAAATTGGAAAAAGACAGAAAGCCACCAAGTTGTTTGAAACCGTGCTGAAAAGAAAGTACTTGCCCTGCAAGGACACAATGGGCAGTAGGGAAGTTATTTATAACCTCTTTTGATTTCTGTTCTCATTTACTCACTTTGAATTTTCTTTATGCCATCTCTATAAAAAAAGCTAATGAACTTAATTTATGATCTAATAAAAACTGTCTTTGAGTTTCTATGCTTTTTCATTTTTTTTAGAGAGGTCATTAGAAGAACACAGAGGCAGATCAGCCTCATAGTACTGTTGAATGTGAGAGGCCAGATTTAGGCCACATTTCTTAGATGTTGCTATTTGACCCAGGCACCTGGCAATTTGTAGATAAACTATTGAGGTTTTTGGCAAATCCAAAGCTGGTCACAGTAGGATCTAAAGTTGTTTTTGCGAGAAAATTCTTAATATTTTTAAAAAGTGAACGCCTCTCTTTTTCTTATTTCCCACAAAACAGAAAAGTGACTTTTCTATAACATTGAAAACTCTCTTGATAAAATGATTGCTTAGAGTTGTCCTGGAAAAAAGATGACTAGGGCACTGGACTGAGGTCAAGCAGATGTAGAATTGTCTACTGATTTTCAGAGACAGAATCACAGAACAGAATCATAGAACAGTTTGAGTTGGAAGGGACCTTTAAAGGTCATCTAGTCCAGCTTCCCTTCAGTGAGCATCTACAATTAGATGAGGTTGTTCAGAGCACTGTCCAACCTGATCTTGAATGTTTCCAGGGATGGCACATCTACCATCTCTCTGGGCAACCTGTGCCAGTGTTTCACCACCCTCAGCATAAAAAATGTCTTCCTTATGTCGTCTGAATCTGCCCTCTTTTAGGTTAAAACCATTGCCCCTCATTCTATCACAACAGGCCCTACTAAAAAGTTTGTCCTCCTCTCTCCTATAGCCCTTTGAGTATTGAAAGGTCACAACAAGGTCTCCCCAGAGCCTTCTCTTCTCCAGACTGATTAACCCCAGCTCCTTCACTCAGCTTGTCTTTGTAGGAGAGTTGCTCCATCCCTCTGATCTTTTTTTGGAGCTCTCCTCTGGACCTGTTCCAACAGGCCCATGTGTTTCCTGGGCTGAGGGCTCCAAAGCTGTATGCAGTAGTCCAGAGGGGAGTAGAGGGTCAGAATCACCTCCTTTGACCTGCTGGCTATGCTCCTTTTGATGCAGCCCAGGATATTGTTGGCCTTCTGGGCTGTGAGCATATATTGCCAGCTCATGTCCAGCTTTTCATCCACCAGGTCCTTCATGGCAGGGCTGCTTTCAGTCCATTCATCCCCCACTGGGTATTGATACTGGGGGTTGCCCTGACCCAAGTGCAGGACCCTGCACTTGGCCTTGTTGTCATGAGGTTCACAGGGGCCCATTTCTTGAGCTTGTCCAGGTCCCACTGGATAGCATCCCATCCCTCATGCATGTCAACTGCAACACTCAGCTTGGTGTTGCCTTCAAACTTGCTGAGGGTGCACTCAATCCTGGTGTCTATGTCATTGATGAAGATATTGAAAGGTACTGGTCCCGGTGCAGACCACTGATGGACACCACTTATCACCAATCTCCATTTGGACATGGAGCCATTGACCACTATCCTCTGGATGCAACCATGGAACCAATTCCTTATTTGCCAAATAGTACACCCATCAGTTCTATCTCTTGCCCATTTAGAGAGACGGATGTCATTGGAAACTGCATCAAAGGCCTTATAGAACTCCAGATAGATGACATCCATATCTCTCCTTTTGTGCACTGATGTATTCACAGAAGGCTAGTAGGTTGGTCAGGCAGAACTTTCCCTTGGTGAAGCCATGCTGGCTGTCTTGAATCACTTCTGTATCCTCCAAGTGCCTTAGCACAGCTTCTAGGAGGATCTGTTTCGCAGTCTTCCCAGGCACAGAGGTGAGCCTGACAGGTCGGTAGTTCCCACTGTCATCCTTTCTACCCTTTGCAATGTTTCTCTTTTTCCAGACACTGGGGACTTCACCTGGCTGCCATGACTTTTCATCCTCGATGCATTCCAGAAGTTTCCTGGCTTGTCTGCAGTTTGCTGTGCGACTTTTCCAGCACATGTGAAGGTAGATGAAGATGCCCAGCTGGATAAAGGACTGCAAGTGCGATACCTCCTGTAGCTGGACTAAGAAGGCTTTGTCAATAGGTTTCCCTTGATTGTGCAGCCTGTGGTACACAGCAACCCCAAGGTTTGCTTTGTTGCCTCCGTGTCTAATTCTTACCCATAAGCTTTCAACCTGCATATTTGGCCCTCTGTTCTCCTCAGAAAGGTGTTACCTACAACTATCTTTTCTCTAACATCTTTTCTTCCTTGTAGAGGTGGTCATGGTATAGCGGGCAGGCCTTTCTGACCTTCACAACACCTCCAGTGTCAATAGACCATCATCCATATCTTTCATTCACTGGACTTCCTCATCCAAAGCCTCATACATATTGTATAGAGGGACCTGGGAAGGTGAGATGGGTAAGGAGGTCCATGCTGTCCCGAGCATGGACTTTCCTCCATTCATCCATTCACTCCTTCCTTTAAGGTACTGCCTTCTACCTGGCACAGGAGGGTGCAGGATCCCCTTGATCTTGGCTTTTTTCTTGTGACTGTTCCTGTTCCTGTCTCAGGGAGGGCAGAGTACAATTCCACCAGTCTATCTCTTTCTCAGACTCCTTAACTTCCTCTCCTAGCTCTGCCACCAGACTGAGCAGACCATCCACTTTGTCACACAGCTGTTCTAACTTCTGCCATCTCACAGATGCCATCCGTTACCAGTGAAAGGCTTTGGCACTGCCTGCAGCCCAAGAGCAGGATGGCCACGTGTTTCTGTGGGAGCTCTGCCTGGGTTGCCACATCCATTCTCAGGAGGGCAGAGGACATCACTTTCTGCCAGGTGGATACCATAGCTAAGCTCCTTCTGAGAAGGTGATGACCAGTGATTGAACTCAACTCTTGAGCTGGGGAGGTGACTATGTCATACCTGTCTCACTTCAGCAAGAATTCCAAACACACACACCAGCTGCATGGGTGAATGCTAAGAGAAGTTCACAGATTAAAGGTAAGATTTTGACTTCATAGGCTAGCTCTGTGTCTTAAATCAGAAGGTGAAAGCAAGACCACCTTTTCCAGGTGGCAAATGTATGTGTTTCTTCACACACCAGACCCAACCCAGCTATGTCTTCTCCTATCTGTCACCAAATCATCTTCTATGCAAAATCGTTATGTTGATGAAGCACGTTAAATTGTTGGGAGAAAATACAGAATGAAGGTCATATTTATGCCATATTAAATTAGTATTATAGTTTTGAGGGATATGTTATGTTGTCCTTTTATGATGGATGATGAAAGTCTTCATAACCATGATACTTAAATCTTTTCATGCATCAACCTTCTATAAATAACAAGTAATTAATGCTCCCTGTTTGCACATTCTATAGAATATATATTTTCCTGATTATATACATACCGTGAGAGAAAAAAAGAGAGGAAAATAATATTTGTTTTCCTGGTTCTATCAATTCTGTGGATATAGCATTTAATATTTCACAGCTTTCTGATGGTTACATGTAAAACATTCATGGTGAATATATGCTGTTGCAAAGAAAGAGTTCAAAATTCTAGAAAAAGTTTACTTATGTACATATCCAGATAGACTATTAAGTTTGACATTGGTGATGCTTGACACTACAAGAAAAAATTTCTAAATTTCCATAGAAAGTATAATAGTTTTCATAATTAATGCTAAAAATGTAGTGGGTACTATTAATTTATTATCAGATATTTCCTCAGAATAGCTTTAAAAATGCTTTGTTGATTTTTGATATTTGCCAGCCAGAAGTTAAGGTATTGTCCTTCAGGATTAGCAATACATTAGGTATTATTTTTTTTTAAGAAAAAAATGGGTTTTAAAAATGGTGTGAGACTTACATGTGTTCTACAGCCAATGATCCATGCTGAGCAAAGTTCCTCCAATTTCCTGCTGTTGAATACCATGCATTAGATTCCAAGTTTAATCACTCCAGGCAGTATATGTTTAATTTCAAAAATAATACAACATAAACCTCAACTTATTTTCTATTCCCAGAAATTCAGCTGTTCCAGAATTTTTTACAAGCATTGCTGTGTCCTAAAACTAAGTCCTCTCATACAAAGTACTGTTTTTCACCTTTCTTATGGTTTGTTAACTGGGACAGAAAAACCAAATCAGGCAAGGAAACTATTCAGTTAGCTTCATTCTGCTGCCTTTTGATATATACCAATAGACTAGATCAGTGAAAAGAAAGCTCACGCTGGCATATTCATGCCCAACAGCTGCTTCAAATTTGAGATTTCACACAAATACGCATAACAACTGAAGGCCACAAGCCTGATTGAGCTGGCCTTTTCCCACAAAACACACAACCACTCCCACACAACACTTTCCTGCCCTCCCTGGCCATTTCTGCAGAACTTCTGTTGTTAATAATCCTGTGGTCGATCGATGCCGTGAGGACCACCTATGAATGCCACTAAAAGGCAGTGCTGTACTGCCAAAACATAATATTCAAGCCATGCATTTGTCTCATCAACACCCCATCCATATTATGACTTTAGAAAATATATTTCCAAAAGGTCATTGTCCCTCCCTGTTTTGCTACTTTCAAAATGACTGGGGAAAACCTCCACATCTCATTTTTCAAAGACTCCAGAGTAGCATGAAAGGTTCCTTCCCCTCTTATTTTTTTCTTTGTATTTTTTAAAAAATCCCAAATTTAGAGTACCACTTTTGAAGATCTAGTTTGTTTTGACTCTTTTTTTTTTTTTTTTTTTGTAATAACGTAGGCTTGGGTGATTGCACCTACACAACATGAATTACTCTTACACTCTGTGAATATACACAGTTTTACAATCAAATCCTGCTTTCAGTATTTCTACATAAATTAAATACATTCAACATGTTTCTGCTCTGACTGTAATTTTTATTTTGATCTATTTCTTTTCATATGATTGCTAAATTTTTGTCAATTAATAATGCCAAGAAGTATTTGAGAGAGAAAGCATCTAAAAATCTTCCAATTTCATACATAGCAACAACATGCATGCCTAATCCATAGGTCCTTCATATTCCCAGGGAATCTGAATTTCTTCCTCATTGCCCTCCTGGGTCATTTTCCTCTCTACCCACCAAAGGCTTCAAACTGACCTTATATTCATATTTCCACATGTGGGAAAGCAAGGGAAGATTGGCAAGGAGGACTGTAAATACGCTCGAGTGACTCGCATGTGGGGTGCTGGAAAACTCATCTGTCACACTAATTGTTGCTTAGTTTTGTGCGCTCAACAAGTAGAACATCTGCACTTGGATAATGTAGTCCTGGGACAGACTCAGGGGCACCTTATCAAGCATGCCTGAGATTCCTGCCCTGCACAGCAGAAAAATCAAAGCACAGCAGAAAACTCTGCCTTGCCAGAATCCTTGAAATACAGGCCCAAACAGCAAGTGGGAGCTCTCTCGCTCCCTCACTCCCTTGGTTACAAGGACTCTCTTGCTAATAAGGACTCTTGCTCCATGGTGCCTGCGTCCCCCCTGCTTGCCCGCCTTTGCCCGGGTGCTGCTTCAGAGGTTCCCCAACCCATGAGGGATTGAGATTAAATTTGTTCTTTGCCCTTAATCCATGGTTTTGTGTTTGTTCCTGCGTCCTGCCTGCATCGACTCACACACCTCAGAAGCCATTTTCCTTTCTGCTGGTCCAGCCCTGGGTGTCGTGACATTATCCACCTATTGTCACTTAAGAATGACAAAATTTCTGAAGCTTTTATCTTTTGCCTTTCTGTCTGATAACTGAAACAGGCTTTACAAACTGAACACAAGAGTCATCTCTGCTAGGAATAGCTGTATGCTCTCCTTTTTGCTCTGTACTCGCACAAGTGTGTTGCTATCGCTGTAGTTTATGTAACCTGCAATTTGGTTATATAGTTATATCCATACAGCTATATCCATATTAAAAAAACAGTTTAGTTAAAGACTATTTCTAATCTTGGTACCACTGTAGCCTGGGATCAGTCTCTTTTACTTCTCTTAGTGATCACCTTAGAAACAATTGTGTCTATCAGCTATAAAGTAAGTTTCAAATGTATGTAAGTCATCATGACATACTAAAGATTATATTTTTTTGGCAGAAGGAAAGAGAGCTTCATACTCTGATTTGTGTTCCGTGCAGTTACTGGAGTTTTGTACTTTTATTCTTAGGAGGACTCCACTTCCCTTTATTGGCACCGTAACTGTGGAAACTGAGGTTAATCAAGCTTCTCAAACAAGGTCACGTGTTCTCAAAGATTCTCAAAGCCTGTACGGTTGGCCTGAAATCTTGCAAAGTTTGAAGGGAAAAAGACTCTTTGTACAAACGCAAAGCCATGCCTCAGGTCAGAAGCAATTTATTATGAAACAGGCAATATACTATGACTCAAGAAGTGGAATTAGAAAGTCTTGAGGTGGTTCTCGTAACAGAACAAGTTCTGTTCTACAACAGTAGCAACAGAACAAGTTCAGAGGTAGCCCTTCCAACTCTGACAATTCCATGATTCCATGATATTAGGAAAGTAAAAATAGAATATTTTTTCCCATGCTCCTGTCTTCAAGGGTGATTTATGGTTTTTCTCTAAATTTTCTTATCATAACGGTAATGATAGAAGCCAGGTCAGAGCATCCTTTTTTCCTTCAGACCTGAAAGTCTGTGCTTGCTTCTGGTGCTCCTTAGCAGTCTCCCACTCTTTGCCATACCACGATTTTCCTCTTTCTATATTTTGTCCTCTGCAAAGTCTTGAAGACTGTGCTGAAGGAAAGCGGAGTTTCCCAATTTTTACTTAGAGTTTCCACTTATGCTTCTGACAGATGAAGTCTCTGCATCCTACACACATCTTTTTAGGCTGTGGACAAGGAAATAAAAGAGATGTGTTCACGACAACTACAGAGCCAGGTTTTATTAGAGCTGAAACTAGAATAATGATGTTTTAAAACACTAGTAAGGAGACAGAACAGAAAACTTACAATCACATTTTGCGTTTGTGTTGGTAAGCAGAACCCTTTCCCCACTTTGTTGACAGAAAAGGAGCTGTGTGGTGGAGTAGCAATAGCCCCGTCCAAAGCTCCAGCAGAGTCCCCTCTCTGCCTGTGGCAAGATCCTGGTGCCTGTGGCCCCAGCTCCCTTGCACTGTTACTGTCTCTTCTGCCTGTTGCTTTTCTGCTTGTCTTATCCTGTGCTCTCAAAAGCACTCCCCAGTGACTGTAGTAGTTAACCACTCCAGTAGTTACATGGCCCAGTGGGCAGACTCTGGTGACAAGTGATCTTAATCTGCCTTGGTTGGAGTATACTTCAGGTGCTTGACCCTAGTATACTTTCTCTTTATGTAGCACCACTGGTTTTTGGGGAATTAATTTGACACTTTTAATAGGTAGGGGTTTGTTTGTTTGTTTGTTTGTTTGTAGGTTTTTTTTTTGTTTGGTTGGTTGGTTAGTTTGGTTTGGATTTTTTATTCTTTTTTTTTTTTTTTTCTTGGAGGAGTGTCTTTCATGTTTTCTGAAGCTGTTTCACAAAACTTTTTTAACAAAATCTTTTCCCATTCTCTATTCTACCAACCTTGGTTTGCTCTTTCTTTATTACTGCACTGATACAGGATAATCTGATCTTCTAGCTCCATCAATCTACAGAATCCCTCATCTTTCAGCTCTGTGTTGTATTTAAGTAGCTCATACATACTTGTTTAAAGTCCAAATATTTTTTCCACACAGTACTTCCAATGAAATATATACATCCAGGGTCAAACATTTCCCCAACTGCTTGAAAAACACTCTTACCAGTCTATAAAGGTATTTTTACCCAGTCTCTCATGGCTGTGCTTACAAACAAAGTTTCTCTGGCATCTCCTGGAACAGTCTGGAGCGACATTCAGAGAGATAATATAATGAAAATTGGGTTTTGGCTGACAGGCTAACCAAACTTTATTGTCCCACAACAGAAATACTTATGAAATTAAAATTTTGAACTAAACATCAGCTTTTATGCCGTGTCCTCTTAGAATGCACCAAACATTGCAGTGCAGTGTACATCCAGTCTAATGCACTGGCTTCAGGGAACTTCTGAACTTCTCTGTCAGACCCTTGGGTAATGTACCCCCAGCACTCCCGTGTGAATAACCCATTACCTTGCAATGCAGAACACAAAGAAGGTGGCTATCTATTCACATCATCATAGATGTCAGGCCATCTGTTCACATCATCACAGAAATAGTACCAGAGTACATGAATGATGTCCACTTCTGTCAATGTTAATCCACAATAGCAAATGGACATTGAAACCTTTGTTTATAAAGTGACAGACAATTGTCAGGGCAAGATCCACACTAAATGAAAATTGCTGATAACATATCAGAAGAAATAATTTAAAACATTTCTGAAGTTCCTAGTATGGTTATTTGTATTATTTGGTTAAACAATTTTAAAAAATACTTCTATATTTTCTGCATTATAAAAGGGTGCCTCTTTGAAAAAATGCATGGCAGACAGCAAAAGTGAAATCACTAAATATAAGCATTCCTAAGAGAAAAAGCAGTTCTAGAGAAAGCTGACAATTAGAAAGTGGAAACTTGTCATCCATAAATGTCAGGTCTGACATGGAAAAGCTTAGGGGCTGAAGAACAGATTATTCGCACATGAATAAATGTGAGCAAATGCTATTATAGCTTTTCATGATATCTTACGAAGGGTTCTGTTCTACCCAAGACGAACAAGATAGGTGTTAGTCTAGAAGGGAATAGATAATTAGGGTTTCAGACTCTAACAAATTAAAATCAGACATTAAATTTTCTGCAGATCCATGGTTTCCTGATGTAGTTTCCACTCACACACACACATTTGAAGTAGACTCAAATGCAATCTTGTAGTGAAGATGATTAGATTCAGATGGAAACCTATTCTAAAGAAATCTGTTTCGCGCTTAATTCAGAGTACTAGAATCATGGACTCAATGATCTTATAGGGCTTTCCAACCAAAACGATTCTATGATTCTATGATTTCACTTGGAAAAACATTACCTCTTTGCACTGCCTTTGTAAGACAGCTGTAGACCCAGAAAGGAATTTCTCAGAGATGTAGGACAAGCAAGAAAGCATCAAATCAGCTTGGTATCTTTTCTCATTAAACTGAAGATCTGCTGCCTGACAATAAAATAAGTGATTTTTCACAATGCTAGACGAGTCTGAAGGAGCCTTGACAGTTGGTGCAAAACAACCACTGTAACATCCCAGATAAAGCTGCTGTCAAGTACCTTATGTCTTGAGATGTGACATGATACACCAGGATCTACTAGAGGGACACTTCATTGCCTGATGAAGGGGAACAAGATAGCTGAGTCAGCTCTCCAGAATGATTCAGTACCATCAGGACAAAAGTATCAACAAAGTATACACTATCTGAGTAGTTCTTTCAGCTACAGGTGGCTTTTATTTCCACCTATTTCCTCAAAAAAAGGTTTGATTTTCTTAGTCTTTAGTCTTCCAGTGGGCATGCTACCTCCTTGCAATAATTACATTAATTTGCAAGAGTTATTATTTCATTGTGTAAGAAAGCCGAGCAAAACATAATAAAATTAGGTCAAACAACCTATGTTTCAAATGTTTGATTTTTACTTTTTTACATTGGGTCAGAGTATTGATCCCATCAGCATTCTCTACAGCTGAGCTTAGGACAATGTTTCTAAGTACTCTTGAGTAGTTCAGTCATTTTCTTGTATAACCAGAATAGATAAGCTTATCTGACATTAAGGAAAAAATCACATAGTACTTCCTACACAGTCAGTGTGAGGGCTTAGTAATGTCTCAAGCACGTGCTACTGTACTATTAGTTGCAGCCTCAATTTCTTTAAAATTGAAAGCTGATCTTGCACAGACCTGGTTTCCAGAACATTTACTTCTCTACAGGAGTAATTCTAATCTTTAAGTAAAAACCACATGTGCACGTATTCAGAAGGAACCAGACAGACCATGCGATAGAAAGGTTTCTAAAACAATACTGCAGATGTTCAGATACATAGCCTCCTAGAGCTTCTTTAATTTTGTTAGTAATTTTTTCTCCCATTGACATTTTGAAGACTGAGAATGGAATAAAGAAGATATTTTTCATCACTATTTTTAAGATTACCTTTGTAGTTACTCTTGGAAATTGGAAAAAAAATAAAATTATGAAGAAAGCAGAAAAAATCATCAAGGATGCCACTTACATTGAAATGGCTGCTAAATACTTCATGCCAACAGCAAATACATTTCCAGCTTGAGGTTACTGCCAGTAACCTTTTAGGCTACTGCCAGTAGCTATTTTTTAGTGGGCTGAAAATAACGTCTTGTTAAATTATGTTTGTTTGGTGGTTTTTGGTTTGCTTTGTTTTTTTTAGTACATCTGATTTTTATACCTGCAAAAATTTAATGGCATATTTCAAGTTGTCAGAAAATCTGACATAAATCAGCAACAAAATTAGTCTGGCAAGATCAAGGCCCGACTTTGACTTAGTGATTGAAGTGGCCTGCTAGATGCTAGGTGCTTGAGCAAGATGACCAACTGACACCAAGTTGCTCCAACAGCCTGATTGCTCTAAATGTCATTGTACCTCTGCCAGCTCCTTAAAAGTGACGGTCATCAAAATTGATAGCAACAAACAGATAGGCTTCAGTCCTCCAAAACTTTATTATCCACATATACTATTTTATATAACCAGTAGTCCATTTAAGGAAGAATAACTAAAAATACTTTCATGCCAGGCTCTTCTAATACTGACTAGAGACATTTTCCCTTCCCTTGCTCCACTGCCTTACAGCAAAACAATAAAGTAGGCATGAATAGTGGTAATCATCAAGCAACAGAGATGATCCACAGGTACATAAAACTGGGGCAAGAAGGCACTTAACTGTAAGTCAAGACTGCAGAAAGGAAAATAGGCTGGTTTCTAGCTACCATTAGAGAGGGACTTTTGGCAAGTTATGTCCTTCAAGTCAGTTCCAGATTTATCACTTTGCAACATGTAATTCTTTTTGAAAGAGGACACTCAAAAAACCTGCTACACACACTAGTCTGCCACAGTCAGATGGGTAAGGAACCTGGCTTTTTCTCTCATTCCACAACACTTGTACGTTCAGAGACACCCAGGTTTCCTCAGGAACAACCCAAACTAATGATTTTTATGTGCAACAGCCTACTTTAACAAATAGAGAAACGCTTTAAAAAGAAGTAAGATGAAAAACACCAAAAGACCAGCAAGAAATAAAATATTAAAACACCACCTCATTGGCTGTAGGATTAGGTTCTGATGCTTGTACTGTTGAAAGGCTGTCAGAAAAAGACATAACCATGGTTTTTTAATATGAACTCTTTCATCTCGGTGCATGCAGACACTTAAGATCCAGGCTCCTCTTATACTTACTTCATTGCTGGCATAATTATCAGGGCTTCAGTTTTCCTTTTGACAGTTATGATTTCAAAATTTATGTCAACTTTTCTAAACACTATGTCCATCCTTTGACGTCTCATTCTAGATTCTATCAGATGATTTCTGAAGACTCCTACATAGCATCAAATATATCTCCTCAAAGCACATAGGATAATTGAAGGAAAACAGTAAACATAATTTAAAAAAATCTGCAGCTATTTCTTTTACAACCTTTAAGCTTAGATCCACAGGACCCGTTAACAAAAACTCTTCATATTAAATTTTTCTATGGAGATTGGAACATTTGATAAGAATATAATTTCCAGATATTCTTCCTTCTCTAGGTAAGTGTTTTCAATCTGAGGAATTCAGAATTTACCACCAACATAATGGAAATTCTTTCTTGAAAATCACATACTCTGAATACAGACTAGACTGTGAATTATCCAAGAGATTGTCTTTTAACTAAACATTTTAATATTGTATAGGTTGAGTCTTCATCAGTTGATTCCATTCTTCTATAAGGACCATTATTAGTTTAGTTTATCAATCCAAATAAGCGTGCAGCAACTGCTTTAAGTAAACTACTATCTATACCAATGTTAATTCAGCTGGAATAACTCCAGTGAGTAGATAGAGTTTTGTTTTTTTCTTAGATGGTTCTCATCACCTAAGAGTATTGTAACTAGAACACTCATCTACTTACTCTTCAAAATTACTATTCTGGTTTCCTAGGAAATTGAATTTTGTGGAAATGTGTGCCCAAGATCCTGTGATAACCTTTGATTACTCTGGCCAAGTTCAGCCACAGCTGATGAAAAAACTAAGGAACTCACAAAAATTCTGTGAAACCAGTCTTCCCGTGCTCCAACAGAGGGAAAACCATTCAGTTGATTGCTTATCTAATATCAGATAATCTAAATGGGATGAAAAGCTATGGCCCAGCCATAGAAAAAGCTTTGTTCACTTCACCTTTAATCCACAAGTCGCAGGGCTTGTTTGAGACCAGTGATTACAGAACCATTTCATTTCTTTTCACTTCTGTGGATACCAGAAGGAAGTTTTATTTACTGATTTGGAAGACAGGGTAAAAGAACAGTAGATTAATGACAACTGCTTCCTTCAAGCACACAATAGTTGTGCACTTCCTTTTGTAGTTTTACTCAGTTTTTCCACCTTGTTTTATCTGCCAAGGTGTTAGAGTCTTCAGTTAAAAGGTTCAACATTATCTTCAGCAATTTTTCATTTATTGCTTGGAATTCCTTTTCAAGATTTCAAAAAATAAGTTTTCCAGGTGCCTCGATACTACAGATTTTTCTCAAATATCTGGCATATTTGCATTTTGTTAAGGAAGGAACAGACCAATGAGCCCTTGGAAGTGTTATACAACACTTCCACCCATCTGCAGTGTTCATTGAGCCTATCGAGATTTATCGTATCTGCATCTTACAGTGAGTTGGGACTTTTTCCCCCAGATTGCATCATTTGTCCTGCAATAACAAACCATTGGAAAAATCAAATATTTGTTTTGATACCTTTTTCTATCCTCTATCCTATATACTTATATAAGAAAAAAAAATAAATCACACTGTGCAACATGGTGAAAGTTCATGCTGTTCTTTAGTTAAGAAATGGTTAATATTTTAGGATTTTCTCAGGAAATCTCTCATTCCACACTACTACTGATAACTTTCAACAAGAGATCTAAAACTACACAATGCTCAAAAATAGTTTCTATAATCCTTACTCTCTAAGGTCAGGATTTTCTCTTGTTATCAGAGAAGATAGTTTTTCTTACACACCAGTACTTTGGAGGCTTTCAAAATGTAAGACTTCAATACTAGATTGGTTCTACCTGACAAATCCTCCATGGAGAGAAAATTTTATGCTGCAACACACATCCCCTCTCCCCCACCAAGTCTCCCCCCTATTATCCACAGTCTTTTCTTTTTTTTTTTTTTTTTTTTTTATATAACTGACTAATTATATTAATATTAAACTTTCAAGCTTCTCTGAATAAATTGGAGACATACTGAATTTCACTGAATTATTTTTAGAGTTAGAAGGGACCATAGAGGTCATCTAGTCCAACTCCCCTGCTGAAGCAGGATTGCCTAGAGCTAGATACAAGCCTCAAGTTCTCCAAAATTAGTTTTACAAAGTTGCTTTGTGCAAAGAGTTAAGTTTCATTACCTTCTTTCTTTTTAAGAAAAATCTTTAAAAGGGGGATGATCTATGCAAATGTGTCCAAGGAATATACAGACACAACCTTTGCACAGAAACCAGAGGTTCTCACTAATTAGGCCAAAAATCACTTCAGTCTACCTTTAGCAAAAGGGCAGATCTTGGTTATGCATATCTTTCCCCTTCAAAAGAAAAGGCGATAGATAGAGTAATTACAGACTTGGTATGTTCTACCTAACTCTTCAGCCATGTGTCTGCTACCCTCCAGAGGTTCCTGAATTCTCAGTTCGTTAATCAGTTTCTAACTTCTCACACCTCAGGCTTCGAAGCCGCATCAGCCACAGCAATTAACCTTACTGCATAATGAATTAGGCTAGTGCCATTACTATTTGGAGTTCAGTCACAGAGGTGAGCAGAGGAGCACTCTACCACTGTGTGCTGGGGGGGGCGGTCCTCAACCTGGGGACACCCCTGGGGAAACAAGAGACCCACCAGGAGCCCGCAGCTTGGGCAAGAGTGACTGAGGAGACTCAGGGGGGGCCAGAAAGGATAGCAAGCAAGTCCCCTCACCATAAAAGAACCCGCTGGGGAGCTTGAGCAAGCAGGATGGGCAAATAGGGCACTGCACCACAGTTCATGTGGCTGGGCTCTGTAGTTCTGCTGGCTCTGTCAGGTAGCAATGGTATCTGCCCAGCAGAAGGCCATGTCCTCTCTAAACTCCTTGACTGGTGCAACTTCCCAGACAGAACTCTGATGGGAAGGTGAAGCTCACCTGTGAGAGCTGTGCCTGGGTGAAGGAGCTCCTGTGCTCAGTGCCAGAGCTTCAGGAACAGGTGAGTCTGAGGAGTATCAGGGCATTCTGAGAAGGAGATTGACTACTGGAAACACAGCCTATCATCCCTAGGACAGGCCCAACAGGCAAACAGGCTCATTGCAGAGGACTTAGACTAGATGACCTTTAAAGGTCCCTTCCAATCCAAACTATTCTATGAATCTATGATTTTATGACACGTGATAGTAGTCATGGTGCTTAGGGACATGGTGTAGTGGTGGTTTTTGCAGTGTTAAGCTGATGGTGGGACTCCATGATCCTAAGGGGCCCTTCCAACCTAGATGATTCCATGATTCTATGATATGGAGGATTCCCTATCCTGTCTCCCTCCAGCAGAATGCGGTGACTTAAGGGATAGGGGCGATGATGACAAGTTCTTGCCTGGTGCAGCAGGCACATCTCCTCTGTGACCAGGTGCCCTGGAACAATAAGTAAAAGTCTCTTCAAGTGGCACCAAACAATGACAAGGACAATGGTCCATCCAGATTGGAGATGTCACCAAGGTTAATTTGGCCTATGCCCTGCATCAAAACCACTTCCATTAAGGAAAAATGACAAGTTATTTTCATACGAGACTCTCTTCTGACAGAAATAAAAGGCCCAATCTGCTGACCTCCCTCAGGTAATGTGCTGCTTCCCTGGGGCCTGGGTTAAAGATGATACAAGAAAGCTTTCTACCCTGGTATGCCCCTCAGACTATTATCCATTATTGATTTTTCGTGTAGGAAGTGCTGAAGTTGCAATAGGAAGTCCAAGGTCAATTGAAAGAGATATCAGGACCTTGGCATGACTGGTTAATGGATCAGGAGCACAAATGATTTTTTCCTCTATCCTTCCAGTTGCAGGGACTGATGAGGGAAGAAACAGGAAAAACCAGCTGCTTAATACCTGTCTCTGAGACTAATGTCAATGGCAGAATTTTGGGGTTTTGATCATAAGTCAGTCTACACAACATCAGGCCTGCAGGTGATAGACGGGGTACACCTTTCTCAAAGAAGAAAAGAATCTTGTGTAAAAGTTAGCAGGGCTCATTGAAAGAGCTTGAAACTAGATTTAGAAGGGGAAAAGAGTAAAACCAGGCTCACTGGTGATAAGCCATTGGGCAGCATGCCAACGTTTGAGGGATGGTGTGGTTGCAAGGTCCTTCAGTCTGCTCTACAATGTGCTGAGTACACTGGAGGACATTTTAAGTGTTTCTTTACTAAGGCACACTCAGTGGAGGTGGGAGATGGAGATTCATGGTGCAGCAAAAACCCAAGAGATGTTGTTGCATTGGAAAACACAGAAGTGCCTGAGAGCAGTCACATGGGAATTAGGGCTTCTCCTCCAAAAAAGGTGTGGGATCAACAGCCCAGTTGACATGCATCGACACCAATGCACACAGCATGGCCAACAAACAGGAGGAGTTGGAAGCCAACTCCTTTTCCAGCCAGCTGGAAAACTGTGATATAATTGCAATCATGGAAACATATTGGGATGACTCACAGACCTGGAGCACTGCAGTGGATGGCTATAAGCTCTTCAGAAGGGATAGGCAAGGAAGGAGTCAGTGGTGTAGCCCTGTATGTTAGGGAGAGTTTTGACTGTCTAGAGCTTAATAATGGCTCTAGACATTGAAAGGTTGACTGTTTATGGGTAAGAATCAGAGGGAAGGCCAACAAGGCAGCTATCATGCTGGGAGTCTGTTACAGATCACCCAGCCAGGATGAAGAGGCAGCAGAAATATTGTATAAGCAGCTGGGAGAAGTCTCACAATTGCTAGCCCTTTTTCTCATGGGGGACTGTCATGGTTTAACCTCATCCAGTAACTAGGGCCATGCAGCTTCTTGCTTACCATGGACTGCAGACTGTCTTGGGCACAGTGATTAGGAAATTACAGTTTTTGGTTCTTGGAGAGGTAAGTAGGGGCGTTAGCAGAACTTCCACCTTGGACTTCCAGAGGGCAGACTTTGTCCTGTTTCGGGGCCTTTTTGGCAGAGTGCTTTCAGAGGCAGACCTGAAGGGCGAAGGCTGGACATTCTTCAAGAAAGAAATCTTAAAGGCACAGCAGTAGGTCACCCCACATGCTGAAAGATGAGCCAGTGGGGAAGAAGACCAGCCTGGCTGAAAAGAGAGCTTTAACTGGAACTCAATAAGAAAAAAAATTAAAAAATAAAATAAAAAATGTTATGACCTTTGGAAGAAGGGGCAGGCCATTCAGGAGAACTACCAAGATGTTGTGACTTTATGCAGGGAAATTAGAAGCTGAACTGGGACTTAATCTGGTTACTGCCATAAAAGACACTAAAAAAGGTTTCTATAAATACATTAACAACAAAAGGAGGGCTAAGGAGAATCTTCATCCTTTATTTGGTGCAAGAGGAAACAGTGAAAAAGGATGAAGGAAAGGTGATGCACTTAATGCTTTCTTTGCCTCAGTCTTTAATTCCAAGATCAACTGTTGTCAGGGTACCCAGTCTGCCTGGAAGACAGAGACAAGGAGCAGAATGAACCCCTCATAATCCAAGTGGAAATTATTAGTGACCCGCTACACCACTTAGACATACACAAATCTATGGGGCTGGGTGGGAACGATCCAACAGCACTGAGGGAGCCAGTGGAAGAGCTCATCAAGGCATTTTCAATTATTTATCAGCAGTCCTGGCTAATTGGGGAGGTTCTAGTTGACTACAGACTAGTAAATGTGGTGCCAATCTACAACAAGAAGGAACTGGTGCCAGGGAAAGTTATGGAGCAGATCATCTTGAATGTTATTGCATAGCATGAACAGGAAAAATAGGTGGTCAGGACCAGTAAGCATGAGTTAATGAAAGGAAAGTCCAGCTTGACTAGCCTTGTCTCCTATTACAAGGTGAACCACCTAGTGAATGAGGGAAAGGCTATCGATATTGTCTACCTGGACTTTAGTAAAGCCTTTGACACCACTTCCCACAGCATTCTCCTGAAGAAACCAGCTCTCAGTGGCTTGGACGGGCGTGTGCTTTGCAGGATGAAAAACTGTCTGGATGGCTGGGACCAAAGAGTGGTGGTGAATGGAGTTAAATCCAGTTGGCAGCCGGTCACAAGTGGTTTTCCCCAGGGCTCACTATTGAGGCCAGTTTTGTTCAGTATCTTTATCAATGGTCTGGATGAGGGGATCAAGTGTACCCTCAGAAAGTTTGCAGGTGACACCAAGTTGTGCAGGAGTGTTAATCTGCTTGGGGGCAGGAAGGCTCTACAGAGGGATCTGGACAGGCTGGATTGAGTGGCTGAGGCCAATGTTAAGATGTTCAACAAGGCCAAGTGCTGGGTCCTGTGCTGGGGTCACAACAACTCCATGCAGTGCTGCAGGCTTGGGGAAGAGTGACTGGAGAGCTGCCTGGTGGAAAAAAATCTGGGGGTATTGGTCAACAGCATGAGCCAGCAGTGTGCCCAGGTGGCCAAGAAGGCCAAGAAGCATCTTGACTTGTATCAGAAATAGTGTGGCCAGTAGATTGAGGGAAGCAGTCAACCCCCTGGTCTTGGTCCTGGTGAGGCTGCAGGACAAATACTGTGTCCAGTTTTGGGCCCCTCACTACAAGAAAGACATTGGAGTGCTGGAACACATCCAGAGAAGGGCAATGAAGCTGGTGAAGGGTCTAGAGCAAAAATCTTATGAGAAGCAGCTGAGGGAGCTAGGGTTGTCCAGCCTGGAGAGACGACCTTATCGCTCTACACATGTACCTGAAAGGAGGTGGGCACTGGTCCTTTTTCCCAAGTAGCAAGTGATAGAATGAGACGAATCCTCAAGCTGCACCAGGGGAGGTTTAGATTGGACACTGGAAAAACCCTTCACCAAAAGGATTGTCAAGCACTGGAACAGGCTGCCCAGGGAAGTGATGGAGTCACCACCTCTGGAAGTATTTAAAAAATGTGTATATATAGTGCTTAGGGACATGGTTTAGTGGTGGACTTGGTGGTGTTTGGTAACGGTTGGACCTTATGATTTTAAATGTTTCTCTGATTTTATTATTCTATCTTCTATGATATTACTGAACTATTGTTATAATACAGATTTACAGATAAATATTACTTACCATCTTATCTTACTTATCTATATCTTACTTACTATACTTACCCTCTGAGAGGGAGGCTTGTTTGTATATCCATACACACTCCACTGGCTTAACATGCAGAAATATTTCAAAGGATCATGTAAGGAACAGCTGTTAAGAGATTGCCCAAAATTTTAGAGAACAGCAACCTACAAATTTTAATAGTCACTAAATGACAGAAAGTATGAACCAGAGCTGAGTATAACAACTGTTTTTTTAATCAGCTGAGCAGATTATCCAAGAGTTTAAAAGTATGTTATAAAACTTAGCAAAAAACCCTCTGAAACCAAACTATCCTCAGTTAACCTAATACAGTCCTATACAGATAAATAAGATTGTGAAAGACAAGTTATTGAGCAAATAAATTAATACATCTTTCTTCTGTATTTTAAAAAATAACTGCCACTGCCAAAGTACTTTAAAAAACAAATAGATTCTCTACTGTGTTTCACATCCTCTATTAATTGTAAAATACTGTTCACCTTTCAAAGAACAATAAAAGCCTCAAGCCTCCTTAACTATTTGAAATTTTCTATTATTTTCTACATTACCTAAGCTTAAAATTCAAAATCTAACAGAGGAAAATATAAAAAATAAGTTTTTCAGATCCAGCTACCTGGATTATTAAAGTGCATTTGTTTCTTACTGCTAAGATGTATTAAGGCAGTGATAAATATAGCCACTGCATTTTCATATTGGCAATTTCTGTTTTTCCCCCCAGTAACACCATGCACAAAGAGAACCTAATCATAATCATAAAGAGAGGAAATTTTTCCACATATGTCTTCACATTTAAGATGGGAAGAGTACAATATACGACATTTAAAATCCTTATCCTAACAATATTTCATCACATTGTTATAGGCAGCAATATCAGTGTCCTGAGAAGCCTCAGGAAAAGAGAACAGAAAGGGTATCATGTGGCTAAGAGCCTTTGTTTATGCCAGGAGGTACAAGGAAAACAACAGGTAATATCAGATGGCCAGGATCCTTTTTATTTACTTTACATATGAGCCCTAACAACCACAGCTTGGTTTCAAGTTAACCTCAAATGATGAGCACTTGAACTTCTGGCCTGCATATTTAGCAATTCCAAAGCAAAGGCCATGTGAAAAAACTATCTACCTCAGTAAGTATTGATACTAGTATTCACACCAACGGTGCAGAATTTATGCTAATCATAGATAAGATAACTCCAAAATAAAGTTACTTAAAGCCGTCTAGTAAACACAGGCAAGCATAATAAAGTGCAAGAGCCACAGGGTTCATTAATAAAGGATTAATTCTCCTCTCACTCATACATCCTTTTTACAAGGCTTTGGTTTTGTTAGAAGTACTTGTATTTAAAATCTTTCTTTTTTCTTGAAAAAAGACCAAAGCAGGGTGAACAAAATATATGGAAATGCAACTTGAGTGACCTGCTCTACGTGATCCTGCTTTGAGCAGGGGAGTTGAACTTGCAAACTTCCGACCTCAGCTATTCTGTGATCCTTTAGCACCATTGCATATAAATATACTTGCTCGCATAGGACTATTCACTGTAAAAAAAAACACCCACGCTTCTTAATTTTAAGAATATCCATTAAATAATAATGAACTAGAAGACAGTTTCAACTCATTTGGTCTGTTGCAAATTTCCAGCAAACGGGCTTTTCAGAGGCAGCACAGTTTAAGCGTCAAACTCCTTTTCCACCTGTACTTCCAGTTAACAATTTCAGACCAAGTGATCTTCCTTGGACTTGCTACCTCCTCACCAAGATCACCAGACAATTCTATTTTTCTCACTTGTATCTAGCTTTATAACTGTAAGGCCTTGGAAATTCTTACATTTTGCACCTTGCACAACACTGAGAATGAATCTTTATAGGACGAAAATGTCTATTAGCATACATAGAAATAACATTGAAAGATTTTTATTGCTAAAAATAGGGTAAAGTTCATTTAGTATAAGACTGAAGACCATTATTTGGTCTAAGCAAAATAGAACTTTCTCAATAAGCATTAGTCTTTCATCCCCCCAAAAGCAATAGTGCTTGTTGTCTGGTCCTCTTTGTTTGTAAGAATGGCAAAATCCATATCACATACTTAAATGCTTCAGGACCTAGAGGTAGGTTTTAGTCAGCAGTATGTGTGGATGCTTGGGAAATCTTTCATCTTTGGAGTGCAGGCAGTTTTACCAGCTGCTCCTCCTAACACAGGCAGAAATCATGTAGACTTGAAGAAACTGCAAAAAAAAAAATTGCAAAAAAGTTATTCTACATCTATTTTGTTGTATAGAGTAATGACATTTTGTGATCTGGGACTTCGTAGTGCTGTTCAAGCCTGCCCTGAAGAAAATTATGTACAGGCAGCTTGATCCTACAAATTCAGTAGGATCCTACAAGTTCAGTAGGATCCTACAAGCTCATTTTGTTCTGAACTCAGTGTATTTGTAGCAGGGAAGTCATCTCAGCTCTAACAGTTCTCTCGTGGTTTTTTAAAAGAAAAAGAAAGTGAATTCATGATGAATTTATTTGAAACTCAGAACTTGAAAATGTTACATCCAGCCTAAGGCTTTTTCTTATGTACCCCAGAAGCTGCCAAAGAATATAGGTGATTCTTTTGTACAAATTTAAGTAGGCAATAAATAAAACTAAGAACAAGTGTAACAATGTTGATGTTATATCAATTAGTACAAGCACAACCCTAACAAATATTGAAACTGAAGAGGTCCTGGCTGATACGCTTTCATTGGCTGGACAAAGTTATTGGTTATTTTTAACAGATCAGGCCAGCTTTCAGGAAGACCTGGGAGCCCAATGCATCACACATGATGGAAGAATAGATTGTAACTCTGAATTCAGTTTGCATGTAGACTTACTATGACTGCATGAAGATAAGGGCTAGCTGCTTATGGGATGCACAAACAGCCAAGTACATGTGGCTGTGGAACTGTCCAGTCTCAATAATTGTATTAATTATGTGAACAAATTAGATACATGATGGATTTTGCATTTTTTTCCTAACTTCTCTCAATATAAAGTCTCTTAACTGTTGGGCAGAGAGAAAAAAAACACCCACGTTGTAATGAAGTGTAACAAATGTTTATGCTTCATATTCCAAATATTCCACATTAGGATGCTCATGTGTTTTTGCCAAATACATCTGCCAGTACGATCCATAAACTTGAAAGGTCATCATAATTGCAGCTGCAGAGAGCTGACAAAAAAATATTTAAGCTCCTGGTCGTAAACTGTATCTAATTCTCCACGTTTCTCTTCCTACATTCACCTCAGAGTCTCTTGACAAAGAAGTGACATTTTGCCTCTGATCCATATAGCTATACCTGGAAACAGCATGAGAAAACCGAAGACTCAGTTTTCTTGGCCTCTTGACAGAACATAAGATTAAAAAGTAGCATAGTGCATTCTTGGAAATTATCTATAAATACTGTATGCTAATTATCTTATCTGGATGTTTATGGTGAGCTAGACAGGTTTACTTCAGAAAGAACCTGAGAAAATGACTCCAACCATGCCTACTAAATTTCAGAGAACAAATACTACAACTCAGTCCTTTGCTTAGGCTACAGAACCGGCTTTGGTCCAAGCAGGCCAAAGATCACACAAGTGCTGGCCGGTATTCCCTCAGCAGCAGTGCACCAGGACACCCACAGCAACTGCTGAGACACGAGAACTTCAGAAACAGCTCAAGTACTTTAATGCTATAAGCATTTCAGGTCTGAGAATCCCTGATGTGGCTGCCTTGTATCTGTTCCTCTGAAAGCTTTGTTCTTATGATTTAAAAAAGCAATGCTCTGATTTCAGGAAGGCTGTCAGAGTTGCACTCCCCAGCTACAGAAATGAGATAGGAACAATGATAAACATTTAGATTTATTTGGAGTTAATTGACTAGAAGAGCTGATGCACCAATTGCTGTAGCACAAAGATAGTGAATACCAAAACACATTAGGGAATAACTTGGTCAAGGCAAGACTATTGTATTTCAGATGTGAATGTGTACACTGAAATGAAGGCTAGGGAATAATCTCATCTTTCATACAGGTTTTACCTTAGACACATGGCCTTTGCAGCAAGGCAGCTGATTCCAATTGCATTATTTTCCTTTTCCTTTTTTTTTTTTTTTTTGACAAATGTCATGCAAACACTTAGCGCTCCTGCAGTTTCCTAGTAAGTGAATAGCTTGTTGCATTGAAGAAGGAAAAATATATTTATACTCGGGGAAAAAACCTGAGTGGATATTAAATCACAGTGAAAAGAGAATACAGTTTTGCAATAGCCTATGAAATGTAATATTGATATAGATAACAAATACTAGATAGCTTTTCTGATATGCAGATTATATGCAAAAGGAAAGAAAAATGGGTAAGAACTATTTTGCCATAGAAAGTACTGACATATAAAAAATCCTAACCAGGCAGGAGTTCTGAGTCTGTCAACTTCTGTTTTAGTGAAACAAACAGGACACAGATCCTCTGTTCTTTTTCTCCCTCTGTTGACAGCAGAGAAAGATCATGGTAATTATTATTGCTCTAGAATCTAGGTAGTGAGTCTTAGTATTTGAAGTTATCTGTGCTTTAGTTCAAAAAATGGCACGGTAATTATTATATAACTCCCAGGAAGTTTACTAAGTTTTGATAACATTTTTATATGGAAATCTATAATTCATTAACTTATAAAACTCCACAATTTCAAGGTATCTATCACAGCTTTCAGTTATTAAATATGTAGGGGGTTCATTGATTTAAAAACACCTACAACTGGAATGAACTATTTGATTAAACGAGCCAAAATTAAACGAGCCATTTTAGACAACGTAAGAGGAGAACTTAGCCACACATGTAGGTATCAATAAAATTAAAGCTGAATTACAGTTAAACTTAACATTGAAGGAATTCTATATGAAAAGACTTAAAAAAATACTTAACATGGAATGATACTAAGGGATCTGCCTTAATACATTCCTTCTATATGGTGCCTTATGCAGCCTTTGGACATTAAGACATTGGTCATATTTGCAGTGGTAATTCCCATTTGGGTAGAAATGACAGTATCACACAGAGTGTGCTACAGATTTCTTTTTGAAGAATGTGTAATTCCTAACATGATGCAGAGAAAAATCATACTGCCGGGGATATGACAGTGAAAAGCAAATTCTGTAGTGAGCATGTTGACTGCATTCTCGGCAAAGTTGTCAAAAAAGGACGCTGCTGTCCAAGATGACTCTATCTGCCATATACAAATAACGCGAATGAGAAAGGTGAAGATACAGTAGGTTCAAAAGTAGTCGAATAAGATAAAGATACATGCAAGGGACATGCATCCATTTTCAAATATGGATTGTATTATTCCATCTCTACTGTAAGCAAGTATCAAGAGAATAGAAAACAAGATTCATCGAGCCTGTTTTACAATACCCAGAAGTAATAATGAAATCCAGAAAATGAACAGGAATAATTTTATTCCCTGTAAAGGACAACGACCTGACCTGTCTTCCATACAGAGATACATGCAATTAAAGCAGACAAAAAAAGCCTAACTTAAATGCATACAGTACTAGCCACCAAGAAAAATAAAGAAACCATATGTTCTTAATAGTTTTCCTTAACGTGAATGACAAAGTCTTTCAGACTCCTTGAACAAAATAGTATGCCTCTCCAGTAGCTGCCAGTGTATGAATTCTGTGGAGAGGCTACCCTCAAGACAAAAGAGGGACTACTTTCATGACAGGTCTGCAGCTGCCTGCTTTACTCATTGGGATAAATTACAGAATAAATACACACAAAAAAATCTGAAAGGTAGATAACTGTATCAGATAGCTAATGACAACTTACTAAGACTGTGTATCACTTGGGTATCTGTTCTTATCAAATGTGTCAGCAATTCCCTGAAGAGTAAGAAAATCATTCTTACATCTAAAAACTGCATAGTGATTACAGTCTTTCCTGAGACTGTGTCTTCAAGTTTAAAAAAGAATAATTTTTTTCAACAGTTTTCATATGAAAGAGCCTTACTGTGCTCTAAAATGTTATCTGGAAATTAGAGTGAAGATAGGGTAAAGGTCATAAGCAGAGAAAAGCAAAAGTGGGGAAATGAATATAGGACAAATTTAGTCTTTTTATTCCTTCATTCTGCCCATAAAGTCTTGATTAATACATCTGTTCTTCAGTTGCCACAATTATGAAATTTCTATGTCCTTGACTGAAAAGTATCAAACCACCGAAAGACGAGAGTGCAAAATATATTTTTGCATACTTCTTAATTTATATTTTCATCAGCATTCATGAAATCTTAAGAATTAGACATGGAAGAGACCAATTAAATCATCCAGTCATTCCCCCTACTGACAGCTCTGAATAATTCCTTATATTTTCAGGTCCTGAAAATATAGCATTTACATACAGATGACAAAATACATTTTAATGAGCCAGTTTCTTTTTCCTGTGCAATCTGAGCAGAAACTGTTCAGATGAAGGCAGCTCTTTGTCACAACAGAAGACTTCTAAGGGAATATACACTTCAGCTAAGATGAGCGCATGTTACCAGATCAAGTAGTGTACTTAAACAGTTTATTATTATGCATTTCAGCACATCATAGGAAAAGGCCACATGCTAATTAAGATCAATCGCAACACCTTGTGAAGCCTAGCATGGCAATCAAGAGCTTAAACATTACCTTCCACATGAGGCAAGAATAGGATAAGGTAACCTTAAGTAAACTCTCTGCCTTGTCATCAGTGAGAACACACCATTAGTTCAATACAAAGTCACTCTGTCTTTAGTGAGAGACTCAAATAACCATTTGGTCATAATTGTAACCTGAGAATTTTTAGCTATTAATGAGTAATAAGATTAAGATGACTTTGTCATTCAGGAGATGGCCTGCAGGCTGACCTTTTGTCATAATGTGATTCTTCGTGTGGAGTTATGATCTGTGTCTTGAACTTCAGTACAACCTCAATTAGATATTACTGCCTTCCAAAAAACATATTTGCTGCCCAAAAGCCACACTACATGGGATAAGATGAAATTTAAAGACTTTCACGTTATTTTAAGTAAGATTTTATTTTTAGACATGGCTCCATATGACAATTCAAAAGTGATGAAAATTCAAATTAAAGGTAGCTTTATAGTGCACACCTTCATCCTGGATATCTGATTAATCATGCATCATGCAAGAGCACAGAAAGGCTCTGGCTATTACTCCTCTGTTGTCTCAAGCTGTTCTCATCTGGTGACATTCTGATGATAACAAGGGAACCACCATAAATCTACATCCACCATTTCTGAGGAACAAGTTCTCCAAAACTCATACATATCAGACACTGTGCAGTGCAGTGTACACTCTAGATTGTTCTAGACCCATATCCAGGAGAAGGGCTTGACAATAGGCAAGTTCTAGTAATAATCATGTTATTATTAGATAATAACATGTCTGAATGTTATTCAGACAGTATTGAACAGAACTGGAGATGTGACATCAACTTCATCATAATGAAAATACTGATAAAAGTATGATAATAACTACTTCATGGCATTTATTTACCTAAATATACTTTTTTTTTCATAATTTTTATGCCTTCAAGCAATAGCGACGTAGTGCTATATCAAATTGGTGGTAATAAGATTCAAGCAGTTTCTGCATCTATTTTTCTTCTCCTACAGAGCTGTAACTGATTTTACTGTGTTTTGATGAGTTAGAGCTTTCCCATAATAATAGAATGCGTTTACAAATAACTGGCTTAGCCTCTGAATCAGCCTGTCACATAAAGATAATATATTACAAATAAAGAGATGAAGTGTTATGATTTATTAGTAATTTCCCCCAAACAATTACTAACAGAACCCCAAGCAATTCTGAAAAGTGTGTACTGTTAGAAGTCACAGACTAAGAAGCCACCACTTAAATACACCAAGTGTGCAGGTGATCTATTAGCAAACACTTTTATTTCCAGATACATATAGCTATTGTTCCAAATTTAAAATATTGTCTTCATAAAGGTTTTTTTACAAGTTGTGATTAAATTAAGGCATTCTAAATTTATTAGGTCATTTTATAAACCCACGTAGTTTTCTTCCTATTCATTTATATGGAGGAGATGAGAGCGCCTCATGGAAATTATGAAGCAATGGTGTAGCATGACTGGGAGGTTTGCTGAAAAAGATTAATTCCAGAAAATTAGCATAGACATCCTCCTTAAAAAATCGTCTTCATTTGCAGAATCACATACTCTGCAAATCTGTGTAGCAACACCTGAAGCAACAGTTGACTTTTTTAATGCATTATAGGAAGTCATGAGAGGGCAGGTTCAAAGCTTGCTCACCAGTGCAATTTGCTCCCTTCTGTGTGCATAAAGAGGCATTTTAAGGTACCTTTATACTGCACACCTTCATCCTGGAAATCTGATTAATCATGCATCATGCAAGAGCACAAAAAGGCAAATAATGGTAGAATGGTCATCAGACAAAGTAAATGCTGATCTGGACAACCCCACTGGTTGCCACCTGTGCACATCCCACAGGACCCCCATGTAACCACCAACACTAAGGATAGCTCTGTCACAGTGTTTGTGTACCAACTTATACTACAAAACACAGTAATGCATATTCTTATCATTTAAGATAGAACTACAGTGACTCACAACCCTGTTTCCTCATATAATATGATAGAAAATGTAATTTAGAAATCCTTTCAAGATTTTCAAGGTTTCTTCTGGAGATGGTCCATAACCAAAGCAAACCATTGCCACAATGATGACATCCATTAGCAGCCTGATTCACTCCAGAAATTTCTCAGCCTAAAGGACTGCTTGTGACAGCAAGAGACAGTCTATGCCAAAAATCAAATCAAAGCATTGTAACATATAATTGGAAATACTGAAAAACCCCCATCAATCTCACATGCTATGTGCAAAATGAATCTCTTTTTTTCTGACTTTGCTATTTTACAACAGTAGAAAATGGAACAGATGGACAAAATGAGGCAAAAAAAAAAAAAAGAAGGAAGAGCAAGGAGGTAAAAATGACACTCCTCAAACTCTTTTGATTCAGCTGAAGTAGGGAGGGAAAACTCAGGTATTTGTAGCATTTGGCTGCAGTTGGAGGAATTACCACCTTTCTGTTACATTTTTCAATCTGCTTATTGATTTGCTACTTTGGGAGTTGCTCAGTTACTACAGGAGCTGTTATTCAAATCAAAAACCGAGCTGGCAGGATTCACACGGCTCTATTCCAGCCTCTCTGTAGCAGATGGGGGAATCAGCTATTCTTGGCAACTATCCAGTATTGATGTTTTTCTTTTTTTTCTTTTTTTTTTTTTTTAAATTACAAAGCAGTGATACAGAATGCATCTTTTATTCATGATAAGGTGAAGATGTAAATAAAGCTTAACTTCATTGCTTCAGAGGTTGAAATACTTGCTGTTTGTGCAAAACAGCTGTATGGCACTCTTGTATTTTGACGGTGAAGTAACTTGTCTCCTGTGGACTTCACTAACATCATCAACCATGACCAATGTCTCCAGTCTTTCTTTTGATACCAGTGAGTGTATACTATGGAGAAATAGAAGGTCAACATTCCTATGATCCATCTAAAAATGCTTGTCATATAAGCTTGAATGTATTTGTCTTTGCCAGTGTATTTTATCTTGTTTTTAACAGGGACTCAGGAGAATTTAGTGAAAGATATGCAAATTAAAAATCAGATTCCTAAGGGATATGGTTGAGTCAAAAAATAATTCTATCTATCCAAACTGTAACTAATGAACAAATGATTCAGTGAAATACATTCCATATTTCCATTCACCACCATCTGTTATTGGCAAGACACTTTGTTTGTTCCCAGCTACAAAGCTCAAGCAAGTGCATAACCACCAAATTAAGGCAGAAAAGTGAATGCTTCAAGGAAGAAGCATGGCTGCTTTTTACAGAAAAGTGTGGACTTGGACTTCAGTGACTAGCAGAATTTACCACTTACCAGAAACAGGGGAGCAAGGCATTGTTATCTCAAAAAAAGTCCAAGACAATCACAGTTGCTTTTGGGGGCATGAAATTCCCTTTCATTGCAGGGCTACACAAAGCTGGGCTACACAAAGCTATGAACTCTTTCCACTTGTTGTCTAGACCCTCTGTACCTTTTTAATTAGGATCCTATTTCATTTCATGCAGTAAAAATCAATTGGGAACAACACTGAGCTACAACAAATGGTGGTGTTGTTTCAACAGCTAGCATCCTTCCCCTAAAGGTATTCTCAGAGAGAATACAGGAGACTGTACTCCTACATATTATTCCATTTGGACACATGTAGGAAAAAAGGTCTTGACTAGAATATGGCAACAGACAGCAGGATGCTTCATTGTGAACTTATGATAAGGGTAGCTTTTTTTTGTCAATCTGTTTCATTCAATTTCAAATCCCCCTTCCCATAGGGATATCAAAACTATTTATACTAGTTAAGAAATCATGTGGGAAAAAACTCCAAAACTCACAGATTTCCTAAGTTACATGGAATAAGAAGGAGAGAAAGATGTGATTCACAGTCCTGAGTTCAAAAATATTTAGTTCTGTTTTGCAAACAGTGGCTCTGGTTGCCTTAGTATTATTATTTACAAAGATGCTTTGCAAACTTTATTTACTAAAGCAGGTACTAGTGCTTTCCACCTGCTTAGGAAAACTACCTGGTCAATAGAGTAGTTCCACATGCTTGGTGAGCTGGTAGGAAGTATTGCCAGCTCCACCCACAGCTATTAACTTTATATATTTCATAACCTGAGGGTGATAGCCCTGCTATAGTATCCAGCTGCAGTGCTGGTGTAAGAAATCAGAGAAGTCCAGATGATATTTTACAGTGTAATTCAAGATTTTTTTGATAATTCGGTATTTCTGCCATTTAATTGGAGACAGCAAGTAACTATCAGAGAAGTGGTATTATCTGAAACAAGACACTTCCTGTAAGAAGTCAAGAAATTGAAAGATACAGCTGAACCTGCCTCTAGTAGGCTCAATAATTTTAAGTCAATCTGCCACAGCCAGCATTGCATTTATGACCAGCTTAAAACGCATGCACATTAGTAGTAACTAGTTAAACCCAGCATTTCTTAGTTATCATATGAATTATACCTTCTATGAACTACACTTATGCATAATTTATTTAATTAGGTTTTTTCCTTAAGGTACATGCAGGTTAACAGACCATTTACTTTATACTAAAATATATATAATAGTAAATGCCAGCTATATATACAACATATATATATGACATATATGCCTGGAATTCAGGCAGGAAATGCATCATACTAAAAGGAATTAAATATTTTACAACTCTGCTTGCCTTATGTTTACTTTACTTGAATCTATCCTTTCTTTTCAGGTTACATAACAAACTACAGAATATGAAATGAGAGTATAAGAACTAGTTCACCAATTTGTTTAAAAGTTTCTGTCCTTCCAGAGGAATCAGTTATCTGAGCCAGACTACAATTTAGATGATCCCTTTAACAGGATGCTAGAATCAAGCTTAACATTGCAGTTATCTTTTAATTCAGTCTAATAAAGAAAAAATACTGCTTCCATAACTATTAATTTTTTTCCAAAATTTCCATGTTTGGAAACTGAGATTTAACTAGAATATCTAATCTGACTGTATACCTTATTAAATTATTTAGAATGTCAATTATATTCTACCCATTTTACAATGAGTTCAGTGTTTTATGGCTGATAATCAAACTTGGTGTTCCTTTTTCTATTCACTAATATTTTTTATAGCAATGCAAGGTCATACTGAAGATTAATCTATCTCAATATTTCATGTCTGACTGCAGCAAATATTTATGAAAAAAAAAAAGAAGAAGGACAAGCAGAGAGTGATACTGACCACGATATGTTCTATGTACGAGTGAAGTTTTTGGTTGTAGACTACCTTCAGCAAAGAAGTTCAAGTCTTATTTAAAGGCAAATTTTATAAAGCACATATAATCATTAATATTTTAGAGGCTGAAAAACAAACCCGTATGGGAATATTTTCAATTAAGTGGAAGAAAGCTGGGGAATAGTCCAGGGATGCAGCTGTTATCACAGTTATGAGCATGAGCAGCTTAGCCTGGGGCTGGCAGAGAAGTCACCTACTACCCTGGTCTTCAGGGCAGCAACCACTGAAAACATGGTTGATTCAGGCCACTGTTGACACCAACAACTTGTGGACTGTCCTAACAAAGTGATTATACAAAAAATCGTATGTCTACTTCTCTCTGAAGCCAGCACGTGCCTGGAGCCAGAGTAAGGTGTGTGTCTGCTCCAGACACTGTGAGAAAACTGGCCAGTGGACTTGCTGCAAACTGCTCCTACTGTGGTAAGGAGACACGTAACTTCTCCCATCAACAGTCACCGCTCCCAGAAAAACAACCCTGAGAGGCAAACATACCCATTCCCTCCTCCCCTCCACCTTCCACCCCAATTTCACTCCTTAGGAAGGTAAAAGCAGAGAAGAGAGATTCATTGCTACCTCTGCTGATAAGAAGCCTAGAAAAAAATTTGCATATATAGTGTTTAGTATTTACAGGAAAAGAGGAGGGGGAAGAAAATTCCTCTCTTGCTCCAATTAATATGACAGAATTAGGAGCAGTTTGTGAGCAAGTTGCAGAGATTGTCCAAAAGCTTTTACACAAACAGCAAGGAGCATCAATAGAACCAGAGACCCCTGAAGGTGACTCCTTCCCGAAGGAAGTGCTGCCAAGGTTTACAGCAGTAGAATCTGGGCTCTTCTTTTGGAAAAGCCATAGACAGACAGCTTCAGTTCATTGCAGTTTAATCTGTTGAGATAACACTTGGAATTTAAAGCATTTTAACACAGCAGAAAATCTAGCTAATTCTAATGGTCAGAATGACTTGATTCAGGACTAAGTTGATCTCCTTTATATTTCTTCTGCTGATTTATGTCCACCTGATTAGGTAGAAATCTATAATTATTGTAGATAGAGAGGAGAAAGAGAAAAAAAAAAGTCATAACAAAGTAAAACATGTAGTTTGGACCACTGAATTTTCCGTAGACTAGTGTGACACTTGCAGTTGGGCATTTAGATAAATCAGCTTTAAAAAGTGCTAAAAATCTTTGACGGATCACAGCAGGTCATCCAAGATGGCAGTAATCCAAACTCTTCTCTCTAGGAAACAAGGCACAATAACTAAAACCGAAAGTTTTTAGTTAACAATAGCACTACTTAAAATCTCAAAGGTGACAGTGGTAGTGAGAGAAAGAAGAATACTCTAACAAGAGTGTTTTTCTTAGAGGACTTGCAACCAATCCCAAAAAGGCCTCAGCTTTATGGTCTTGCCTTGGGTACAGCTAATGGAGTGAAACATTGCAGGAATTCCTGCACCATACCTAATAATGCTATTAATATCCTGTGGAGCAGATTAATTCATACTTGTAGCCATGGTAGGTACTAAAAAAGTCTTAACTTACTTCAAAAAAGAAAACCAGAAGTAATTTGGGCATTAGGAGGAAAAACAAATAATCTTAATCAGGAACAAGTGTAATGAATATATACAACTGTCAGCGTACTGGAACAGAAGGATCAGTCCCTCGGAGCAGATAAAGCAATGGAAACAAGTGAGAATATATCCAGGTTTAAATGTCATTATGCCCACAAATGGAACAGCTGAAGAAAGTGTTCAGAAAACATTAAATACACAGAACACACTTTTGAAACAGAACTCTGGTTATTTCACTAAAGTGTCTGTCAGAGCAGCTTAAGTGTAACTGGTAGAGAGACCCTGAGGAGAAGTATAAGGACTTTCACAGAGAGGCAGAGATGTTGGAAAACATGCTTAACCAAAAATACAGAGCAAATGGTATCTAGTTTGGATACCTGGAGAGTTCAGCCTATTTTTTGAGAAATGCAGATAGAGGTCTAGGTGGGAAAAAAAGATTTTTCATGCACCATGATCAAATGGAATTATTGCTCCAGTTCTAAAATAGAGTCTACAGAAAGCCCAGTGGTAGACAAAAGTACCTTACCATAATATTGACTACGTTTCATTGTCTTTGCTAGCACTGCCCAATTTCCAGGTGGCTGAAACAGGTTGTATCCACTCTGTTGACTCATGCTTTGAATCACAGAAGTTGTATACCTTGCAGAGAGCACAAGCTTGATCTCCTTTCCTATCCCACATACATCAGAATGAAGTTGGTGTAGCTGCTCTAATGGTTAGAGACCTCCCTACAAATTTTACGTAATTGAGTTTGACAAAACATCATACTGATATGTATCTGCATGGAAAAAGGAAACATAAAAATAACTAGGCTAATCTTTTCAACAAGTGTTAGAATGGTAGGGATAACAACAATGAACAGAGAGTCTGGAAACATCAACTCAGGTGATAAAATTAGTAAATCCATCTGTATATTGGTAACTTATAGGTGCAGCACTTCACCATTAGGGTATCTCTTGTTGCTACCCAGACCATTTTTGGCATTTTTAAAGATGATGAGCATTAAACATGAAACATGACATATAGCTGGAAGATTCTGCAAGTAATTTGCAGTGCTATGAAGTCCTCTTAAAAGTATGTGGTTTCTTGATTGTGACTAACTTTACCTTTTTGACTTTAACGGCCCACTGTACCACAGCAGAAATCTAGCAAAAAATTTGCATGTGACAGGTCTGAAGGCACCAGGTATTTTAGCAATGAATTTTTATCTAAAAATACTCACACTAAAGGCAATTTCAGTGTTATTAATACCTCAGAGCCTGAAATTGTATCTCTATAAAATAGTAATGCAACCTTGGTACTAGGGGACAAACTCACTGATGGAAATGTAAATTCACTTTAACTCACATTCAAGCATCAGTCTGCTGAGTCAAGTAGTGGTGCAAATTTTATATTAAAACTGTTCCGATTGAAAATATCTGTTTATTTCATAGTTGGCAATTTGTCACTATCCGTGTGAACTGAATTTGAATCAATGACACACAGGGAAAGAGATGTATATCGTTTTATTTTTTAATTGAACTGCTGCATACAAATCTGAATTTGTCTCTAACTATGTGAGAAAGTGCATAAATGCAGTAAAATAAAATAAACTTTAAGTAAAAATTTCATATCTATTCTACCCAAAAAAGCAGAAGCCACTAGGTAAAAAAAAGTATTGTTCAGGCAATAAATGTAACAACAAGGTAGGCATTAGTATAGTCACCCATAGTCCATCTGACAACTTGATGACAAAAAGAATTAATTCAAGGAACAGGAGCCACAAGAAGCAGAATCTTTTTAAAAAAGAAAAAAAAACAACCAAACACCCCCCCACACACACACGCAAAAAAAAAGACAAAAAAAATAAACCAAGTGTGCTTTAAACAACTCTACAACTCAGTATGTTAAACAACTCAACAAAAAACTCTAATAGTGAATACTTAACACTGTACATAGCCATTTGTAGTGTCATGTCATATAAACTGAGGTAAGAAGCCATAAACCTGACTGCTTTCCTCTAGAGACAAAATCTCATGAGAATACTTTAGAGAACGAAGCACAAATTTGCTTAAGCAAAAGCAATGAGTTCCTAGACTATATTTCAGGTTTCATGCCTCATCTCAGTTCTTCCCTTTGCTTGCAACAGAAACAGAAACCAAACAAAACCTAAAGTTTTTATTGCATGGTCACATTGCCTAAAACAACTTAAGCAGATTTAATCTCTGATAGTACCTCCACATTTTTGCATGTGCCCCCTATATCCAAATTTTATATGGAGGACTGCAAGATCAAGATGTCAGGGTACTTCACAAAGAAAGAAACACTCAGTTGCTGCAATAATCCTTGACAGCCATGCAGGACGTACAGAGACAACCAGGGAAGCAAATCCCACAGATCACAGAATTTTGCCAAAGTGCACTTTGCTTCTCCTCCTCCCCCCAAGTTTACTTGTCTTCCTCATTCCACAATGAAAAGATTGTGCAAATATTTTAGGCCATAGATTGTTTGCCAACTAGAAATTGAACATTTGTGCATTGATTATTGATTATTTGAGCCATTTAGCAAATCACCTAAGACACGTGATGTTTTTCTATTTGATGATTAGTGTAAGAAACTTATTTCCTTTCTGTAGCAGTGTATTAGTTGTAAATCTTTGCATCTGATTACTATATCCATGAACAACACAAAAACCTTCATGTATAGTCCACAATGGCATCTCAGGGCCATTCCTTTCACAACTGCGCATTCATACATTGCTGTGGTTTTGTTTTCTGCTAATTGTTTATGAACCAAAACTAATTCTCCAAATACCTGAACGCAACTAAAGAACAGAAGAATTGTCACAGCGAGTGAGACCCAACACTCACATGGTCGAGGATCCCACCACTGTCAGGGGTCAATAGACATGCATCTGGAAAGGAAAGAAGCAATGGCTCTCCTGACAAGCCTCACATAGCCAGTGATTTACAGATATTCTGAACTAGAAAGTTACACAGAGTGTTTAATAGTCATGCATGCACAAAAAGAGGTTTGAACATTTTAGTAGAGAAGTCTTTCCTTTTTTGACCTCCACAAACCTGTGTCTAGGAACTCTACATTTGAACACTGCAGTGTGAAAAATCCTCCCCTTTATCGATAAATTAGTTTTAGTTTGCTGTCCAATTATTTCGTTGTTTTGCCTTACTCTGTATTGTTCAAAATCCCCAAATGTTTATCCTTTTTTATTTTTCCATATAATTTATGGTTTCATGGATCTGTATAAAGAAGTCAGTAAAGGATCATAGATAATGCAAAGATGGTGAAGTGGAAGCATGTGTGCAATTCACTATAGCAAAGCATGAGTCATGTTTAGAAGAAGCTAGTCTGTGACTCATGGTCAATACCTTTATGTTTTGGATGAAGTAAAATTAATACACTTTTAAATACAAAACACAAACAAGTACAAAATTGCCTTGCAAAGAAATACTTTGAACATCACTGTGTCTGCAGGTAATAATCTGAGTACCAATTAAAACACTCAGTCAGGGACTCAGTTGTAAAGCAACATTTATACCCTCATTCTCTACTGTTCCAATCCAAAGATAACTTTTGTGTCCAGATTTTCACAATGATGAGATAAAGATATAAAGAAATGAATTTTAGAATTTGCACACTGATTGCTTCCACTTAGGGGCTGTGTTATGAATACCAATGGGATAAGCAAGGCCACCAGACACAGACTATTTTCAGAATCACAGAAGTCTAGACTGGAAGAGCCATCTGGAGATCATCTGATTCAAGCTTCTGCTGAAGGCAGAGCTTTATATTAGATTTTCCAGAACTCTGTTAAACCAGGTCTTGACTCTCCCAGACTCCACCACATCTTAGGTTGGTCTATGCAAATGTTTAACTGTTCTAACATTGAAAAATATTTTTCTTATATCCAGACACAATTTATCTTGAAGTAATTCATGCTTGTTGCTTCTTGTCCTGTCACCATGTACTCCTGGGAAGAGAGTACCTCCATCTTCTACGTCAGTACCTTGTAGGTATTGGAACACTACGATTAGGTTGCATCTCAGTGGTTCTCCAGTTGTTCAGTGTTTCTCTTCAGTTGTAGGGGACCAAAGCTGGACACAGTTTTCCAGGTGTGGTCCAAGAAGTGCCAAGTGGAGGGGTGTCATCATATCCCACCATCTTATGGCTATGGCCCTGGTCCATAGCCACCACATGCTGATGGCTCTTGCTGCTGCCATCCCCAGGGTGGGGATACACAAGCAGCTTGCTGTCCCCCAGGGATTTTTCTGTAGGGCTGTTGCCTAGGCAGGCAGTTCCCAGTCTGGATGGCTGCTCAGGAGTGTCATTCTGGTCCATGACTTCACATTTATCTTTGTTAAGCCTCGTGCAAGTCCTAGGGTTAAACTCTGTGCCCTTTTTCTTAATATACAACCAAATTCACCAGGTTTAGAGGTGGCTAAACTAAAGGGCCAGCTACCTGGTCTAGAGAAATAAAGTTTGACATTATACTAAGAGTGTCTGCCTGCTCGTCAAGAATCACAGAATTTTGTCTTTTCCAAATCCTTCATAACAGGTCAGCCAAGTTGCAGAGGTTATGCAAAACACGTTCATGCCTCAGGCTGAGCACCTCTGAGGTGCAGTTTATTCAAACATAGGATGTGATAACAGAAACCACTGCCCTTTTAAAGAATCCAGCAAATATATATGGTGGAGTTCAAGCTTCTACATTCACAGATTAAAAGCTAAAAAAGACTTTCCCCAAATCCTATAGAGTAAGCCTTTTCCTGAGTAACTGTATAGGTTAACAAAAGTAAGACTTTCTTTTAATACAGTAAGAATAGAATCAGCAATCTCCCTTCCACACAATCCAACAGTAAACCAGAACTATAGTACAAGTCTTCCTTTTTCACTTTGTTACGGATAGAGTGATACACTTCACTCCTAAGAGAGAAGCATTATATTCTATAAAAAAATATATTTATTGATGTAAAACAGTGATTTAACAAAATTTAATAGTAAATACCACAGTGTTTTAATTAAGGTTCAATAGCAAGGAACACTTGGTTATTTACTATGTAGAGGACAAGGTCAGACAAAACTGTCAGGGACACCCTCCCATTGAGTTATGACATTCAGACAGAACCCTCTTGCTTTCTAAACTGCTTCTCAGAGAGGTGTCTAGGTGCAGCTGGATCCAGCCCTAGTCCCAGACCTGGTCAACAGTTGATGTCTAAATGGTTATATGTGCATGTTAATCCTTTATATCACTTAGCTAAGATTTCAAAGCTTATCAAGCTATTAGTCACTTACCAAGGAACTGTTGTGGGAAGGAATCTCTCAGCCTTGTGGGGTAACCTTGAGAGGTATACCTTCCCACGGGAGATCCTGGTGTGCAGCCTGCTGCCATGTAGACACCTCAAAGGGCTCTTGGGCTACTCACTATTTATGGGGTAAGATGAATTAATTATTTTTGCATATCAACTGTTTCTTCCAAATTTGGCTTAAGTAAGACATTGGCTAGCACTGTGGTTAGGTGAGTACATTGCCATTAATAAGCTCTTGGCTATTGTGTCTTTATCTGCCTCCTCCAAATCCACTTTGATGAGATGCATCCATCAGAACTGCCACTGGTGGTTATCTCTTGAGCAGGGTTATGGGAAAAGGTCAGGTCAGGGAGGAATGCACCATCACACACTGCTCCTCCCCCTCCCTTTCAGAACAGCTTTCCACGTGGGAGATGAAATAAAGCTATATGCATCATTGGGGAGAACGATTGCACTTTTTTTTTTTTAATTTTCTCTTGAGTTTGAGATTGATTCCTTCAATTAAAGAAGCCACTGACCTTACCAATGTATAAATATTTTACTGATTTTCAGGTTTTCCACTTAAAAGGCATAAGAAAGTGATTTTCACAGAGTATAGGTAAGTAATGGAATTCTTTGCAGCAGGACATCATGGATGGTGAAATTGCTTGAAAGAGAAATCTGTAAAGTACACACACACTATCTAAGCCTCTTACTTGAAATACTTTTATTTCAGTTCTGGAAGACAAAGTAATAAAAAAAATCCTTTCATTCTGCTCTAGGAATTGGAATTTAGCCACTGTCACAGATAAGGTTCTGAGATGAATGATTGTTTCTCCTGATTTATTAATGGCCTCCTCAATGTTTTTACAATTTTGTGCTATTGGTACAAAATTGAAACAGACAAATTGCAGCCTACAAAGGTGTTCATACTTCCTGTAGTTGTATTGCAAAAGGCCATGGTCAAATAGAGATTTCCCCCTGTACTAATGTAACCCACATTAAGAGAACAATTTCTTTATGTTTGTTCACTAAACCTAACAAAGTATTCAAAACCAGGTTGAATTCAAATGTGGATATGGGTTTTTTAGTTTAGAACTTGGAAAGCACATAAATAGTTCTATTAATATCATTCACTGTTGGTTCATTTACTTCAGAAATTTCCTGGAGTAGGAACATAACAAATTTATTACCATTAAGTGCATCTCTCTGATTCTGAAATAACCAACACTGCAATTTATACAGAATGCCAGAGCTCTATAGGCTTAGAAAACCTACTGGTTTCTCTGATAGTACAGGAGGACAGATGTTCTCCAACACACCGCTAATTTCAGAATCAAGTCCTACAAAAATTGCAACAGTTCACCAACTATATTGAACTCTTTCAAAATTAGTTCTTTAGTATGAAGTGAAATGATGTATTTGCGTAAGTTATCTAGGTACTTTCTGAGTGTATGAACAGAATGCAAGCACTTTTGTCTCTCATATTTGTAACAATTTGCTTTATGAATTCGCCAATAGACAAATTAAGGCCATATTGTAAGAGGTTCATATTTTGTTTTCTTTCTGTTAGAGATGGATCTCTACGGGGATTTATTTTTTTTCAATGTGATATAAGATTAACAAAGACCTCTCAATTTCAAGTAAAAATATAAAAGAATAGCATTGATTTGAAATTGTGCCTAGTGCAGATGGTGATCACGCTGACATAATTGCTTCAGAGTTACGGAATAAATTGCAGTCATAGGGTGTAATGTTTGATCAAAATGAAATTGACATTCAAATGCTGGATTTCATTGACAGTTGTGGCTCCAAGAACACTCATTAAAATTCAACCATTATCTTAAAGATTTTCCTAATTGTTTTGGGACTTGTTTTGAGTCCCAAAAAAAGTAAAATATTAAAATCACAAAGCAGCCATGAATTCTTTCCACTGCAGTATATCAAATCTAACATCGTCTTCAAATGAACACTGTAAAGAGCACAAACTGACACATCTGGTTATTAAGTCTGGAAAGTTAATTTATAATATTAAATGCTATGCAAGTGAAATTTCCAGGAGACTATACAGACAGATGCAGACAGTCCATTACTACTAGCAATTATTTAGAGACTAGTAATATTGTTGATTCCATCATTCAGTCAAACTCCAAGGAGTTGCAGAATTTTCCTTCAAATCATAGAATCATTTAGGTTAGAAAAGACCATTAAGATCATCAAGTCCAATTATAAACCTAACACTGCAAAGTCCACCATTAAACCATTGCCCTCAGCACTACATTTACAAGTCTTTCGAATACCTCCAGGGATGATGACTCAACCATTTCCCTGAGAAGCCTGGTCCAATGTTTCACAACCATTTTGGTGAAGAAATTCTTCCTAATATGCAGTCTAAACCTCCCTTGGTGCAGCTTGACGCCGTTTCCTCTTGTCCTATTGCCTGTTACTTGGGAGAAGAGACTGACACCCGCCATGCTACAACCTCCTTTCAGCTAGTTGTAGAGAGCAATAAGGTCTCCCCTCAGTCTCCTTTTATCCAGACTAAACAATCCCAGTTGCCTCAGCTGTTCCTCATGAGGCTTGTGTTCTAGACCTCTCATCAGCTTCATTGCTGTTCTTTAAATGCACTGCAGCACCCCAATGTCTTTCTTGTAGTGAAGGGTCCAAAACTGAACACAATATTTGAGGTATAGCCTCACCAGGGCCAAGTGCAGAAGGACAATCACTTCCCTCATCCTTCTGGACACAGATTCTGATACATGTCAGAATGTTTATTGCCCACCTGGGCATGCTACTGGCTCATCTGCAGCTGGCTGTTGACCAACACCCCCGGTCCTTTGCCACTGGGCAGCTTTCCAGCCACTCCTCCCCAAGCCTGTAGCACTGCATGGAGTTGTTGTGACTCAAACACAGGACCCAGCACTTGGCCTTGTTTAATCTTATACAATTGGCCTTAGACCCTCAATACAGCCTGTGCAGATCCCTCTGTAGAGCCTTTCTGCCCTCAAGCCAATCAACATTCCAGCACAACTTGGTATCATCTTCAAACTTTTTGAGAGCGCACTTGATCCCCTCATCCAGACCATTGATAAAGATATTGAACAGAACTGGCTTCAACAGTGAGCCCTGGGGAACACCCCTTGTGACCAGCCACCAATTGGATTCACCGCCACTCTTTGGGCCTGGCCACCAGACAATTTTTCACCTTGTGAAGCATATGTCTGTCCAAGCCATGAGCAGCCAGTTTCTCCAGGATAATCCTGTGGGAAGCAGTGTCAAAGGCTTTACTGAAGTCCAGGTAGACAATATCCACAGTGTTTCCTTCATCCACTAGGTGGTTCATCTTGTCATAGAAGGAGATGAGGTTAGTCAAGCAGGACCTGCCCTTCATGAACCCGTGCTGTCTGGGCTGATTTCCTGATTTTCCTGTCCATATCATGTGATGGCACTCAGGATGGTCTGCTCCACAACCAGCAAATTCTCATCCATGCAAATTCTCCTATGACACTACAGAAATGGGATAACACTGGAACATTTTTCTCCCCTACAACTTCCTTTTCTTTTACCCTCACCTCAGCTCATTGTATTTCTACAGTAACCACATTCCTCTCTGCAAATAAATAAGTACTGTTTCATCAGTATAAACCAGCTATTTAAAAATTTTTGTTTGTCCAGACACAGAAGGTCCTGCTTAATTTATACAAATTAATATATGTAAATTTAAGCTTAAATTAAAACTAGGTTTCTATGCTAAATATATTTTATATTTCTACATAGGATAACCAGGATTAGACATAAAGGATAATAATCAAGTTTTATATCTCATATGTTGTATTCAATATTTCATTCTAATCTTCATTATATAGGGGTAAATATGATCACAGGAATCCTTATTACCTCTTCCAATCTTATTTTCTCCTTCTTCCAGTCTTTTTTTCTTATTTGTTTTCTAGTGCACAACTATGTTTTAGGCAAGTAATTTCATGGATATATGCACAGATCCTTTTCCCCTTAAAGGTACAGTTATTTTAGAACGCCCCCCAAGGTATATTTGCAGTTACAATTATCCCTTTTTATTGTGCATTAGCTTGCACTAACAGTACTCAGTCTCATCTGTCGTTCTGCCTCCCAGGCACCTAACTTTGTTATGCTCTCTGAGTTCTTCATGGTCTTCTCTTCTCCAGTAGTCACAAATGATTCCATGTCATCTAACCACAAAAGTTAAATGTTATCCAAACTGTCTGAGGAGAGAAGCAGATTTCTTCTCCGCTGACCTTTTTTTTTGTTTTTAATATAAAATTGATTAGTATTTTGAAATATATATTTTTTTCTTATCACAATTGTCATTATAACGTAGAAGTACAGCTAGCTGAATATGTCTTCACAATCCTGTCCTATTTTGGACATCTTTTCCTTTGTTTGGATATTAGAGCTTCCTGTTCACTTGAGTTCTAGCAACCAGTACGAGCAGCTATGAAGTTTCCAGGCACCTGGAGTTTGTCCAGCTGCCATCACCATCATCCCATGGTACCGAGCAACACATGGTATCAGGGATGCACCACCTGCACACCCTTTTACACAGAAGAAGTACCTAGTAAAAAAAAAATAATCTATCAACTGCTTGTTTACTGTGACAGTTACCAATTTATAAATGGAGCCTGTCACTTCAGAAAGATAGCGGAGAGTCACGAACAGCAAGCACCAGAGAGAGAGAGATAACAGGGTGCACATTGTTGGTGAAGAGAGCTTTGTTAGTAGTGACAGCCACAGGAGGAAGCACATACGATTACTGCTCTTTAATGGTTTCGTCTTTACAGCACAAGACACATGGACTGCTGTTACACTTCTGTAATGAGTAGCTTGTCACACACAACTTCTCAGAAGTAATTACTGATTTTGTTAAGCTGTGGGTATGCCAGCACAGAAAATAAGGGTGATTGTTTTCTCAGATTGTCATGAACTGGTACAGAAAACTGGTGAGTTTATTTAGGAAAAAAACCCAAACAGCCACAAACAAAACCCTAAACAATTTCAAGCAGACAAGAAAGATTAACAGAGAACTCTCAGCAATGCAAGGTAATTCCTACATCTAGGAAAGTGCTCAGACATGTAATCACACTTATCTTAACTCTAAAGGCAAAGCAAAACAACAGGCACTCATCTCATGAGTATATTGGAAAATAGGAGAATCACAAGAAAAGTTCACAGCTGTCCCCCACAGCTTGATGGGCACAATGCATTAGAAGACTGCTGAATTATTCAGGTGACCCAAACTTTTGTTGACATAGAGCCTCTGATGAATGCCTGTTCAGTCTTTGTTCTTCAACTCTGTCTTTTGTGGATAATTCTATGGATGAGATTAAAAACCAGAAAACTTCACATCAAAATATTTACTTCTGCTACTTCTATTCCTAATACACAGTTACATTGTCCAGAAGGCCTGAGTTTGTCCTATATCTTCAACTTCCTTTTAAATTTCATGTTATCTCATGTTTATCAATTGTTAACAAGCAGCAGGACAGGGGGACAGACCTGAATATTTCTCATTTTAGGTTTCCTTTTCAGTTTAATCAGAATAATCCATAGATTATTACACCATTAATAGATTTAGGAGTTCCTTCTCTTGTTTTAAGATCTTTGATAGTTTTTTTTTTTCTTGTTTGTTTTTGGTTTTTGTTTTTTTTTTTTTCCTTCTGCTTAACAAGTTCACACATAATTTGCGCTTTACATGACATAATAGAATGAAAAAGAACAAGCAATAACCATGCCTGGACTACATCTGATATTTTAGATCTCTTTTTCACAGTTACATGCAGGCAAACAGATGTCCTTCAGTTGAAAACTTCATAATTGCAGTGGAGACAGATACAGGGCAATAAAGCAAGTTTAGCTACACTGTTAGTTACATTAGACTCTGGTAATAACTCAGATATTGGTTGAATGACTCACTCATGGAAAAGGTGGGTTACTGCAGGCTCTCAGAAAAGATCAAAGCATATTTAGTCCATAAATCTCAGCATAGTTTCTGGAAAGAAAAGTCTGTACATAATTACTAACCAGAACAATAACTGATTTACACAATTATAAAATTTTAAAGGATGAACTCATTCATCACAGTGACTTCTGATTTACTCTATTTCTAAGACATCTCTCTGCAGTAGAAGACAGAAGAGTTGCAGCTTAAAACTTTGGCGGTTTAAGTTACAAGGTAAAACAAGACTCCTCATCATTCACCAGTGCAGGAAAGCATAGCCAGGGAGCCTGGAAGTGCACTATAAATTGCAGGTTCTTACCCTTAATGCTGTATGCTGTGTAGGCACTTCTGTGTAAAAAAACCAAGAGACTTTGGGGGTTTAGTCACAAACAACTGTGTGCTAGGAGGGATGAGGGAGAGAAACGGGGTGAGGTGGGGAACAAAAGAAAAAACAGAATAGAGCTACAGCTTAATTCTAGTATCATGCATATTTAAATGTTTACTTTGAAAGTATTTTGCAGGAAAAAAATTGGAAGATCTATCATTTCAACTGTTAAATGGTGGAATCAAAAAGTTAGAAGATATTACCTCCAAATTTGAGATGTGTAATGAACATGGTAACTCTAGTTATGATGCTGATTCAAGAAGATAGTGACTAGAATTAGGAAAAGAGAAAGCAACTTTGAAAACTCAAATGGAACTATCCAAATATTTTTTTTTAAATTAAACAAAAGAAAACTAGTTTTTCCTGTAGACCGAGTATGTTCTGTAGACTGAAGTTTCACTGGCCTTACAGTACTACAGGGTGAGGTATTTCATAAGTCTAAAAGATATGTAATCAATGATTGCAAATTAACCTACTTTTGCTCTTAGACCACAATAGGCTTAATTCCTAGAGGCCAAAAGCCTGGGTTTTTCTACTGAATTGTAGTGCAAACAGGTGTTCCTGAAAATTGTGTTCAACAGTAATTGAATTCAGATTTAGATAGCCAAACTCTCATGCAAAGCAATGTGAAACATTTGTCTTTTACCCATCAGAAAAGCGTAAATTCAATCATAAAACACATAGACAGAACTCACTGAAGTCAAAGGGAAAAGGAGAAGCAACAGAAGTAGGGTTATTTAGAGCATACAAGTTGATATCAAATTTACATAATAATCTTGATCAAAGTTCTGCTATCTGACTCTAAAGTTCTTGATCACTTTCTCAAACACCAGCCTTTTTATAAAGTCTGAAGAGCCATAGATGGTCATCTATACTCCCCATACACTTCACCTGTACCCAGCCTACGTGAAGGGGATTGAAGGCCCGTACATTTGGCATGTGAGTGAAGTCTGAAGAGCCCACTGTGATAGACAACATGCAGTATGGGCAGTGTACTTTGGCACAGAACTGGCTCTTAACAGCTTGATCCCCTCCATTATTGGAGGCTACTATTCAGTCTTATGGGAACTGAATAGTGTCAGATACAATCAGAGTAATTATGAATCAAATAAATTGTAAACTTCAAGTTGAAAGTTTTCAATGCTGTTTTTCCACAGGATACATACTCACTGAAGTCATATAGGTTAACTTCAAGCAACCAGAGAGCTGTAAGCTGATTCTATGATAACTAACATCAAGTAAGAGCAATCTTAATTACTGGATCAGAAAAATCTAAAAACCCCAAGGAAGAGAAGATACAGCAGTTTGTTCTCAAATAGAAAAAACAACCAATACAGATTGTAATATAGAAGAATAATATACAACAAAAGTAATATACAATCACCAAAGCCTTATGTGGACCAGAAAAACACGGTTCTTGCAGCTATTCAAGTGACTTTTACAGGATCTAATTTTTTGCTCAGGAAAAGCTGCACGACAAACCGTGCACATTACAGATGCATAAAATGAGGCCAAGTCCAGACAGAATTTGTAGAAGTAACAGAATGTTAATCTTTTCTGACATAATATCTGTCTATGTATTTACAGTCTTTGGAACTAACAAAATAGAAAGCTCAATCTATTTAAAATTGGATCTAAATGAGAATTTCACAATACAGACCTTCTCAGAGGATTATGTATGCCTGTCAGACAGCATTGTGACCTATGCTGGAAGGAACCTAGGACAAACTGCACCATTTAGGCTTTGCTTTATAGTTGAACTTAAAACATCTGAGACCTTCAGTTCTCATTACTGTGGGCTGCACCTAATGCATCATATTGAAGTACACTACTTATATTTTATACTTCTATATTAAGATGTTCACTTGAATTTATTTTATTTAGGAAGAAAGCTGACATTTGATGCAGAAGACTATTAATCAGTTCAGCTGGTGTCTTAGCAAGCTACTCAAGTGTGATGCATATGCTCTGTTTCAATTTAAACTACAGAATAGATCAAGACAAATTAATTACATCCTCAGAAAGTATTTTCTTTTTGCTAGTAAAAGATTTGTACATCAATATAAATAGCTCATAAAGTAGCTTAGATTTAATTCAATCATATAAAAGGAACTGTCTTATAAAACCAATCTTTTTTGCTAACTGCAACAATATCCACTTGCAGCCTGATTTTCAGAGACACCAATTAACCTAGCCCACCTCAGAAAACCTTATGCTCATTTTCTGTTTCCTTCAGGAAAGTTGTCTTTTCCAGGACAAGTCTTTTTTTTAACCCTGAAGAGTGAATTGACATTAGAAACCTGACCCTGCAAAACTGCTGAAATGCAAGCAACCCAAGTAAACTAGAGGAAGTGAAAAAAGATTTAGGGAAAATTAAATGTTCTCCACAACTGATATGGTCCACATGATCAAGATGTCTAGTAGTTACGGGACAACTTTAGTTGCAGAGAGAATGCATGACCTACACTTGTGGTTCTTGTGACATGGGCTCCATAAAAGCTTTTCATACTCACAGTATTGAAAAATTAAAAAAGATTTCATAATCAGGACTTTATAATCAATGCCATTTTCTTAAAAAAACCCAACAACCAAATACTTTTGTATATCTTTCTTTTGAAATATTTGCACATGATTATTTTATGTATGATTTACATGTATCAGTATACCCTGTTCATTTATATTATAATTTTTAGTTGGAGAAATGTATTGGAATAAGTCTATTATACAAGAAATTTGCATTTTCTCCTTTACCATCTTTATCAAAATAAAAATAAATTTGCCAAAGATCAAAGACCACAATCAGAATCATTATCTGAAATACACATAAGTTTATCTGTGTGCTCTAGTCAGCAACAGTAAGAACTAAATTGCAATTTGCAAAAACAGAGGCACTCTTTAGAAAACAGGAGAAAGCAGGAAGAGTGATCAGGGACTGATGCAGAACCTGTATCAAAGACCATTCTCTTCTTTAGATGAAACATCCCATGCTATTCACAGCTTACATAAGCCTCTTTTAGCATGTTTTTATGTATCTGAAGCAAGGAAGCAATCAGTTCATGGTCATGGTAGTACAAAAAGTAATAATGGACTTAGTAGTTAAAAATATTAGGACTAGATATTAGAAATGTTTGTCATGATAGGACCAGTGGAATAGACTGCCTGGAGAGGCTGTGGACAATTCCATCATTTCTTAAAAACCACACAGATACTTCACAGATATTGGGAAAGAATTATAAATTGGTGCTGGCATTGGGTATGGAAGCATTAGGCAATTTCTTAAGATCCCTTTCAGTCAATGATTCAATATTAGTCTGGTTTATTTTATATTCTGCTGATTGCAGACTACGTTTAAGGGCTGAAATAAATTTAAGGATTAAATATTAAATTATTAAGACTCCTTTGCTTAATGCATTCGTTCTCTGTTAATGACTGATTATGCAGTAAGACAGTAGAATTAATGTCATAAACAACAATGAATATATAACAATGCAGTATAATGAGGTGGGTTTTTTTTTTTATTAGAAAGAGATTTAGCTGTAGATTCTAATTCCTGAATTTTCTTTTTCCTCTCTAGGATTCCACATTCTATTGACTTCATCAAGAGTCAGTGGAACTGCTGCTTTATGGCATCATCTCCTTAAATGATTTTTCTTTGTCTCTTGCATTGTTGGTGTTTTACAGCCCTAAACCATTTTCATATTGGTGTGCAACACACACTATTTAAATCAAATTATCAGAATTTTTTCTCTTAATCTGATTTGTATTGTATTATTGAATTTTCCTACCTGCCTACAGACTATTTAATGTGGTAAAGGTGGCTTTTCTGTTACTCCAGACAGTCCTTTGCTTAAAAGAACATGTTATTTTATTACTTATTTTCTTCAACTTCGACCCTCACTACTCAACTGGTGCTAGTCAGATCTGAAACTTTTCAGACATAAAACACTTTAAAAGTTTATAGGCTATTTCAAACGAAATTCTACATTGAATTGCATTGTGAAAGATGTAGTATCAGCAGAAGCATAGCTCTCAAAGGCCAGATTGTAATATTTAGCAATACATTTTATTCAGAGAAAGTATTCAGTCACATTTCTGTTATGTTCTTTAGTGTACAGAGTGAGTTTAAGTTACAAAGTTAACTTGTCAAAAACCTGAACAAGTTTGAAAGGTTAGATGAAGCCTCTTACCAAAAAAGCCTGTAAGCCAGATTTGTTTAATGATTCAGCCTCAATGCAAAAGCCTTCTTCTGGGAAAGCTACTTCTTAAAATTGATGAAGATTTTCATGTCCCAGAGGCTGAGAACCATGATTAATTATGTGCCATTTAATATATTGGATTATATTTGTGTCAATGATTGAATACATCAGATTGTTAATCTAAACCACAATATGGAAATTTCCCTTACAAGGACAGCACTCCTAACAGCTACTGAGAAGGCTCTGTCCAGTGTCTAGCATTTTGGATTTATGGTAGATGACCGATCAAATCCTTTGTCTTCCTTACCCAGTAATAAAAGACGTCACTTCACAGTTGCACAAGTCCTTCTGTACCTGGAATTCTCTTGGAATACTGGATTTTAATTTATATTTCCCATTTCTTTCATACATCCTTTTTTACTTAAAAGCTTCTGTTTTAGTAATTAGCTGTAGCTTGCCTAATTCAGTGGAAACTCTGATAAAAGTGTTTGCTCATGTAGAGTGTACAGCTCGTTATTTTAAGCCCTTCCAACACTCCCAATATTGAAAGTCTGTTTATTCAGTTTTTTTCAGTTTTTCTTTTGTGTTCATGCTAGTTCATGCAAGAAGCACAGAGAACATGAAGTGCCAAATCAAGGCCATAGCAACAAAGGACACACTCATTAGAAAAGCTGTGCAATCGCTACCTCCTCTCCAGGCATCACTGAAGCCACACCACCAACATCAGCTAGCAGGCAGACCCATAGATCTTATTTCAGGGCAAACCAGCCTCTGGAATAAGACAAAAACCTCGGCTGCAATACTGACTGGCACTACAGAAGGTCTCTTACCTTCTGGAAACACCCAGGCAGGTCTTGAGAGAGTAGCGTGGATTAGGCTGCCCTTGCCAGGACAAGTCCCACCACTCGCTCTCATGTCCTTCTTGCTTAAGGAGTGGAACTGGGTCTGGGTAACATGGTGATGGCAGGAAGGGTGCACGGGAGCAGTGGCAGCCTGTTCTCTGAAGGGACTCCCAAGAAAAGTGCCATCAGGGATAGACTGTAGGAACTGCCTTAACTACCCACTTACACAACTGAATTAAATCATTGCTAACAAAGCTGTCATGATCTGTTCTGCCAGACTAACAGCCACACACTTCAAATGCAAGTTAAAACTGGTAACTGCCTTTGATTTCCCCCCTCCCCCATGTAACAACTGAAGATGTTTGTGCCAGTTGAGCTTATCACAACCTTCAAAAAGCATGACCCTGCAACGGCTCTAAGTCATTGAATTCTTTTGCCTCTGACAGTTCTGTGCTGATTTATATTGCTAAAACTCTCCAAAATCATTTGAATCACAGAATTGCATAGCTGTAAAGAGAGGATTGAGTAGGCACTGATGATTACGCTTATGGTTATTGTTTTGTCACATGAAACTGCAAAAGCATTTAATGAATGAGTCATGGCGAATTATGTTTAAATTATAGACTGTGACTCATTGATTTTCACATTGTTTTATCCTTCCAGCATTCTTCTATAAGAATCTAAGAGACAAGACAGAGCCTGCTCTGTCAGGCCTAGAAAAGGAGAAAAAGGGCTATTCATCTGCACCCAACCCATCAGAAGGGCCAAGAATGAGTAGAACACCATAACCAAGGAAAGAAAATAGTAAAGATTTTCTTGCATCTTTAGTATGTTGCAACTTGGGGGAGCTACATGCTAGAAAATATAAACACAGCCTTGTGAGTAAGTGACAGAATAATCCTATTTATGGCATCACAGCATTGGAAGCTGTATTTTTCCTGGTTCATCTTGACTGCTTTCATCATTAGTACAAATCAAGCTAAATCAATCATCTCTCTGAAGGAAGCAGCAGAGTTTTACATGAGTACAATAAGCTTTTCCTAGCTGCACTTCTCCATCTTTAACCCTTAATAAATTCCTATCCTGTCTTTTTTTTTTTTTTTTAAAGTACATATATTTCAGCATTACTCTTTACTTTAAACAACACAACTCACATCTGTCCCACTAGCCTCATTTTGGGTTGTAGCACTAGTGACACTAAGAACACGCAGAAACCGGACCCACCATAGAAAGCCCAGATCAGAGATGACATAAGTTTGGGTAGTGGCTTCTATTGCTTCCTGCTTTCTGATGACGAGAGAAACTCATATGGTAGAAGATGTGTCTCTCTCTTGACTTCGGAGGGGCTTCAGCACCTTTGATGCAGTGAGGGCGAGGAACATGCCACCTCTAAGTGTCACGCCCTCTACCTTAACTGCACTACAGCATCCTGGTCTGAGACCAACTCCATGGCTGTGACATGTAAAGTACAACTGCTTCACGGTGGCATTCCCACTGCAGCTGTGGCTTCAGGTGTGGTCCTCACTGTGGAGGGTGCAACAGGGGAATGATCCTTTCTCAGCACATCTGGCCTATGCTCTGTGAACAGCCCAGGGGGACATCAGCTCCCACGTGAAAAAGGGGCGGCAGAGACTGTACCTGGCTAAAAGCACATGAACTGTAATGAAAGAGTTTAATGCTAATGAGCAAATTAATCTCAATTTTAATTACAAAATCTTCTCCAGTGAATAATCAAAATCTACAGCTGGCCTAGGCATCTTAGAGCAATAACAAACTCATAAGCCTATCACTCATTTTATGGCACATGGTGCTGTGTTAACTGAAAATAAGAGTATGTGAAACATTGCCAACTGCAAATTAATTTTATGGGGGAAAATATATATTTTTATATATATCAAACTATATATATGTCTATAATATATAAATAATATATTTAACTATATGTAGTTAAATATAAAAAAATACATAGGCATAAGACTTATAGAAATATCTATATATAAAGTAGATATGCAGTAGATGTGTATTAGATACATATACACATGGATGTATTGCATATCTATTTTTCTATGTAGCTTTCTATATAGCTAGATATACCTATATAAATATATCTATACATTTATCAATAAAAATAATTAAATATCTAGATCTAAATACATGTAGAGAATATCCTTCCATGCCTAGAAAATATGTAGGTATAATATAAATTTAGACAAATATATCTGGGATTCATCATATTTATTCCAGAAAAAGAAGCTTCAGTTCTAAGTGGGACATACCAAAACACCTTTACAGTGAAAAGTCAATGACAAAAAAACGCATCATACTTCGGATTTTATTAGAATGTTTCATTTCAATGCGAAGCTTGTTCCTAATATTTAATAAAACATGAAATATTTTCATTTTAAAATACAGTATGTTTCCAAATACTGGACAATATTTTGTATTTCTTTGCTAAGATTTGGCTTTACTGAGCATTCTGAAATCAACAGAATCATCTTAATTTTCTGCTAGTGTTTTTGAAGGATATTAATTTCGTGATCATTATTACACATGGCTGGAAAAAAAATCATCTAAGATATCTGGCAAGCCAGAAGAATCTTTCTGCAATGGAGTTCAGATGGAGGCCACCAAATGGCTTAAGGGGTGCAATACTCTGGTTCAGATGGCCCTGGGATATGGAAGGGAGGACCAGACTCCAGCAGCCAGGATAAAGAAAGACCATACTGGGGGGAGTGGTTGTGACCATGCAGAGGAAGGTAGCCATGGTGAGTCTCCTGGGATGACCAGAGGCTAGGTTTACAGAAGCCTGCACGGGGCTAAAGTCCAAGTTTTTCAGGATGCCAAGTCAGCTTCCTACCTGTTATGCCCTTGCAGGCAGAGTTGGTTTTTTGAGGTTTTTCAACATTAAATCAGTAACCAAGTAATAAGAAACTGTTCTCTGTCCCTCTGATCCAACAGGGTTCCCTCCTGTTGCCTCTGAAGCCTGGCAGGCTGCTCCCTGCAGTCTCCCACCCCTGTACTGCAATTACCTGCCAGGCTGCCTTACTGCCCGGGTAAGCTCATCTGCTCACCAGACAGGAACAGCCTCTCCTATACGCTTTTGGGAAGACTCCAATTTACCCTATGACTCAACATCCATAAACATCACTTTAAAAAAAAGAAAATTAAAGTACTTCTAATCTCAACAGAAAGAGGAAAAAAAAAACGAGACGGGGTTTACAACGTTAACTGCATGTCTATGCATATAGTATCCATGAAAAAGACTAGAAGTAGTGGGCAGAGGGATGAAGGCATTAGGAACATAAGCAATGCTTTTATCAATACTTAAACTTATACGGACCTAAGTTCTTAAATAGCTTTCACTCAAACTTAGGCAAACTACAGTCAAATTACCAACTTCTTGAGTCTTTCAAGACTTGATGTCTTTCCGAAAGGGTTAATGCTATCAAGGCAGTCACAGGCACAAGTAACATCACTCTACTTCTTACCCATTACCTACAGTTATGCCAGCTAATATCCAGTTGGAGATGCTCCGCCAGGATTATCTGCTCATTTCCACATACCATCTAAAAAAAAAACAACAACAAAGCAAATGATTAAAACAAAAGAAAAAACAAATCCTCTTGAGATCACGAGTAAATGGCATACCAAAAGCCTTAGAACCCCAAGACCAACATTTTTAAAGTGGAGAAATAGTTATGCAATACTTTCAGAAGCTTCCCCAGTCCATGCAAGACCTCTATCATGGGCTGGAACCTTACCCTGAGCATAAACAGAACACTTTTTTTTTTCTTTTTTTTTCCAAAGAAAACTACAATATACATTGCATGGATATACAAGTGTCCTGGATCAATTCCCATGCTCTCAGAGGCAATGCTGGCATTTTCAGCAGATAAGGTTCAGAAAGATATAAGACTTGCTTTTAAAAGGCTTTAATGTACTCAATAATCCTGCTATAAGAATTTGTTATTGTCGTGATAGGGATTGTATATAAATTGGCAAATATATAAATAAAAATATAAAGTATTTCACATTACTCCTCTGCAAGAGCCTTAATTTGCTTGGACATGCCAAGACTTGTTCTGTATTTAATCTACTGAGTTTCTCAAAAATATAACAGTTAAATTATCTCTCCTGTATAATGGACTCAAAAGTAGGCAATGACTTTCATCTATAGTCAGAAAAAAACAAATAAGGGCATAGAAAACAATAGAAAATTCAGAAGATAAATATTTTGGAAAATAAAGTTCTCCAGCTCAGATAATAAAAGACATCTGGAAATGGAGCATCATATTTTATAACAGATACATTCATCAAGGAAAGTAATTATACAAAGAAGAAACAAGACAGAAACCTTTAACTGCTTGTAGTGTATATATGTTCTGTAAAGACCAGGGTTAGCAAAATAAAATAACAATACTTTCATCAGAAAAATGCAAAAAAGTCTCAAGATGCATGAGATGCATGTGACAAAGCAGATAATATTTGTAATGTCACTGAGAGTCATGTATCCTAAGTATGCCCATCTGTATAGTTTATACTTGAAGTTTGTGTGTAGAGATAGCCACAGCATTATGCCCATGCTTCAAGTTCTGTATATTAATCCAGACTTTTTAGAATCAAATTACTTCAACAGAAAATATTTTTCTACCAGAATGTGTACATAAAGTTTGAATGGGGCACAAATTACAGACTTTAAGCTGCCACACAAAGATTTTTGGAATTACCATGCAAGTACCACCTCAGTGCTCAGTCACCTATAAAAACCAAACCAAACACCCTCACTTAATAAGAGAATACTTAATAACAAAAAATATTTTTCATAGCTGTTCAGTGCAATCCTTCCAACTCTCCCTCTCACCAAATAAAACAAGAAGTAAAAGTGGGGGAAAAAAAAATATCAGGGAATGGCTTTAAGGGTAAGCAATACCTTCCATACCAATAGAGAGCAGGGCTCTTCATTTGCTAAGAAGGTACCGGAAACACAATTATAAAATCCCATATAATTATGAAGAACTGGAGGGCGCCAGAATAATTTGCTAGAAGTAGTATTTACAATGTTCACAGTATAGGGAGAAATGTGAGGTTTAGTGGCTATCTTAGGCCTTCTGTTATTCATTTCATCTATTTCCTTGGCCATCAAAATATTTCTTTTCAATAGACTCAAAGCACAATACGTGAGTAAACCAGAAGTCTCATGGATGCCATGAACTTCTTGCTAAGTAGCTTGGGTATCATTTAATTCTGTCCAAATTACAACTGAGTTAACTACTTTCACCCAAGTACTGTTTTTATAGGTATGATAAAACCCTTGCAGTGATATTAGTTTGTATGTATTTTCATAGAGCACATGAAATCTAGCTCTAGGCAATCCTGCTTCAGCAGGGGAGTTGGACTAGATGATCTCTATGGTCCCTTCCAACTCTAAAAAAAAATTCAGTGAAATTCAGTGAAATAAATGAGACATGAAAGGTAATAAGAAACATTAAATACTGGTGGCAGTGTAAAGAAAAAGTGTTTTCACCAAGTGTTCCTCTCAGGTCTTTGTTGTGGCCTCTTGCAATGCAGAGGCAGAAAGAGGACTATGCTCACTGTTAAGGGAATTAACAGACAAAACCTGACTTTCAGAGGTCTGAAATTCAAGCCCATATTTGCTAACATCTATCCATGAAAGCAAAAAAAGCTTCAGTGGAATTTCACAACGTTCAGCACATGCAAACATGCATTCCTGATTTACCCTGACAAGTGACGGAACGTGGCCTCAGATCAAGTTTGTAGGACACCTCCAGTAAACTGCAGTGGTCTTCTCTGAAACCACTGCCAAATCAAGTGTGACAGGAAACAGCTGAGAAGGAAGCTTAGAAAGCCATTACCTTATCTGATTTGACTGTGTAAAAATGGGACAAAGTTCAATTCAGATAATTCTGCTATTTTTGCTGTTACAAATGCTTTCTGCTACTACAGCAATCAATACAATAATGAGAAATACCAAGGCAAATAGGAGGAACAAATGTTGGATGGGAAAAAATGGCTTCAGTTACTCACCTAGATCTGGATTTTCCAAATGTAAAATATTATTTAGATGCACATATTTAAAACATGTGAAACTAAGTACAGTGTTACAAGCCAATGTCATGCATATCAAAATATACATAAATTAATGTTAGTATACAGGCAAGTGTGAACTTCAGACCTCACTTTCAATGCAGTCTTCAGTTTTAAATGACACCTAAATTCTCAGAGCCCACTTTCAACAGATTAATTTCTTCCATGAAGTCTCTCTGTATTGATATTTGTCAGACACTTGTGGGGAAAAAAACTGTGGAAGGTGTTTCGGAAAACAAAGCAGTTGCCTATGCTTAATTAAATAATTTCACTGACAATTGCTAGAAAGAATGTTTTGAATCAGAGACTTAAAGTTTGCTTTAAGTAGGTAACATGAAGCAGGAAATGTCAAGATGATGAAATACCTCAGGGTGAACATTAGGTTGAAGAAGGGCTGAAAAATTTAAATATTCAAACTCCTCCTTTAGGTTACAAGAGTCTTGGTTACTGAGTCTCTAGAAAACAGAGATTAGTAATTTTAGTCAAGAGTGGTGCATAAGTATGGCTGCAGGTAACACAGTAGCATTGACTCATAAACTGTTTCAGATAAACTTTAGGCCTATTATTTTTCTACAGCAGTGCTAAATTGTTCCTTCCTTCCTTTTAGGATTTGACTGTATTGAATCACATAACTAGAGACTATGTCATAAGCAAAATTCACCAAATGATCAGAGGTTGATTAAGTCTGGAGCTGCTTTGATTATTCCAAAGCCCCAAGCATCATAGAATATTTTGCATTTAGACAGCTATGTTATATAACTTATAAAACTATGAACCAATGCACATGAAAATCATTAGTACTCAAGTACTGTAGACAAGTCAGAGCCACTAAAATTTACCTTAGAATGATACTGTGGAATAAAACCTCTTTTTATTACTATAAGCTAACATTGATCTATTATTCACCTGAGAGCTGCATAATCATGCTACTTATGCTACATAAGTTAATTTACGTGACTTTAATATCACACATAAGTTCCCACTTCATACGTCACATACTTAATGAAATTTGTAGAGAAAGTCTGGTCTAGCTGGAAGCAGGGATATTCTGTACCATGACAAAGGAGGTGTCTCTGACTCTTGAGACATGAAGGATCTCAAACACAAATCAAATAATCTATTACCAAAAAAATATCTGAGCTACTAGGAAAAGGTATGTTTTCAATCTATAAATACCTGACAGACATAATTTTAAATTATTCCTTTTTAAAGCATTCCTTGTCAGAATGAAAATTATACACTTCATTCTCCATACAATAAATTTTGTTCTGGAGGGTTTATCTTAAACTATTGCTTTCAAGATTGGTGAACAAAAAGTTTATAGGTGTCAAACTAAGTTGACTTCACAGCTCTCCTCTGTCCTTCCAGGCAAGTATTCACCGGGACTCAGGCTGAATCTGTAGCTCATCCAATTGTTTTAACTTCTAAGAATCTTATCAGGCAAAAATGGACTTTCCCTTTTTCAGAAAAAAGCTCCCCCAATGCAAAATCTCCTTCCTTTTAGACAGTACTGCAGAGAGCCTGAACTTCATTGCACAAATACCTATAAGCATGTGACCACAGCCTCATGGAAGATAATGTTTATCTCCCTTCTGAAAGTCTTTCAATCTTCCACATTTCATTTCACAATTTCAAATTCCACATAAATTTGTCTCTGGCTGTTTGTGGCCTACAGCTGGTCTCAGAGATCCACTACAGAGATATACTCAGTTAACTGGGAATATACCTATCCAGAAAGATGCTGTACTGAATTCTCAATATACAGAAACCTGGTAATAGAAAGGGAATGGATGAAGATTAGGAATTCTGGGGTCCTGCTCTAGAGCCACCAATCAGGACTCCAGTGGTTTGGCACTTTTAAGACCATTCTGTAATTTTCATAGGAAAGGAACAAAAACCATACCATGGTGGCATCTGTCAACTTCAGTGAATACAGCCAGACTGACACAAATCTTCAAAGCTTACACATTTCTTTCTGTCTGTCACTGCCAACCTCTGGAGCACACTCACTGATGGTTTCAATACCAGCCCTAGCAAACCCTTCCTTTGCATTTCAGCCACATTTGCTTCCTGATCACATCCAGCATGTCTTCTGCCCCAGGTTTTCCAGGTCACAGCCCAGCTTGACCTGCTGCCTGCAAAGGCAGCAATTGTCAAAAGCTTAGACCTTATCAGCAAGTTTGAGATGCTGTCAGATAGAGGAGGATATCCAGCAGTTCACAGAAAAGGAATTATAGCTGGTAAAAGTTGCTGCTGAAGGAAACACAGCTTCTACTGTTCTTCCTGCACCCCATCTTTGTGTTCTATACCAGTCATAATAGCAGAAATCATCTTGTTATGCAGTCCTTAAATACTACATTTTCCAGCAGTATTTCTCACCATTGTAAAAGCCATATGGGGAGGTCTACTAACATACATGACGTACAGCGATGTTTAAAAAGCCCACAATTCACTTTTTTTTGAGAAGAGAATCTTCTCTGACTGCAAAGGACAGTCAAATTGGTTACATGCAAATACCTACGGGACACAGGTGCTATGCTTGAACAGGAACTGAGGAGTATTAAGTTTTTAAAGTTATTAAATGTAAGAAACAAGATATTTCCTATTACAGGAATAGGATGATGCTTGATATAATCCAGAGGGAGTGCAAGACATTATTCCCCAATTTGGCTGTCCCTTCTGACTCTCCTGTTTCTTAAGCCTACTTGTTGGATGCTGCTTCATCTTTAGCAGCTTTACAGGACAGGACTATTACTGTGTTGAGAGGACCAACAAAGAGGGTCTCAGTGTGTTTCAGTACTCCTAGTCCTTTCAGAACACAAGTTGTTAATTCCTAAAGCACTTCTATTAAAAAATCAAAGGACAGAATACAGGTGAAATAGTGTTATATGTCTGCTACTTCTACTTATTAAAACAAATCCCCTCACAGGATCTATTAAATAAAGCTAAGCTTATTTTTGCTACAACAGTCATGCTCTTAAGCTCATCCTTTGATCCCTCTTTTGGAACCCGTTGTTTCTCACAGACTGAGAAGCTTGACTATGTCTCCCCATCCACTCCATTCTGGGATTTGTGTGGGAATTTGTCTGTTTTATTCTTCTCAGCTGGTTCATGAAGTGCATGACTTGATTTAACAACTACTTTCCTGCTGAAACTTTGTCAGGAAACCACCTTCCCTAATAACTGTAGAGTACATCTTATTTTGGGTGGTAGTTGCTGTACTAACCACTACTGATTTACAGTATAAAAATGTTTTCTGGGTAACATGAAAGATAGACTATTAAACTAAAAAAAAAAAAAAAAAGAAAAAACCAAACAAAAAAAAAAACGACGAAAAAGAAACCCAGAAAACAAAAAACCCATGGATGAACATGCATGCAAGCCAACCCAATGCATCTGGCTCATGTCAGACTTGCTACTCAGCCAGATTCATATGTTCATGAGCAATTACCTACAATTAGAATTCTTAGACTTTCCTGCACCAAAATAGTTTCCTAACACAGAAAACCTGCTACAGTAATTGGAAGTTATGCACTTAAACAACAGCTAGATTGAGAGAGAACATGATGGTCCTTCAGTCTGGTCAGCAGCAGCACTTCCACTTCATTTTGCCATAGCCGTATTTATACTACTATGTGTAGGAGACTCGAGGAAATTTCAGGGTTGCGTGTTCTAGAAAACAAATAACAGTGTCTTCTGATAGAGACCTTCAAAGTCATCATTACGTGCTGAGACTGAGCAATGCGAATTACAGGACACTTATGTGAGTTCTGTTAAAAGCATATAATGAATTCTATCAATAAGTATTATACTTCTGCCCTGGAGCTGATTATCCTGGAGCACACAGACGAGTCATAGATGCAGGGCCTGAGTTAAAGCAAACTCAAAGGTATTTAGCTTGTTGCAGATAGCTGAAGTTTGAGGTATTGCCATAAAGTGAGCAGATGTTTCCTTATGCTAATATAAGGAACATGAAATTAAAATAGGCTTCACTGTACGGTAGAGATTTACTCTGAATGTTTTCTGTCTCTCTCAAAGAGCAGTCACTCTTTATAAACTCATTAAGAACCAACTTACTTATGTTTAAATGCATCCATTTTCAATGTCAACAAGCACACTTAAAGCACATTTCTGTCTCCTAAGACAGAAACAACTCATATTAAGCTACAGTTCTGCTCACTGCTGTATTCACTAATGGGAGCCAGCAGCTCCAAGAGATGTACAGAAACTGCTACTGAGTGGAAACTGTCATTGAATGGGGTCTGCAGAGCAGCTAGGACATAACTTGACGATCAGAAATTAGGAAAAAAATGTTCAAATAATGCCCAAGTATTCAAAACACTAAACCATAAGCACTTACAATATCTTCAGACCAATTTTTCAATAAATTTTATTTTCTGCTAGTTTCAGGCTTCTGAACCAGCTAGGGGTAGCTTGATTTCCTCCACCCCATCCCAAATCTCCCATTTAACAATTCTCATCATACCTAATGAAACAAAAGCTTTACATCCTAAAAAAACCAAACCGCTTTGTGTCTGTCTTAGATGGACTCAGGCAGCTCACACTCCCATAGAGCTTTTCTCCAGTCCCAAGTTAGAGTTCACCCTCTCACAAGCATTCATTTATCTTGAGTCCAAGAGTAAACAGCTGCAGAAGGTGGTTCATTGCTGTTCTCTCTTTGGTTTTTCCATATGTGTTTATGCACAGTGTTGTACAGGTACTAAGGGTGTCAATACTTTCCAGAAACATCAGATTCACTCTTAATGCACGCCACAAAGATCCTCTGTGAGTTTGCATCTGACAAGGACCTCGAGGTGAGCACAAACAAAAGCACTCATGAACAAGTACATAAATCCCTTAAATTCTGCCCAAATTTCTAAGCAGAGGAAAATGTATCCAGGGAATCCTCATTCGCCAGGCAGGCTGTGTATTACTCTGAATAGATTCAGCAAACTTTATTTTCAAGGTTCTTTTTTAGGAAAGAGATGAAAAAGAGGAAGTATAAACTCTAGCATCACAGTCTTTTTTGTAATTAACTAAAAGTGCATGAACGTTATTTTGCCTTTCAAAGACTGCTTAGCACAGGTAAAATATTTAGCATCCACTCATATGCAATAATATGCAGTAGCTATGCAGGCATTCTCCATTCAATATTTAACATTTATTTTAAACAATATTTCAAGTGTGCTGCTAAAGTAACATAAATAATGGCTGAGTGAAACATATTACAAGTAAAGTAACAATGGTTTAAATTTAACTTAAACATAGAAAGTTTGAACCATAAATATATTTATTGTACTTCAACATATCAGTTAGTGATGATATTTTCAAAATATACTCAGAAAAGCTTAGTTGTCCTTACATATATTATACATCATAAGTGACAGATACTAGGTAGACCTAACACACTACATTGGGCCAAGTGTAATTAATCCTAGTTTACATTGCTTGAAATACTCATTAGCTACTTTGACTGAAGTGGTTGCAAACACCATGAATGCATTTGAGATTTACTTTTAGATTAGTATGGTTTTAAACATAAGTGCTTGTTGCAACAGAAGGCAACAAGGTAGCAGGGTTGGCTCTATTGTAGTTTTCACACATTTGTGCAAATTTTAAAGACGTGGCCTCATTTGTAGCCAGCTAGCTCATTACTTCCAGGTCACTTTTTCATCCCTTACTGCACTAACACACTTAATTCCTCAGAATACTTCACTCGGAAAAAAGTCAGCACAAAATGAACAGAATATAAAAATCTTCAGTCTGTAATTTTGCTCTGATTTTCATCTGTACTTTCTTATAACTGAAAATGTAAGCTTTAGGCAACTGCTACATCCTTTTGAAGTTTTCTCTTGTTTAGGCTCTGTTTGCCCCGAATGACAGCCTTCTTGGATCTTATGAGACCCAGTTTTGCAGGCTATGCGCAGATTTCATCTTCTGATTTTATGACAAGTCTACTCCATGAAAGGAGGCTGTAATCATAGATGATCATTACTTTCATAATTGCAGCTGCAGAATTTAATGGACTATAGAGCTTTTAGAAGAATGTGGCACCTCATATTTCATATTTAAAATTTGCAGTAGAGTATCAATTTAAATCCTAATTTAAATCTAAATAATTCCATTCAAATACAGGGAAGTTTGGCTCTATATTGTTAATAGAAACAGCCCATTTTAACTAGAACTTTGTTGACGTCTGTGCTAAAGACAAAAACCTAATAAATCAAATGATAAAACTTTAGATTTCAGCACGTCTAAGTTGCAATTCTTCGTTCTATCCCAACAAAACCTATAAAAGATATGTATTTAAGTAAAATCAAATTAAGATCTTGGAGATGGATGCACATTCAAATGACTTCATGCCTTAATGCTTTGTTCTGTCTTCATTATTCATATGTGTTCATTCACTGATGCCATCCATTTTCCTTCCAAGTATTGACTTTCTTTGCTTTTCTGGTACAGTATTTACTTCATACTTTCCTCACAGATGACTTCTCCGTATATTCAGTCAACTGCATACACAGCTGTACACCACACTGTTTATCTTATTAGTATCTTTTCATTATGAGTATCAGCTGCCCTGAGTTTCACCAAACCAGCTCACCAGAGTACATTAAAATAACATCCTCAGCAGCCAGCAGGCTGAAATTGAGTTGCCTCCATTTCTCTGAACTCCTTAAAACAGCATTCAGAACACTCATTTTCATTTAACTTTGGCCTCAACTTTACACTTAAATCCCCTTTGCTGAGGAACATGCCATCAGCTTACAGTCCACTCTGAGGAGGTTCCCTATCGTATGTTAACTTACATAATAGATGATTGCTATGAATAAAATAAATTCAGTATCAACCTCTTATGAAAGAAAAATTTAAGAAATAACTCTTCTCTATTTTTAGCTGCAGTTATATAACTCTAGTTTTAATTCCATGAGACAAAGGGATCTCTACATGGTGTTGCAGATATCCCTTCCAACAAAAATTCCATCAAACTAGTTATCTTCAAAAGTAATTGTGCACCTTTCCCTATTTATCAGTTCTTTGTTTCTTTCTGAAATTCTCTATGGGCATGTGTAAAATGATACAGAACCTTTCAGGATTCTAGCTTGTGAATCATACAGGCTCCTGCAACTATTTTAAAGTTAGATACAAAGATGTCAGAACCAATGTCTTTCTTAGTGATGCCAGATGAGCTAACAGGGGAAAATGGTCACAAACTATTGCTTGGAAGGCTCCAGTTGGACATCAGAAAAACAAGTTCTTCACTAGGATGGTATCCTAGCAGTTAGATAGGTCTACTCAAAGATTTCTGTAATTTATATCATTTGGAGATTCTCAGGTCTAATCTGGGCAAGACTTTGAGCAACCTAATCCAACTTTGAAGCTAGCCCTGTTCGAAGAAATGAGGTCCAAAAGTCCCACATGTCCTTTACAACCAACTTTTTTATTAATTTATGGACATATATATATATAAATAAATATGGCATCTTCAGTTTTATATACCAGTTGTCAGTCACACTGATTTGGTTAATACCTTTCAAACAAATCCTTACAAGTTTAAATTGGAAGTGCTCCTGGGTACATGGACTAGAAGACTGAAAAAGCTGCAAAGAATATTTTTCCGATTACTATTACAATGCAAAAATCACCTAGATTTGGAATTCGAATAGGAAGCACATGAAGAGCAAGTAGCGCTGCAGCCGGGGGGGCAAACAATCTGTTAAGAGTTGTATGGGCAGGTACACGGGGCTGTTTTTTGTAGACATTATCTCTCTTGGTTACATAGCATAACTTCAAATTTTCCTCTTCCTGAAACCCAAATCAACAGAAGTTGCATTGGCTAGATAAGTTGGGGAATAGGAGAAATCACTCTGCTGATTATACATTGGATCATGAACAGTATTTATCTGCATAGCAGCAAAAGAATGATTTCTCTTGCATTCCGTAAGATGTGAATGGACTTCCCTGAAACTGCTTTGAAAAGTCTCTTGTCATAGTGTGAGAGGAAGAGATATGCAAAAGCTCTGCCAACTTTCAGTACTCAGTTTGGTGCTGCTGCTCATTGAAAACAGCATCAAAAAGAAGCTGCAGTCAAAAATGGTTTTTGCCAGAAGCTACGGAACAGTCAGTTACTTTAAACCAGTGAATCCAGAAACAAATTTAGCAAGATTATTACTTCCTTCTCTTGCTTGTAGTGTTGTTCATGCTGCTTTAGTAACACACCTTGTGATACTCATCCAGAAGTACCTTTCAAACACAACTCATATGCTAAAAAAGAGAAAAGGAGATTTTTCTTATGAAATTTACCATGGCATTTAAGTCATCTGAGTAGTTTATAAGCTTCTATATTACAGCAAGGATTGTCTACATCCTCATGGCTCACTTTAGCAACAAAGGAAGGTTTTACCTTTTTTCTCCCCCCTTCCTGTTATCAAAAGCTGAGCGCTGCATACATCACATGAATAAAACATTCCCTCCCTCATTTCTTATGTGCTGCTTAGAAGTTATCTAATACAAGAATCCAATAACTTGATTTTATTTATACAGTATTTCCATAGAAGCTGATTTAAAGGACTTACTGTTACCGTGTAGCAGTTCCTTATCTACTGTTCCTCTCTTTAAAAGCATTTTCTATTTTAAAAAATATGCTGAGAACATTAAACTCTATTAAGAATTTTAATTTTACTTTCCACAGATTTATGAGTTTACAGTTAGAAAGAGTTTGTAGTTTCTACTGGTCAGCAACTTGATGCAGTCATAAATACAATTTCAAAGCACTCCAGCATTTTTGAAAAATGGAAAACAACAACAGAGGCTATGCTGCCGAGTTCCACAGTCGCTGTGGAACTCCACTGCAAGACATTCTGGAGATCGTATTAACTAAGCATAGGATTATGTCACAACTAGTTATGTTGATTGTAACTTCATTGGTTTTTATTCCCCTGCTAACAGGTTTGCATTATAATTTATCTTCTTAGTAAAAATTAACCATTACAGTTTCACATGAGAGCAATAACTGTCACACTGTACTGGGGTACTTCCAACTGTCACTTACTAAGGTCTGTAAATCTATTTGAAAAAGCCTTCAGAAATAGCTGGATTTGGAAGGAATTTTGTATTTGGAAGCTTGAATGTGGATTCTGAGTAACCACCATGCAAAATAGACTAATTCACCACTCATTACTGTCTACAGAAATCCAGAAGGGTAACATTATGAATAAACAGAAAGAGATGCAAATTCTACCTATTTTGCTCATTATATTGGGACAACACATGAAGGCCATCTTACCTCATTACTAAACATCTGCAGGTTTAGAGTGAGCATCCCCTTAAAAAAAAAAGGGAAGAAATTTTTCCACCATATCAGTTTCATCTAACAGCGAATGTTTTTTTCTGTGTTCAAAAACAGTCTCTATCCATGGAAAAGCATATTTAGGTATAAAATTAAAGTTGAGGCTTCACTTTCTTCATCTTTGCTGTCTACACAGTGGCAGTGTAATGTAAGCTAGGTACTAGATGTTCCTTCTGCAGACACTGGGAAAGGTACCTCCAGGGACCAATTCTACCTGTTTTGGCATGTGAACTGTAATACACCACTAAGAGAGCCTAGACAAGTGACAAACCATAAATTCACTGGATAAAACTCAGATAAGTGTAGATAAATTCCATGCAATGGAAAAGAAAAAGAGGAAGATTTGAGATGACACTAAAGATCAGAGTTCTGTTTTGAGGTGCTCTTTTAAGAAAATAAACTCAAGCAGAGGTTTCACAGGCACATCGATTTGTTAAACTATACAGATGGCTGGCAAGTAAAATGTAATGAATAACCATGGATACAATCATTTGCAAGTACAACATGATATACATGGAAAAAATTAGTTTTTCAAGGTTAGTCCTTTTAAGATACTCTTGTATCACCCGTTGTTAAGAAGAGATGAACTGATTTCAAATCAGTTATGGAAGGCCAGATAATGTGGTGCCAAGCTAGAGAAAAGAATTCTGCAGAAGGTACAAGTTGAAAGGTGAAATGAGCCAAACGGAAGTTAAATTAAGGGTATTTGAATTTACTGACCTGCATGCCAACTATAGCAAAGCATAAAGGTCTGGAAAAAAACTAAGAAATCCAGAGTAGAAGGGTTCATTCAAGACAGGGCAACATGAAAAGAGAGCACTAACAAATACAGCAACTCCAACATTATATTTTAGTTATTATCTTTAAGGACCAGTTTCATAAAAGAAAACGTATTCAAATTTCTGTAAGATTGCCATGACTAGTTCTCTCATGTAAAGCTTGGAGCACAGAAAACTACCTACTTCCTAGTCCAAAAGAACAGTCCACCTTCAAGAACTAAAAAAAAGTAGTCATTCCTAATATACAGACATGTTTGTAACAGCACCTACATTTCATTAGAATAAAATTAAACAATTTATTTCTGTGTCTCCAACTATCTTTCAGCCCAAGTGAAAAAAAATGAACAGAGCTTGAATGCTTCATTGCACACTCTTCTGTTCCCAAAATAAAAGTCACAAACAGAGTCTGATTGTTCCCACAACATATGTAGTGTCTCAGCATGCTTCTACTTGCACCTGAGCAACAGAAAACATGAAGTTGAAGAGGCTGTCAGATGCTTCACTGCTTGTGCTCAGGGTCAGTGGTGTTTCCTATCTGTGTAACCATGGATAACACTGCTGTGAGAAGCAGCTGTGAGACCACACACGTCTTTGCTCAGGAGCTGCATTTAAGATAAATCATGTGCCTTCAGCCCTTGCTTGGGGGTGTGCATTGTCCTGTGGTGTGCATTGGTCTGGACAGAGGCTGACATGCACATTTGAGTTGGTGACCTGACCTTGGACCTCCCCCATCACTATGAACTAGTAATCTTGGACTCCCAGATGAAGCCAGCTGCTGTCATACCTGTCCTGCTCACTGTGTTTGGCTTGGTAAGGCTCTGTCCATTGCACCACTGGGTTTGGTTCCCTGTCCCTTCTGGTGCCCTTGGTGCTCCCTTTCAGTAGCCTTGGGAGTGATGGGGACTCAGCTTGTCCTCTCAAGAAAACTACAGAGGCAAAGCTCATTTAAGGAGCTGACTGTGCTTGGGATATATTAGCGTTTCACTTCAGATAAGATACGATGTTGAAGCAATCTGCCAGTCGTCCATGATGCTGTCTGCATTACAGAGCAGCCTCTGAGGGGAGAAGCTGAATTCTCCCAGGAAATGAGGTCTCCTTGCTAAGAAATGTGCAGTCCATGGGACCAGTCTGCATTGCTCGCTATATGACCTGCCTTTTCATGGGGATACATAACAAGAAAGCATGAATAATACAACACATTACACATAAACATGTAATTGATTACTATCCCAGCAGTGGGTATGTAATCTGCATCTATAGAGTTAGTTTGGTAGAAGCCAAAAGTTGCAAGCTTATTTCTGACATTTTTATTTATAGGTAAAAATGACACAAATTAGAGTTGTTGCACAATTATATATGTTAAGATTCCAGAAGCAAACATTCAAAGAAATCTCACTGCAGAAGTCTTCCCAGGTTTTCTGCCATGTTAGAAAATTTAACATTCAACCTCAAGTAAATAACCACAAGTTGTCAGGAAGCTTAGCAGTACTCATTGACATATTTAATTTGAGCTGAATGGCGCCACTGACATTCTCAATGGACACTCTCACAAATCATCATTTTCAGTGGCACTAATTCGTAACCTTATTGGCAGTTTCAGAATACCAGAGACATTATATGATGGGCAAAATTTACTAAAAGTTAACCAAACTTTGGTGTATAAAATATAAATAAATGAATTTCATCCACAAGGAATTAACTGCATTATTGTCAAGAGGTGATCATCCTAGCTTTTCTGAATGGTACCTTGGCTGTGAGACCTGGATAAAGAGTATTTCAGCATCTGCTTTTACTTTTCTAGGAGGATGAAAAGAGAGTTCTGGATCTGTCAAACTATGCTTCCCATTTGTATTTATCCTTTTAGCAATACATAGCTATAATGCATATGCAATATTTAAAGGACTTTTCCTTTTGGAGCCTTTCCAATCTCTTCACTAATTTTTTTTTCAAGTCTAAGTGAGGCTTTGTGTATGTAATTACTTTTCTAACATAGCAGGAAAGATGTTTTGCTACTAATCACACAGGAATCTCAAAGAACTAAGTACAGAAAATAACAATCTATTCCATTTAGTTATTAATGAGGAACATACTCAACAAGCAAACAGCCACAAAAGTAGTGAATTAGCCCAAAAGTTCTGAGTTTTTGTTCTGTTTTCTTTTTTTTTTTTTTTTTTTTTAAGCATTGCAAAACTATATTAGAGACATTAATACATTTTTGGGACTTGGTACAATTTTCTGAATTCACAGAAAAATTAAGATTCTCTTATAAGTCAGTTAAGAAATAAAAGCCTAATTCAGCTGCTATGAAATAAAATGTAGAGATTTACTATTAAGAAATTGAATTGTGCTCTCAAGAGTTAGTATAGAAACATAATGATATTACTTTGGAAAGTGTCTAGCAGCTGCTTTCAATATCCTTGGTTTTGCCAGGATTTTTTTATGATATTGCAAACAGCTGCTCTTCTAGTACACAGTATGCCTGTCATCTGTCTGTCAAATGATATCATTTCAGCATAAACAAGGAACAGTTTGGTCTCAAAAATAGGACATAGTCAGCAGTCAGCGGGCGAGGATTCATGGAACCTATTCCCTGTAAAGAAGGATTCATTATTTCTAGCTCATCTGCCTGTAAATTTCTTTCTTGCAATAACTGTGTTTTGTGTATGCAACTGGAATGACCTATTCTCCTTTGCAATTTGCAGTTGCAGATTGTTGAGACTATGTGTTATGTAGAAGCTGGGGCTTTTGGCTGAGGTGTGAGGGAATTGGCTCTCTCTAATTGAGACCAACAGGCAGTTACTTGCCAAGGTCTCATCAGGAAAGGGCTTATTGTTGAGTGACTGCCCCGTTGATATCCAGGCTACAGTGAGTCTATCATTTTCCTTCCCAGTGCTCTTTTACAGGGCCGAGTTCTAACAGTCTTCCTGTAACTGCATGGTAAGATGGTCAGTCAAGTGTGTGTGTGCATCACTGCCAGTGACAGTCTCTAACTAATGTGAGCCATGGCAATGACTGGGAAGCTATGACACAACAATAGGTTTATGAGCTGGCTGCTACCACTCAGAGAAGAAATTTTGGAATGAGAAAAGGCTTGTGAAAAAGTAATTTTGTGAAAAAGTTCATAAGGATGTCAGCGCCGTGTGCAACAGCAGTGAAAAAGCAAATAAAATATTAGGAATAATTAGGGAAGGAATAAAAAATAGAACAGAGACATTCGTTACAGTACTATATAAATCTGTATAGCACCTGCAAACAGCACCTGTGGTTTGGTTCTTATATCTCAAGAAGATTACAGTAGAACTGTAAAAAAGAAGAGAGAGAGGCAAAAGGGATGATCAAAGACAAGAAATATCTTTCATAAAAGGAACAACTAAACAAAATAGATCTTCATGGCCTAGACTGGAAAGGGGAAGGAAAGATTAGAGATCTATAAAATCATGACAGACAAAAAAGGAGATAAATTCAGCTTGACAGTGGGAGTACTGCATGGACAGTCACCTTGTCTGGCAACCATTATCTCAGTGCTTGACTGGAGACTCTGAACAAGAATCCCAGTGAGTGGTCATGTAAGTGTAGAAAACCAACACTCCAGAAAAGGAAAGAAAATACAATGCAAAAGATGGCTAGTACTCAGGGCCTAACATGGTTTCAGGCTGAATCTCTGAGGCATGGTATAAATTATTTACACCTTCTGTCATCTCTCAGAGAAGGGAAAGAGTTTCTTCAATCCTATGCTTGCCAAGCTGCTGAAGAGGGCTTTAAACAAGAGCTGTAGGGGGAGAGGAACTTCAATCCATCCCACCCCCACCATTTTGATACCAGTGCCAGCAATAGATGCCCAGAGTCTGGAGAAGGATCAGAGGTCAGCAGGAGAGCACCTAGAGTGCAGCACAAAGGAATTTAAATCACTTTAAACCAGGAAGTCAGCTTCACTGGGGGCCCGACATAACTGCCTCTATGCAAACGCATGTAGCATGGGGAATGAACAAGAAGAATTAGAGAGGTGTGCACACCTGCAGGGCTATGATCTTACTGGCATCATGGAGACATGGTGGGATGGCTCCTATGATTGGAGTGTTGTAATGGAAGGATACAGGCTCGTTAGGAAGGACAGGCCAGGGAGACAAGAGACGGTGTTGCCCTCTATGTCAATGAGCAGCTGAAGTGCATGGAGCTCACTCTGGGGATGAAGAGCTGATGGAGAGCTTATGTGTCAGGATTAAAAGGAAAGCAGGAACAGTTGATGTTACAGTGATGGTCTGCTACAAGTCAGCTGACCAGGAAGGCTGAGCAGATGAGTCCCTCTATAAGCAGACAGGAGCAACCTCATGTTCACAAGCCCTGATCCTTGTGGGGGAATTCAACCACCATGATATCTGTTGTAGGGACAGCATAGCATGGCATAAACACTCCAAGAGGTTCCTGAAATGTGTCCGTGATAACTTCCTTCTCCAAATGACAGGGAAGCCAATGAGGAGATGTGCTTTGCTGGAACTTGTTCTCACCAACAAGGACAGGCTGGTGGGGAATGTGAAGCTCAAGTTTCCACTGACTGGAAAAGGGGAAACAAAACCTTCCATTTTTAAAAAGGGAAAAATGGAAGACCCTGGGAACTACAAACCATTCAGTCTTGCCTCTGTGCCCAGCAAGATCATGGAGCGGATCCTCCTGGAAACTGTGCTAAGGCACATGGAAAGTAAGGAGGTGATTGGTGGCAGTCAACATGACTTCACTAATGGCAAATCATGTCTGCTGAATTTGGTGGCCTTCTATGATGGCATCACAGCACTGGCGGACAAAGAGCAGCTGACATGGAATCATGGAATCTTGGAATTGTCAGAGTTGTAAGGGATGTCTAGAGATCATCTAGTCCAACTAAACTGCTACAGCAGGAATGCCTAGAGCACATCACTCAGGACTGCATCCAGGCAGGTCTTGAAGATCTCCAGAGAAGGAGACTCCATGACCTCCCTGGGCAGCCCGTTCCAGGGCTCTGTCACCCTTACTGTAAAGAAGTTTTTCCTCATATTTGAATGGAATATTCCTATGTTCCAGCTTGTGCCCATTGCCCCTTGTCCTATCGCTGGAAACTACTGAAATCATAGAATCATTTGGGTTGGAAAGGGACCTTAAAGATCATCAAGTTCCAACCCCCCTGCCATGGGCAGGGACATCTCCCACTACACCAGGTTGCTCAAAGCCCCAAATCATCTACCTGGACTTGTGCTATGCATTTGACACTGTCTTGCACAACACCCAAGTCTGTAAATTACAGAGACATGGATTTTACAAATGGACCACTTGGTGGATAAGAAATTGGGTGGATGGCTGCACTTGAACAGTTGTGGCCAATGGCTCAAAGTCCAATTGGAGACCAGTAATGAATGGCATTCCTTAGGGGCCTGCACTGGGTCTGGCACTGCTTGATGGTTGTCAGCAACATGGACAGTGGGAGTGAATGCACCCTCAGCAAGTTGCTGATGACATCAAACTGTGTGGTGCCGATAACATTCTGGAGAGAAGGGATGCTGTCCAGAGGGTTCTTGACAGGCTTGAGAGGTGGGTCTGTATGAAACTCATGTAGTTCAATGATGCCAAGTGGAAGGTTGTGCACATGGGTTGGGGTAATCCCAAGCACAAATACAGGCTGGGAGGAGAATGGCTGGAGAGCAGCCCTGGGTGAAGGAATTCGGGTGTTGGTTGATGAGAAGCTCAACAGGACCCAGCAATGTGTGCTCGCAAGCCAGAAAGCCAACTGTATCCTGGGCTGCATCCTGCAAGAAGCAGAGCCAGAAGGTTGAGGGAGGTGATTCTGCCCCTCTACTCTGTGTTGGTGAGACCCCATGTGGAGTACTGTATCCAGCTCTGCGGCCCCCAAGATAGAAAGGATATGGACCTGTTGGAGTGAGTCCAAAGAAGGGCCACAAAGATGGTCAGTGAGATGGAACACCTCCCCTACAAAGACAGGCTGAGAGAGTCGGGATTGTTCAGTTTGGAGAAGAGCAGGCTCTGGGAAGACCTTACAGTAACCTTCCAGTACCTAAAGGGGGTCTACAGAAGAGATGAGGAGGGACTCTTGATCAAGGACTGTAGTGATAGTAATGGGTAATGCTTTTAAAGTGAAAGAGGGCAAATTTAGATTAGATATTAGGAAGAAATTCTTTACTGTGAGTGTGGTGAGACGCTGGTACAGGTTGCCCAGAGCACTTGCAGATGTCTCATCGCTAGAAGTGTTCAAGACCAGGTTGGATGGAGCTTTGAGCAACCTGGTCTAGCAGGAGGTGTCCCTGACCATGGCAGGGGTTAAGAACTCAATGATCTTTAAGGTCCCTTCCAACCCAAACCTTTTTATGATTCTGTCAATTTGTGTCTCAGCAAAAAATAATTGTATCAGTTTTAACACCTTTCAGATTTATTGGTATGATTTATTACAGGGAAGGGTTATCTCCAACTATAATTTAATGCATTTCTTAACAAGTATATGCTGTTTCATACTGTTTACTTTCACTTTTAAGCATTTGAATATATATAAGTTCCAAACTAAATATATTCTAATTCTTTAAAAATATTATCATCAAATGCTATGGGACGACTTTGATTTAAAACTTAAAAATGAAATATAGCAAATTACTTCAAGTAATTCATGTGCATTTGCCAGTTATATGACTCACGGTTTTACATTGTTTCATTTAAATTGTTGTGACAGTCAGCTCTGTAGCTACAGTTGAATAGATAGAAGGATCTAATACGGATAAAATAAATATTTGTATGTCATTATTAGTGCAAGAACGGAGTGATGCCAAGCAATCACTTGTAGCTGTTTCCTCCACTCAAAAAAACTAGGTGGAAAATAATTGTATTTTAAATTCACTTATTTTAACTTGATTCATTAAGGGGAAATGACTGTGACAATTACACAGGATGATGAGGGAGCAATATCTACCATTATGTTTCAAGGCAGAATAGAAATGGAGAGATGTACTTGGGGAAATAGAAAAGGCTTGAAAGGTAAAGGAATAGTGAAGATCCAACTACCTTCCTATATCAAAATAAGAGGATATGCCTCTAGAAGGCATAAGACCTTAAACCTTACAAAGATTTTACATGATTAAGAACCCAATTAAGTGACAAAATATAGTACTAAGAGTAAATTAATTAATCCTATATTTAAATGCATGCATGTCAGCTGCATGTCTATATTCTGATTTAGAAATACAGATTTAAAAATTGACATATAGACATTTAAATTAAAACCTTAGAACCCAGAATCCAAAAATAAGACTTAAGTTTTTTTAAATATCTATGTGTGGAATCTGACCCCTAAGTCATATTTACAATTTTGACTTCTGTATCTGTATTGACACTTATCCTTGGGTTCTCATAAGGACCATGTCCAACAGCTTTATTCTGCTAGCACAGTGGGATGCTAGAAATAAAGACAGAGCTTGCCTTTCTGGAAGACAATGTACTTCTACAGACTGGCCCATGACTATGGAGATGACGACCATAGGAACTATGGACTGCCACAAATCCCACTGTTTCCTGCTCCAACTGCAAAATGTTTTCCCACAACCTGGCTTTATGTTAGATAGACTGACATATAGATCAGTCAGATTGATATATCTATTTGTGCACATCAATAGTACGTAAAAATACAGAAGATGGTTTCCAATAGCATGCACTTCCCTCTCAGGGAAAAAAAATGAAAGAATAAGCACATAAGAGATGGCAATCAATTTGTTTAATGCATTACTGGAAGGCACTCAGGCTTAAGTGATAATAGCAAGAGTGGATGGAACCTGTGTTGGCAGAATAGGATATCACAGCAAATAACTGGTAGAGATGTTACTGTCCTACTAACACCTTCTCATAAAGAATGTTAATTTCTGTGAAATCACCATTCTATGCTCATTCAGTAAAAAAGTTTGACTGTTGTTTTTTCCTTAAGTTAATTTGGGGTTTTGCGAGTTCTGGACAGCTGTTATAGAAACAATTAAACATTTCCCTCAGTTCCAAGGTTCAATGCTCTAGACCTTCATTTGCTCATTATTGCAGTCTACCATAATAGGTTTTACAATTTGGGTATGTTTTTATCCTCAAGTTGTGAAATGCTGCCTTGTCATGTGCTATTACAGCAAGTGTGTAAAGATTTCTATACTATTTATTAATGATCTGTTAAGAATACTACTGTCACGCACAATACTTTCCAAGCGCAGAAGGCAGACAAGGTTTTCCTTCTGAAAATGTGGATAAGCAAGATACAAATTATAAAAGTCTGAGTGGTACATAGGGAGGAGGCATTGCAATAGAAATATACAAATATAGTTTGCATTTGGTGAATAACCACTCAGTTAAAAGGGGCTGTCCTTTAACTATCTCACAGACTGCAGCACGGGCCTAAAAAAACCCAGGAAATACTATTTTTTTTGCTCATCTATGTAATGTTGTACTTTTTATGTTTAGTCCTTTGAATATCAGGCAGAGACCCACCACGAAAGCATTTAAATATTTAGTGCAAGCACTGTGAATGCAAGTCAGCACGAGCAGAAATAACTTCAGGGGTTTTTTTATTAATTATTAAGTTATTAAGTAGTCTTGTAGTTCATTTGTCCCAAGAAACTAGCCTGTTACCATACTGTAATAGAAGGACTGAGCGGAAGCTATCTGTGACAGTTCTAAATTGTGTCTCTTAATCTGAAATGGATTTGTAGCTTTTTGGACAAAAAATCCCCCAAAAACAAAACAAAAAAAACCCCACCAACAAATAAACCCCACCCAAACAAGAAGCTGGGCCCAAACAGAACTTATCTAAATAAACTTAAATAGTGCCAAACCTTAACCCAAAGCCACACTGGAAGTTATCAGGCAATAACTTTCTCAAGCCAAAGGTGGAAATTTAGGGGACTTTAAGAAGGAAGGATGGCATTTGAAGTATTGCACAATAGAAGTAATTTATCATTGTATCTCAAAGACTCATTTCGACTAAGCTAAATCCTGTATGTTTAGTATTCATGAAGTTAGCAGCAAAAGCAAAGTGGAATTTTGTTTATCCACAGTAACAATTGATGCATTATTCGCGTACTAGAATAATCAGCTATGTGAGACAGACTTGTTTATGCAATATTATTTGTTACCACTGGAATTTACTTGATGCTGGGAAATCTTTTTGAGCATCTAGCAATTGCATTTCAAGATGACTGAACAACCAAGTTTCAACAGTACATTCTCTCTGCTTTTAAAACTATATGATCAGAAAATAAGTTTACATTGAAGATGGGTATTTTGGTTAATTTATAAATCCCAACAACTTTTGCTTTCTGCATCTGCATCCCACTGTGACAATGTAAATGGTAAGCACACCTTGGTAAACATCTCAACCCTATTCATGACTCCCATACTCATTCACGCATTGAACTCCCATTGTCTTCACGGGGAGTGTCACTCCCAGTGACTACAGTAGAGGCTGAAATGTATTTGAGGCTCTGAGCCAGAGTCCAAAACATCAGTGCTCAATTTGCAGGCAATCTTCATTAACCAAATGGCAGTAGACAAGTTGACTTTAGTTATTTGCTTTTTTAACAGACAGAAACATTTAATTTGTACTGACATATCTTGGCATAAAGAAAAATTCATACCCCCATATCTTCAAGTCTAATCAATCACAGTAAACATAAAAATAGTGGGCTTTTTAATATTACCAAGTTCAAATCATTTGTTAGCCTTTAGTTTTAATGTATAGCTTCATGTCACTGTTCGTAAGTGGGACAATTCCCATCCCTAACCACTGGGAGGTAGCAGATGTACTGTGCATTCGCTATTTAGAGATCTCTAGAACTGCACTTGGTATGTCACCTAATACACAACCCTGTTGATCCATGCTGCCCAAGGATATTTCTGCTCTCCTTAAATTTACTTAGTTTTGGTGAAAATGGTACCTTAGATACACTACAATTGGAAAAGACCCTCATATGTTATATATATCAAAACTTAGACGTGGTGGTCAATGTTTCAGCTACTGGTGAAAATGTCAGTAAGCAAGTTGCTTTTTGAAATCTGTTTGCAACATCTGTTGGAGAAATGATTCAGTGATTTGGATTCCACATAGGGTTACCTCTAAAATACAGTAGCTGTTCTCTTCTCTTGGTCTTATTTGGTATGAACATCTCTTTTCAGATGAGAGAGAATTTCTGAGCAATACAGGTCTTACTGTTTTACTCAGTGTAATGTACACAAACAATTGAAAAAATAATCATCAATACAAACACTACTGTGATAAAATATTTTTCTTTGTATTTTGGTTTTCTAGTGAATAAATATACTGCTGTAACATTAAATAATTAGTATTTACTGGGTGACTACACGCATCAATCAGAGAATTTAGTCTAAACATACGACAAGAAAGGGCTACTGTAAACATTTCAACACTTCTTTGTTATTTTGTAAATATCATGAGAATAGCTCTTTCTTTCATATTGTTTATTAAAATGTAAAAAAGCCCACTTGTACAAATGAATTATGGATAAGAATGGAAAAAATGTGTCATACTAATATTGTAGCTGGATTTTGTTATTCCTTGGATAAGATCATGTGAGCAGCTGCACTGACTATATTCTGTTCAGTAAGGACAACAAGATGGAGAAGAGAGTCTACAACCAGACAGGAATTTAGGGTTACACACTGAGCTGGTAATGCCCAGGACTTGAATTACACACAAATGTATAGAAGTGAGGGGGAGTTACAAGTAATTTCTTTCAACATGCTAACTCTTATCAACTTAAAACAGCAACACAGCCTGTTTTCATAATTTCTCCTTTCCCCTAAGAAAGCTTGTAACTATTTTCTGTATTCAATGTATTTATTAATAACTCTAAAGTTAATTGCATGGTTTATGTTACTATAGCTAAGTTTCCCATGGCTCCTCAAATATGACAGATAGTGGCTTAGCAACCTTAACCTCCAGTTCCCTCAGGATCTGCAGATGTATCTTATCACGTCACATAGATTTGTGTAAATCCAGGCTCCTCAGAGAGTCTTGAACCCAGTCTTCTCCTGCAGTGCACAGTTCTTTATTCTCCCAGTCCCTGCCTTTGCCCTAACCACCACCACTTGGGTGGTGTGGTTAGAGAACTTACTGGCAAAGAATGAAGCAAAAAAGTCATAGAGTTCCTCAGCCTCCTCCACACCCTGGGTAACCAGGTCTCCCACTTCCTTTTGGAGAGGCCCAGATTTTCCCTTAGTCTTCCTTTTATCACTGACGTACCTATAGAAGCTTTTCTCATTGCCCTTGAGTTTCCTGGCCAGATTACAGGGCTGTAGCTTTCCTAACCTGAACCCTGGCTGCTCAGACAATTTCTTGCTATTCCTCCCAGACTGCCCATCCTTGCTTCCAACCTCAGCAGGCTTCCTTTTTGTGTTTGATCTTGTCCTGAAGCTCCCTGTTCATCCTGGCCTCCTGTCTCTTTTCTGGGATGCATCGCTCCTGAGCTTGGAGGAGGTAATCCTTGAATATTAACCAGGTTTCTTGGGCCCCTCTTCCCTCCAGGGCTTTCTCTCACTGTACTCTATAAAGCAGATTCCTGAGGAGGCCAAAATCTGCTCTGCTGAAGTCCAGGGCAGTGAGCTTGCTGTGTGCTTGCCTTGCAGCCCAAAGCATCCTGAACTACTGCCTAGTCTGAATTTTAATTAGGCTGGGTTTATTGGATTTCAGACACTACTACTTACAATTCTCATATTTCATTATTGCTGAAATAGGTGTGAAGTTATTTTTCAACATAAAGACATTTTCTAGAACAATATTACTTTGCTCAGCTAGGTGCTTATGCACGATTTCTTTAAATTTATATACAATGTTTTAGTGATGAGCTAGGATTTGAATTACAGAATAAGTTCAGAGCTTCCTGAGCTTTTCACAAAGAAACAAAACAAAATATATTTCCAAAGTAGTTTATAGATTTAATTTTGCAATTTACATTTTCAATTCTAGATGAGCCTGGGAAACATAAAAAAAATTTCTTTAAACAAAAAAATCTTTAAGAGCTTTACCTTAGAGGTTTGATGAATAATTTTTAGTCTCATAATTTTAACTCAATCAGACTAAAAATTCAAAGTCTTGCTGTTTTGGTAGACTCCAACACTGGGAAACGTTCTGGAAAATATTTCTCCTCCTGTAATTTAGTTCTCCTGTAACTCTTATTTTCCCTTGATGTTATATTTTAAAGTGTTGAAACCTACGTAACACCTCAGAGGTATGCTGGTTTTGGTGAAACTCAGTCTTGTTATGATATCAGAAAAAACACATAGCTATACAATGTGATAAACCCCTTTACTTATTTTAGTAGTCTAAATTTTTAATTATTTATGTATTTGTATCTATATTTATTTTATTTAGGGGTGTAGAAATGTCAATAAGAACACCGCTTAATAATGCCAGATTCTAAAAAACTCCAGAAAAGTCAAATGGATTAAAAAAGATCCTTTAGAATTCTTCTGATATCAAAAGCTTCAACAAACTATATTCACTCTTGAAAAACAACCAGTTTTCTTCAGCCACTTTTTTTTTCTGAGCATGGATGATTAGCAAATGCTAGTGATGCTAGTGATGTCCAGTTGTTACAGTTAAAATAAGATCTGAGTGAAATTATTTTCTCAGCCTGATGAAGCTTTTAACCCCTTAAGCTCTTCTACTCCTCTATAAAGTTGGACAGCAACACCTATTTTCCAAAAAAAATAATCCAAAGTTTAATCAGCCAGAAAAAAGGAAGCTGGAGGTCAGTGATGAGGGCTGTTGTTCCTGCGAAAGAGAAAAATATCTGTGTTCTATTATTAGTCACAGAATTAGGCATTTATTTCATCCACTGACCTAGTATTATACTTCCAAGAAGACCTGGCCAATTTTCCATTGAAGTGAAGCAGCTCAAGCATTTCTTTGAATTAATTTAATCTGCATATCCTCAACTGTTTTATCACTAGCTTGCCTGTGGATTTTTACAACTCAATTAATTTCATACCTACGAAATCCAAAAAGCTTTCTTGATAGTAGTACAAGCTCTGGACATAAATAATTCCATCACTGAAGATCTCATCACAGGGTGGAATTGCCTTCAGTGAGGTAGTTCTGAGGACAAAACCTTAATTAGGGGCATGATAGAGGAATAGAAAATTTGACTTGGGAGAAAGTTTTTGGATTTTTTTGGTTTTTGTTTCTTTGATGAACAGCTACGATGATGAATTCAACCTTCTACAGAGGAATTTGTGGTGGAATGTGGATGACACTGCAATTTTATTATGTTTCAAAAACAGTTTTGGTAATTATGTGATCAATACTGAAAACCTCTTGCCATAAGAAAAGCGCATGTTTTAATGAAAAATAATATGTCTATAAATAATTTTTTTCTATACTTAGATTTTAGAAATGTGCAGACATTCACTTCCTGTGAATCTTATGATTTGCTTCAGATTTAGAATGCAGTTATGCCAAAAAGGCTTTGAAAACAGCCATCAGCATTATTTCTTATTGGTATAATCTTCAAATAGTACATACTGGCAAGAGAGGACAAAGCAAGTAAATGAATAATTACTGTTATGGGGTGGACTCTTCTCACAGAACTCTAGTCCTGAACTTGATTTACAATGTATTTTTTGTTTAGATCTATGAGACACCAAAACCACTCACTTTGATCTATTGATTTTTCAAACAATATGTTTCAAATATTTAGCTTAATATGCTGTGTTTGAGAGAATTTGTCTCTCGGCTGTCTATAGAATGTGACACACTAATTTGAAACACTTGCTAGCAGTTGTTAAAACAGACTAGGAGATGTTAAGGAATACCAGGTAGTGTTTTATTCATTTCAGAAACTCAGTGCCAACTGGCACATCAGCTTCCATTTATCCTCAAGGAAACACTTTGGAAGAGAGGCCTAGGAAAATCTGAATGATTTATTCAGTCTGTAAGAGTATCAAGCCAAACAGCCCTTGTCAATCCCTTTCAGAGTTCATTCTCAAGCCAATGCCCTCAGGTAAATCCAGTTTTATTATGTTGAAGAGAAAGTTTGTGGAACATACAAAAAGATGTTTTAAGGCTGTGAACTCTGTACCACAAGCCCTTTACTCTTCCTGTAACAACCATACACATTCTGCTATCACTGATATGAGGACAAGCCACTCTGAGCTGTGATTTGAGATCTACCAAATAGAAAAGAAGAAAGCATTTCTTCATATTTTGGCATAGTTTTACTCAAGTAGAAGCAAAAGTTATAGTCCTTTTTGCTGGAACAGGAAAGTTCGTGTGGTGACCCTAGCAGGAAGAACTACCAATGCTACTGCAACTGAACCATGCAGATGTTATCATTATCCATAACTCAAAAAATTCAGTGACATTTAAAATATTTCCTGTAAAACAAACAAACAAATGAACAATTTTAATCTTATTAGTAAAGACTGAAACTCAAAGACTGTAATATTTCTGTAGATAATTTTTGGCAGTGCCATTCTGCCTACTTTGAATTCGATCAGCATGCAAGAGTACCAGCTCAAAAATTTTCATCCTTGTAGTTTATGTATAAAATTTAGCATATAGAATGTACTATCCATTTGAATTCGTTTCTGTACTTTGCAAAAACTGAAGTAAGACACATGCCCCAGAGACACAATGAAAATGCGACAGAATTAGATTCTCCTGCCACTTGTACTGACATGAGGACGTTAATTCCATTGATTTCAGTCCTAGAATATCTATTATATGTATTTACACTTAAGACAAAACATTGCATGTTTCATATTACACATAGTAAAGGAGAAGCCTCTAGATGTGTGGTTGATAAATTTAGCATAATCTTAAAATCATACTTTATAGTACATAATTGTATGCAAAATTCAGATTAGCCAGTGGAGTGTGTGAAGTTAGTTGAGAGAAATGAAATCTCAACACTAAATTAATGAATAGATTATCAACAGCTTTGGCAGTTTATTAGCTGCCTTTGATAAGGTTACTTGAGACAGCTTACCTATGTAAGCTACATAGTTAACCCAGATCAGCAAAGTGAATGTTAAATCCTCTTTTTTAAACATTTCTATCGGTGCTCTTAAAAAGTGGTGGGATATTTAATTTATTGCAAAAATTTGCAACTTAGCACACTTTGAAGGAAAGTTTGGAAAGAGTCTGAAAGCAGAAGACTGAAGAGATGTCCATACAATGGGTAGCAGGGTATACAAAGACAGTCACTATAATGAACAGGCAAAGGACCATATATTGATCTGAAATAACACTGAGATTAAACTCAGAAAACTGTAGCTCTTTTGTACTGGAAAGTAGTTCCATGGAGAGTAGGATATTTTTCCACTCATCATCTCACCTCTGAGTCTTTAGAATAAAAAAGTTTGAGGAACAGGAATGACTAGATGAATCTTCTGAACAATCAGAAAGACTGGCATTGAATATTGTGCTTAGATTTCACCATGTCCTTATGTGTCTCTAATTTACTGAAAAAGAGATTCTGAAAAAAAATGTTTTGTTTTGGTTTTCTTTCCATTGTTGAATAGAAATTGTTAAATTGCAACCTTTTGGTATAATCATTCTAAGATTAATTCTGTGGGGAAAAACATGCCAAAGTATACATACTCAGAAGCCCAATTCAAACCCAAGCTGTATCTAAATGCAATACTATAAGATTAATATTTGGATCTTAGTTTCCCAAGTTATTGAGGTGTATATCAAAACCTAAGTACTTGCATACGCTCCATGAAATCAACAAGCTTAATACTTTTGCCGAATCACAGAGTAAATTACTATAGGTAGGCAAAATTAAGTATGTGATAGTCAACTAAAAATTTCAGGAAACTGCTTACCAGCACAAATAGATTAGGCTTTAATCATTTATTAGGTTGTAAAAATTTGTTTCAAAATAACATGGCTAAAATGGGCTTTATTGCTTATTTCTAAAAGTTACAGAAATAATCCTGCAAGCTCTGCAGTGTTACATGTTCCTGTTAGACGCCAGTATAATATCTTTAAAACTATGACCACAGACAGTGACCTCCCTCTGAGGTTTGAATTGATTATCTTGTATAAGCAAGATAAATAATCTTGTGCAGTATGAGATTTTTTTTTTTTATTTTTGTCACGGAACACTTTGTTTGATTTATGACTGAAAGCGAGGTGACCTGCATGACTGTATTATTTTTCAGAGTTACACAAAAAAGAGATCACTTTTTGTCTGAATGACCATGGATCAAGGCATCACATGATAAAGGCTGAAGAAAATTTACAGTGTAAAAAGCACCACCAAACAGGTCAGTGGTGAGTTGATTTGATGTTCAATGCACCCCACAAAGGTGATTAACCTTCTGATGTGTTTGTCCTGTTGGACACTTGGGGTCAGGGAACCATACAGATTTGCTTAGGAAAGATTAGCACATATGTAGGATTCAGAGTTGTCTGTTCTACAGAATAGAAACTAGTGGGATCTGACTTAAGAAATATAAGCAGAAATATATGAATTGCTATCATAGCAGGCAGAATTCTTAAAGATGGTTAAAAGTGTTGCCAGGTTGTTTTCTTTCATTAGATGACATCCAGACCTGCTCTTACTTTTACTGTCAATCAAAGTCTTTGCCCTGCTTCCAGAGATCACTGGATCCCACAGGTAATGCAGTGGGGTGTCAACACTCAGTGCTTGTACAACATAGCCTGCATGACTTCTATATTAGTAACATTCAGCCTTAAGGATTAACAATAGTCCATTTATCCATATTTACAAGTTAAAATAAGTACTTTCTACTATTTTCTGAGATACTAGCAGTTCACTCAGCATTTCTATATGTGTGGTCTCAACTCAGTGTCATATATGACTCACTGCAAACACAAGTATCCAAGTCTCTTTACACAAAATGAAGGGACCCACTTTTTTGAATACCCACTATTTTAATAACAGCATTATATAAAATCCTTTAGTATTATTACCGGTAGTTCTGACCTGTTAAATTGCTTCTGTACATTAAAATTCAAGCTGCGTATTTAATATTTGAACTCTAAAAGTCAGTAGAGAATTTTAATGAATATTTTCTCCCATGAAAGTTTTTTTCCACAGTCCAGTAGGTATTGCTAGAATTCCACCATTGCTATTTGTATTTTCTCTTACAGTATCTGTCTAAAAGTGTATGTTCCATGTTTTTTCCTCCTATTTCCATGTGGTAGGCAAAGATATTCTGTGACTCAAAGAGCATTAGCAACTGAATAAGCCTTTGAGTGTACTGAGAAAAGCAGAGAGATGGTAACAGCCACATTTCACAGCAGTAGAAAAAGTGCTTGTGTAGCATTCACTGGCATAGCTGAGCATATGCTCTCCATGGTTCTTTAGTCATCTGCTTGGAGTGGGCAGCAGTACTGAGGAAAAGACAATCTGTCTCTCCGTTAATGAAAAAGTATCTCTATAAAGTAGAGCTGATTAGTATAAGGGTAAACTGTTCAGTGACTTCGAAACTGAAAAACATGAAAAAAATCCATGACTGCTGTAAAAAAAGTATTACCTTTTCTGCTTCAGTAGCTCAGATATTTATGTGAAACACAAATACAGTAAAGCTTGTAGTCCTTGAGTACTTGAAGACAGAATGCAAGAAATATAAAATATTTTTAACTAAATACATCTGGAAAATTTAGCAAGTTATAACTTCTTTCATTTCCTCTCAAGTATAATACCACCTCCTTCTAAAGCATGCCTGCAGCTCAGTACAGGGATGCCCAAACCAGCTTTAGGGGAGACAGCAGAGGCAACGGACTAGGTCTACAAGTGCTAGCGTATGAGCTAATCAGGTCTCATTTCTCACCTGAATACCTTGACTCACACAGGGCTCTGTGCTGCTGCTACTGGATTGCTCCGTACAAACACACTCAGCTGTGCAGATAGCTCTACTATCTCCGTGCTTTTCCGCTGGCTGCAAGGCAGGCATATTCCTTATATAGATCTGAAACGGCAGGTGGCTGAGCAAATAAAAGTGAAGGTCCAATGCAGCAGTGTTACCATGTTCTTTCTTACTTTTTTCTCTCACAAGAGAACATGCTGCTGGCATTTTATCTGACAACAATAGTGACAACATAATCACATCGTAGATGGGGCTAACACCTCCTTCTTTTAATAACATCGCTCAACAGTGAAATCCATTTGAATTGCTGAAAGAAAGGGGGCAGAAATTTTGCCAGCTGCACAAACCCACATATTTTAAATTTTATAATTTTCTTGTGCCAGGAATCTGCCTTAGGCTGAATTTTAGCAGATGGACAAAACAGCTCAGTTTTTTTTTTTTAAAGGGTTAGACAAAACGAAGTATATTTCTCACATATCCAGTTGTGGTAACTTTTCTTTTTAGAATTTCAAGGATATCCAAGATTTTAAGAAAAAGTTCACATTTGATGAAGTATCTTTTGGGCAGGAAATAAGCCCTGCTCTTTCTTCCAAATATGTATACAAATTTTTCCATTTTGAGTTCAGTCAGGAATGGAACCCACTAAACCCACCATTCTCCTGTTGCTAGCAAATATTTATTAAATCCATTAGCAAAATGGATTTGTCTGTCTAGCACAAACTCCACAGATGACACCAAGTTCTGTGGGAGTGTGGATCTACTTGAGGGTAGGAAGGCTCTACAGAGAAATCTGGACAGGCTGGATCAATGGGCCGAGGTCAATGGGATGAAGTTCAACAAGGCCAAGTGCTGGGTCCTGCACTTGGGTCTCGACAACCTCCTGCAATGCTACAGGCTTGGGGAAGAGTGGATGGAAAGCTGCTTGGTGGAAAAGGACCTGGGGGTGTTGGTCAACTGTTGGCTGAACATGAGCCAGCAGTGTGTCCAGGTGGCCAAGAAAGCCAACAGTATCCTGGCCTGTGTCAGAAACAGTGTGGCCAGCAGGACTAGAGAAGTGACTGAGCTCCCGTGCTTGGCCTTGTGAGGCTGCACCTTGAATACTGACTTCACTCTTGAGTCCCTCAAAAGGAAAGACATTGAGGTGCTGAAGCATGTCTAAAGAACAGCAATGATGCTGATGAGGGATCTAGAGCACAAGTCTTATTAGGAACAGCCAAGGGAGCTGGGATTGTTTAGCCTGAAGAAAAGGAGACTGAGGGCAGACCTTATCGCTCTCTATAACTAGTTGAAAGGAAGTTGTAGCGAGGTGGGGGTTGGTCTCTTCTCCCAAGTATCAGGTGATAGGGCAGGAGGAAATGGCCTCAAGCTGCTCCAGGGGAGGTTTAGATTGGATATTAGGAAAAATTTCTTCGCCAAAAGGGTTGTTAAGCGCTGGGACAGGCTTCCCAAGGAAGTGGTTAAATCACCACTTCTGGAGGTATTTAAAAGATGGGTAGCTGTGGCACTTACGGACATGGCAGTGTTAAACTTACTGTTGGACTCAATGATTAAAGACCTTTTCCAACCTAAAGAATTCTATGATTCTATGATTCAAATTCTATGTTGGAGCTACCTCCCCTCTCTTAGCTGGAGAGGTTTGGTGATAGACCTAGACCTTTCAGAGTTGTAGATGAACATAACTGTGAGGGAATGAAAGGAAAAGTGCCTGGAAAAGAAAAAATAAAGGTACATACTACTACAGAACAGCTGTTATTGTCAAACATGAATTTTAAGATTAGGGAGTGCTTGAAGTAATGTATCCCATCTTCCTAAGTTTTTTTTCAGTAGGTTGCTTGCAACAGTTCTCAATGTACAAAGGACTACAGAGTACCTAAGTCTGTTACTACCAAATAGATCTTCACTGATGAATTCTTAGTAGTAAATATATATGGTTTTAAGACATTAGCTCATGCATACTTTGATCATAGGCAATTTTTTGAAACATATACATATGAATGTATATGTTCCTGGAACAGGCTGCCCAGGGAGATCGTGGAGTCCCCTTCTCTGGAGATTTTCAAGACCCGCCTGGATGCAGTCCTGAGTAACATCCTCTAACATGCTCTGGGCAATCCTGCTTCAGCAGGGGAGTTGGACTAGATGATCTCTATGGTCCCTTCCAACTCTAATAATTCAGTGAAATTCAGTGAATAAGCTTACTAAACACATCTCACAATGCACAACAAAAGCCTAGACTTTGTTTATAAATTATGTCACAGCATATTTTAAAGAATTATAGACGGCTTAATGTGATTTTCAGAAACCATAGTTACCGCTTACTGTGATTTTCAGAAGCCATAGTTCTTGCAAATTGCATGATGCTCTAGGAAGCCTCTCTCTCATGCATGTGTATCAGTGACACATGGATTTTAAAAAAAAATCTATTAAGCTTAGAGTACTCAGAAGAATGAAACTCTGAATGCAAAGTATAAATTGCAACATGATTTTTACTTCAGTGTTTCAATGCATAGAAAGGATCCATCACAAACTTATGATAATCTTTAGATGGAGAAAGACAGACAGGGGCAGCACTTTGGGGACTTTCTTATTCATCTTAAATAGAAAGTGCTCAAATACAGCAGTAATAAAGAGCAGTAGAGAAGTAAAAGAATGGTTAGTGAATAGCCAATACGAATGAAGACAGAGATTACAAGATTATCCAGGTTGCTGAAAAACATGGAATTCAAGAATAAAATCTGCCAAGACACTAACTTACAGAACATTAATTGGGAAGTAATTCTTCACACAAATGACATTCAGAGAATGTACTACTAGATCACCTACAAGATGATAAAAAGTGCTAGGATTCTCATTTGATTAGAAATATTCAGCTTAATCAATTTTGTAATTATACTAGAGTAACAGCCTTGTTCTTTCGTAGACAGGAAATGAGAACAGCGTAAGAAGAATCTATTATAGTCCCTGCCCAGAGAGGCGATACTTCTTAAAGGCAAGAAAAAAGGTGAGCCAAAACCACAAACCTGAGTTTAGGACATAACAGCTCATCAGCAAAATCATTCATATCCTTTGCAGCTTGCCACCCTGTGTATAAGGACAGTTATTCAAGCATTTCAGAAAAAGGAAGTTTTAGAAAAAGATCTTTCCAGGCCTTTTTTCTATTGCTACCACTACCTAGTTTCAAGTCATATTACAGTCTTCTAGTTACCAGATTTGACTTTCCAGCTTGAAATTTTATGCTCTGAAATTCCATGTCTTTCTCACAAAAGGAATAGAGATAATGTTATGTCATCTAAGATCAACATCATCTACCATCTGTAGATGGTAGGAGATCTGTCAGGATTACTGTCAGGAGAAGGTTGTTGTGCTTTTAAATGCCATTGCAAACAAGCAAAATAGGAGAACTCCATGTTAATAAAGTGCCAGATACCTATTTCCTATGTCTATCTGTGATTGCTGCACACGGCATGAATTATCTCACAAGCTGTGAAAGTCTTCGAGGTTATTCTTCGCCTTCATTTTGTGTTCCTTCTACGTCAAGCAGTATCTTGTTGCAACACTTTGAAAGATCCTATATTACATAGACTGCTATCCCTACTTCTCTAAAGACATTTTCAGCTTTTTATTATATCTTGCTTCCCCCGATGCTTAACTTTTCCAGGCAATGTTTGAAGGCAGATATACATTCTTTCTTATTTAGCCTTTTTCTCTTTCTTGTATCATCTTATTTTCACCTGGAGATTGCTCATTGTTGCGCAATCTTCTCCCTCCTTTCCTTACAAAAAGCTCCACACCCACAAAAAAGATCCCCAAATCACCCATCCTCTGAGTTTTGCTAAAATAAATTAAATACTGTATAAAGACTGCCCATGTGGTGTTTTTCTGTTTGGTTAACCTTTGAGTCTAGTTCTTCCATCACTTGTACAGATGAATAAAGAGACTTACACAAGCATGATGATCTCCACTGATCTATGTGTCAAACAAACACGTTTTCTTATCTCTGTGTATGCAGAGGCACAAAGATGAATGGCTGTGTGGCAATTCCATCTGTAAGTGCTTGTGTCTATCTAACTTTTATGCAAAGCAGTCTTTAGCAGTAATTTTTACTGTACTGAAAGTCATTTGGGAGAATACAGTCAGTTAAAAAATTATTCTTGAATAAAAGAATAAATATACAGAAAAGGCTATAGGAAATAAATACTGAAAATGCCTTAATCTTCTGAAGCTTTACATATACTTACTTTACTGCTGTGGATACCTACTATATATATCCTTTCATAAAAGTACAAGTTCTATGCATTTCTTCGACTTACCTTTCAAAACGAAAGATTCTTCATATCTTTTCCTGTTTGCACTTAGAGGGAATGTTTACAATCATCTTTCCCTTAATATTCCACAGCTGCCACCACTATTTCAGCAATACTCTGGTTACAAGTGCATTGATAATTACTGCCAGTGTCAAACTTTGAATTCCTCTGAGCTGGCTTGGATGTTACACTTCATGTTCTCAGTGCTTCTACCATGATAGCCCTGGGGAAGCAACTAACTTACATCATTCATTTCATAAAATTTGGGTTTTCTATCCAGTCTTACTTTTCCAGAAGACCTGAACTTGCTACAGACACACACAGTCCCTTGTAGTTCTGCGGAGTCCTGCATGCAAGGCTCCCAGAGGCATAGAATTCACATCCAATAGTTCATCTACAGAGCACTGCAAAGGCTGCCCGTGTTCCCTCTCTGTGAGATTTATTGCCCATACAGACATCTGCCACCAACTGCCATAGTCCCACTATTGTCAAAAAACAACTTCCCACCAGCCTATCCAAACCCCTAAATTTAGGTTCTATACCTGAGGTCATATGTGTTTTCTCCCAGCAGTGACCCAGGGAAAGAAAAGAGCAATCACTTTTTATTTTCCATTCGTGCTGCTAATTGATTTATTATTTGATTCATATTTCTCTTCTGTAAGAGGTATGACTCCCTTATGGCAGTTGCCGTTTCCTCATGAACCAATACTACAACTGGAAAGGGAAAAGATCACCTTAGAGGTGGAACTTCTTGACAATAATCTACTTTCCCAGTGGGGTAAGTCAAAGAGTATGGGAATACGCTTTCAAACCCCAAAGGCCAGTGTCTGCAGTAGCAGTACTTACCTCCCAGTATTTATGGCAATCCAGGAGGTTATGTTTGTTCAGCTGTCCGTCTTCTGCCGGCTGTGATAGATGTTACCCCTCCCCTGCCGCAGAGACGCCTTTGGCTGCAAGGAAGTTGCTGGCGTGAAATGGGGGACAGAGAGCCTGACAGCAAAAAAAGGGGACAATCCTTCTGGAGCCGTGTGTTCAATGTCACCGTGTAGGCTGCACCTCTGAGGCAGTGCAACCAACAGGGAATAGCGCCGCGTGTTCTCCTAATTACGCACGTTAGAAATTGAAATGCGCCTGCCACCAGCACAGCTAACTATGAGTAATGCAGTAACACTGAAAAATTATTACGTAAATAGGTATCTCAAAGATTATTCCATACATGGGTATCTCAAGATCCAGCTCTAGATTAGTGCTCTAGACACTTTTCGACTCCTTTTTAGTTGCTGGTAAAACTGAAAATTTAAGTCAACATGGAAAAGATTTATACATTCAAACTGTTTTCTCCAAACTACTCATTAAAAATACAAACACTTCTCCGCATTTTCAATTTAAAAAAACTATTCTGGAAAGTTATAAAAAGCAGTGCAGGTTTAAAGAATTGTTTTGAAAGTCTTCAGTTTTTTTTTCCTTTCTTTTTTTTTTTTCCTTCCCATTAATGGCATAATACCTGACATTTCTTAATTTTCAATAACATGAAGATCTATCTGCAACTTAGAACCAAGTGGAGCAGGCCTTTTTTTCTTTTTTGGTAAAAACTTAGCAAGCATCAGCTTTTGAGATTTTAGCTTACTCCTTTAAGAAAGATCCCAAGAATCTTTTCAAAAGTAGTATATTTAACTTAATGAATATTATATTGAAGACATATATTAGTCCTGCAAGACATTGCTCTGTATAAGGAACTGAATACAAGACACAACATGCATATTGCTTGCTGCTAGTGTCTACATCCATTAAAATATGAAGGTGAAGTGATGGATCTTAAGTACTTAAACTAAGTCAATCAACACACAAGAGTATCTTGCAGGATTAAAACCGACAACCATTAAAACCTTAACTAATGAACTTAAAAGTCAACAAGAGGGCATTTTCCAGCTATCACTAAAAGCACCCTAACAGTTGTGACAACCTGAGCAAAATTAGGATGAAAAGGTGGGCAAGACTGTTGATTTCTGGAAAATCAGGGCTATGGAAAGAAAATTCTTTAAAAGGTAGAACAGTATTTATATAGTACATATAGTGTAGCGTATAACATGCATAATGCAGCTAAATATTTGACAACATATACTTAGTAGTTCTGTTTTATGATGATATTCCCGCATTATTGAAATATGCAAGTTTTAAAAAAGCATGTATTTATTTGGTTCTTGAACTTCCAGGGGGAAGAGATTTTCAAATCACAAGAACTTGTTGTTATGAAGTGATTATACAATTATGTAGGAACACTGTGGGCAACAGGAGTAAAAAGCCATTGTTAATGTGAAGTTGCATTCCAGAGGAATTAGAAGTTTTTGCATTTTTAGAGAAATGGTGTATTTTTCTCGTATTTAGGCCCTGTATTAAACAGATACCATGTTTTATAGAGAAATTATTCAGAATATCTACATGTGTTGTGTCAAATCATAGTTCTTGAAATCAGTACAATCATAAGACAGATATTATATTAAAGAATGAGAAATATGGAGTCCACTTGCATATGAAATAAATGAAAAAAGATTTATTTTTACCATAGCAAAAATGTAAAATACTTTGTCAAAGCTATTTAGCTGGTCAGCTGAACATTTGTCAGAGAAAGTGACTTCATGATTTCTAAAGCACTGCAAGTACCCAACAATAGAGACACTAGTAAATATTAATAAACAATTACCTATACACCTACAATTAAAAAAAAATCAAATTAGGATTTGTTTTCCACCTTTTACTTTCCTTTTTAGGTGGTGTTTTCTCCATAAAGATTGGATAAACAGATAATAAATGCTAGCATTAAAATAGTGTTCTTCAAAAAAAGATAAGCACCCAGAGCAGACAAATGTTATATAAAATTTAGAAGCAATTTGCATAAGTAAAAGACACTCTAGGGAGTTGGTAAAATACAATAGGGTGCTTTTGGACTTTAATTTGACCCTGGGACACAGGCAACAATAAAAGCTTCCTGTCCCACCTTATCACTTGCTGGGAAGGACCACACTCAGCTGTTGTAGTAGCTGTTCCAGCACTCAGCACCAGGGCAGAGCTGAACACCAAGATTTTCCAAGAGGTAAATCACGGCTGTGGCTTATTTATAAATAAATAAGCATGTTTCTGTAGAAGTTAGTGTAGCTGAGTAGACAACTTAGTAGATCTCAGTGCACTGTAATTAGTGTTGGCTACCAGAGCTTCCTATGATCCAGCAGATTATCCATATGAAGACTATGCTTCTGTTTACATGTACCACGTGTTGCTACCTACACACAAGCGTGTCTTGAACCCTAGGTCATGTCTCAGAGCCATTTCATATTCACAGTCTTTGTTCCACAGAACATACACCACTGCCTGGGATTTCTTTTAAATCATGCTTTTAACTCTCTCTAAGAGATGTATTTCCCACAAACCATGTTTCTGGAAAACATCAGATCATGGCTTTTGGGAACAGGCAATAGGGAAGAAGCTGCTTTCACAGTGTGCAGCAAATCTGTGTGTCAATTACGTGGTCAGACAAATTTAGAACTTGAAACTTCTACAGGTTGAGCACATCTGCTCTTGTTGATCTTTATAGAAATCATCAATATCATATTTACACCAGCATTCACGGTGGATATTCAAACTGTACAACAGGGTAAAAATGACAAAAATACGTCAATGGCTACCACCTAACATTCACACTTAAAAATGCAATTGGTTTGTGACAGGGATATCTTTCAAGGGATACTAATGATTGCAAAAGTAAGATTCTTCCTTCTTCATAAACACTATGCAATATTAATATAAGTTTTTTTGGCAAACATTTGTTACCAGTAAGTATGTATGACTGAATATTCATGGGAAGTAATGTAAGCAAATCACAATTATTTTATTGTGAATTTCCAAGTGACTAGACACAGAAAACAGCACATATTCAGTATTTGAATTAATTGTCAATTTAGGTTGCACAGCTAGTCCTATAATTATAAATATTTTCCTTCCTTGACAATCCTGCTTTAGCATTTGACTTGATGGTGAACTTCTGCTGATAAGTAATCTTAAAAAAAATCTCTCAAGGCATAAAACTAAAACTTGAGAGACAAGAGCTTTGTTCTGCAGTCAGGCGCATCTTAATGTGTCATCTCATAGAAGTCCTGTTACTTCTCTGTGCCCCAGTTTCTTCACTTAACAAACTACATATGCTTCAATATATGGGCTGTTATTTTTTTAATTTTTACAGCTGAGCTGTTCTGGATATATTTGGTTTATATCAAAATGGGAAAATATGAGAAAATAAGAGAAATGGAACTGTATTTACTACAGGCATAAAAATGAACTATGTTTGGCAGAAAAGAAGGAAACTCATTTTGAGGTATATATTAGTATTGCAGTTTTAGAGCCATATAAAGCACTTGAACGAATGATGTTAGTGAATAGTTTGATAGAGTCCAATAAGTAATCAAACTAATCCATTACAAAAACATAAAAGAGCCTGCTACATTTTTAGTAGTGATTCATTAACCTAGCACAGAGATACAAAAGGAAAAGGTTTTTTTTTCTTGTTCTGCTAACACTGGTTTCTTGGTAATTTCATTTATCAATTTCCTTTTTTTCAGTGTCTCTCCTGACATAGTAATAAAACCAAAATCAAACTTGACACAAAACAAGCTACACTTTTAGCTAAAATGTAGTCTGTGACCTTTCTACCATATATAGCCCTAGTGTGGTCTTCAGAGCTATTCACACACACCATGCCCCATTACTTCTCTTTCTGTGAAACCAAAATTCTCTCATCTAAAGTAATACTTTGGCCTGGGCCTCAGGAGAACAATTTCCTGGCTGAAAACATCATATGTTATTTTGACCTGGAGAAGAATCCATTCTCCCACGCAAAAACTACCCATTACAAAAATCCTTTCTTGTTCTCGCAATCTCAGGATTACTATTAAAAATTGTAATAAGCTGAGATGTTAAGGGCATTTATGCCATGTAAGTACTTAAGACAAATAACACTCGAACACGCACAAAGAATTATACATTTCTTCTACGTAGAATAAAAATTATAAAAATCTATTATTTGATCAGAGGAAGCACAAAATATCAAAATATCAACTTTACAAAGAGACTTGTACTGTGCAGTTTATACATATACTGTGTTCAAGCAGCATGCAGGAAATATGTTACATATAATAAAGGTTATTTTGTCACATTAACTTCTTTTAAATCATATGATATTTTGATGTAATAAACCGCTATTGAATCTATATAATGCCACCAAAGGAAAGAGTATTTCCAAATTCTTGTACTGTAGAAAGATGTGGAAGCTGGGCAGAAGTAGTCATTCTGGTATGCCTGCTAAGTAAGGATAACACTGACAAGTGAGACATTAAATACAAGCAAAAGAAAAGTTTCATTGAATAAGAAAGTGGATGTTCTTGCTGCACACAATTTTCATCATCCAGACATGAAGGGCCATCACCACTAACACAGTGTCCACCGCTTCTTCAATTAAAGGAACGTACACCAGAATCTGCTTAGGGCAGCTGCAAATGTCTCCATTTCACTGTTCTCATTTACTCCATTATGAGCCTATTATTTCCTCCTGCACATGACTAGCTGTTGTTTATCTTACGCTGCGAGAGACCACGCAGGTCAAGGGCTGCACACAAAAGTCCTCTGAAATAAGGAGTGAAGAAGTTGGAAAACTGCTTGCCTTTAGAGAGGAAAGTCAACTTTGCAACATCTACATAACCGAAGTGTGGAAAGTGTCAGTTCCACCAACGCTGATGTGGTGAACGGTGTGAGAGCGTGGAATGGCACGGCGTGACTTAGCCTTTCCATCCCTTGCCTTTGTGGGTTTCTGTCAGATACGGTGTGAGCTAATTCTGTCACAAAGCTGCAAACCAGGAATAATTCCTTACTTTTTAATTATCATTTGGTGACAGTCATTGGATGAGGGAAGGAGGCGGACATCATCTGGGGATAAACCAGTAAGAGGGTTTTGTCTGTCAGCAGCTGTGCATGAGCCATCAGCAGCTGTGAGCACGCTCTTCACTGCTTTCGGATAGAATCACACAGGGAAGTACCACTCCAGATGGGGAAGGTTTACGTGTGTCAGCTCTCAACCAATCGCCCTGCAAGCGCGCTCCTTCCCATGCTGGTCACTGCCCGGCCTCCAGCACGCCATCCCGCTGGAACCTACGCTCGCCATCTTCTTCCACAGTAACATCGTGTTCACGTTAGCACCTTCCACGCCTAACACAGTGACGTCACCCAAACCCGGTGCGTTTGAGTGCACTCAAACATTTCTGTTAGAGCTGGAACCGATGAGAAAATTACCCGGATCCGGTCCTGAAACTCAGCTACCCAATGCACCTGATGTGTACCGTGCAAACTGTGGTGTGCACATTTGCACATCTGTTCCTCTCTCAGGTTTCTTTCAAGCATCTATTTTGTAAAGGACAAAGTGGATAACAATGAAGTGACAAATACCATTGAAAATAGCAGAGCCAAGGTTGGGAGACTTCATTAATTCTTTCTTACTCTGTTTTTAATGTGAAAATGAAAAGCCTGTTGAGCATGTGTGAAAAAAACCACCTATGTCAGGCCAAATGGAGTCTCAGGACCTCCACATATGTGCAGCAATATATGCCTTTATGCTTTTGCAGGTACGCATAATGCTATAGCTCCCGTGGTATCAATTGCAGATACTGATTCTCCATCACTCTGTAACCCAAATTCACCCCTTTTAGGGATGAGTATCAGCATCTCTCAGTCTTCAGAGCAGAAACCAAGGGCCTCCTCCTCACTCATGGCTCATAAACAGCAGCTTACCACTGGCAGAACTGGTGTCTCAGATCCTGCCTCACCCCACAGCCCCCCAAGTACTGCACACCCACCAGTGGGATAATGTGTGTAGAGATACCTGAGGCAATACATACTCTATTTCCTTTGAGTGCGCTTGAGAGTGTCGGGAGCTAGAAACATCTCCCACTTCCCTTCCATCCAACAGGGTTTTCTTCATCTCCTGGAGGCTTCTTAGCTATGCCTGACGTGCTTCAATGTCAGGTGAAGCGAGCCGAGCACAGACCCCAGGTCACTGTTTTACGCACAAACAAAACGAAAACTACCTCTTGGCTGAGGTGAGAAGCTTGCCTCCGCTCCGGGGCACCCCCACCACCCTACAGCCCACAGCAGCAGACCGGCAGGCACTCGTGGGAGCTTGGCTGTCTCCGTGCGACGTGTGTCCCCACGCTGGTGCCCTCGGTCCCCGCATTCTCCGCCAGGGAGAGGTTCAGGGAGAGGGGAAGCGCCTCCCAGCAGCAGAGAGGTGCCGTCTAACCCGGGCAAACTGGTCTGTGTGTGGAAACCAACGCCACCCAAAACCTGGCCCTTTCTCCTCACTCCTACCCCCTCCTCCTCCCTCCCCGTCCTGCACCAGCAAAGAGCAGGTTCGGACTTCACGGTCAGCAGGTGTGAAACCAAAAACGCCCCTCATGCCACCACTCGGCTCCATGGGGAGAGAGACTCCCGCTTCCTGCGCCCCTCCAGCCGGCTGCTCCCCGCAGGGGCTCACCGGGGGAGGGCGGGTGGGCCCGTGGGACCTCTCCACGGCCTCACGCCCAGCTCTGGCTGCGCAGGGAGGACACCACCCCAGGGTGAGTTGGCGAGACACAAACCCACCCGCGCTCCTGCGAGCACGGCCGCCCGGGAGCCCCTCTCCCTCCTCCTCCTCCTCCTCTCCATCCCTCCGCTCCGCCCGGCGGCCGCCGCCTCAGGCCGCCCCGCCGCCACACCCGCCGCCACACGGGGCGGCCGCGCCACGCCTTTCCCCCCCACACCCCCACTCCCACGCCCCGCGACTCCCTCCCCCCCCTCCACGGGGCCCACGCAGGCCACCGCCCCGAGGGCAGAGCCCGCCCCGCCGGCTCCTCCTCCTCCCTCCTTCCCTCCCGCCATGCCCCCCCCCCCCCCCCCCCCC
>JAOTQQ010000019.1:16916357-16935989 GCA_026546715.1 Gallinago undulata | reverse complement strand
TGCCCGCAGCAGCGCCCGGCCGACGCGGGGCCTGCGGGTCCGTCCCGCCTTCTCCTCGCCACGGGGGGTTCGAGAGGGGCCGCAGGCAGCGGTCGCCCCCTAAAATAACATCCCCTCCCTCCCTTTTCCCCAAACCCCGGGGTGCGGGCTGTGTTAAAAAAACACTTGTTCAAGGTGGGTCGGGCGAAGGAGGCGCGCGGCGGCCGGGAATTAACTTTATGCGAGCGAAGGCTGCCCGGGAAAAACGGCGTTTTCCCACGCAAATTGGGAAGGTTCGCGTTGCTTTCGCAGCTGAGTTGAGCCGGTGCAGAACTGGAATAGTCCTGTGAAAAGCAGAGCGAATAAATTCCCGGGAAGAGCTGCTTCCCGTTTAAAATTACATTTCAAGTGAGGGATTATTTCATTGTATCCTCTGTGCCAGCTGGCTGCCCGCCTTTGTAAATTTAACACTCTCTGCGATATTTGCTGAAGAGCGATTGGTGGTGTTAAGCATATTTAGTCAACGGCTTGAACTGAACAGCCCGCATGTAGACAATAAGTGAGTTGCACCCGAGACCGTGTTTAAAAAAGAGGAAAATCCAGAACGTTCAAGAGTTACATGCATCTTCTAAGAGAAAGTAGGTTAAATAGAACATGCTTCCAGTGGGAACAGGAAGAATTACTTCCAAAGTTCTGTGGGACTGTTACGCAGTGAGCTGTGCTAGCACCTTGCAGTCGAGCCCGAGAGCAGTAGAGCTACGAGAGTGGAGGAGCAGGGCAGCACTCAGTTATGACTTGAAATCGTGCTTCAGATCCCTGCTTTTTTCCTGGCTCCCTGGAGGCACTAAGCCGCACTCGTTCTTTTCCTGGAGTACCTTTTCTCCCTCGCATGCCAGCTCAGCTGCACTAGCAGGTGCATTGAGGGGGGAGAGAGCCAAGAGGCCACCCACTCCCTTTCTGCCAGCCAGAGGGGGATGCAGCGGGTCACATCTGGTCTGGTGGTAGTATGCGTAGTGGGTCTGGGGGGTCTGATAGACTCTTACTTACCCGTGTGTGTGCATGAGTAACTTTATTCACGTGAGGATTCCATTAAAATGAATGAGATTGTTCTTGCAAGTAAATTCCCTCATTTTGTTGTAAACTTGGTTTCTGAGTGAGGTACACAACCCAATGATCTTTTGGGCAATAGGAGTTTATGCATCATATTGCCCAGCATGTAACTTTGAAGTAGGAGATAGGTATGTTGATTCTGTTTTGCCACAGAAATGTTTTCTAATTCTGCCCTAATTCTTCCTGTGGTAAGGTTTAGAGATCGTAGCATACGTTTAATAATATTTTTTCACTAGAAGTAAACAACACTGCATCTTTTTCAGGCCTGTTGTCTGCATATTCTTAAATTAACTGAATTTTCTGGGGTTTTTATGATGTGTTCATTTTATTAGAATGGAGGTGTTTGTTTTTAAAATAAAGTTCATAGTCTTTCGTTAGACTTGGAGTGATATGGCCCCATCTGGACTCAATCTTTTAGCCAGTAGGACTGTGTCACTGAGAAATATGAGTTATTTGTGTTGTTTTGCCTGAAATAATTGCAACTGTATAATGGCACTGCCTGTTTTGGGTGGCAGTGTTTGTAGAAACGGGTGAAGAAGTTTTACTATATAGGATATTCATATTTACTATATAGGATATTCATCTTCTTATATGGGTATTGTGACAATGCTAGTAAGTGCCTCCTAACAATGTCTCTGTATCAGAATAAATGTGTATGAAAGTATGGAGTTGTTTTGATTTATTTTTGCATGAGATATATATAATGCTTGTTTAGAGACAAGCTTTAAACCATCCAAAGAAACAGGGTTATTCTAATTTAACCATGCTAATGTTGATATCACCAAGGGAAAAAACTAAATTTTGTACCAAAATAACAAGAAAAAAGAAAAAAACTTGAATATTTTATGGTATCCAAATGTGAAGATTTAAAGTAAGTTTGCAAATTCATCCACTACTAGGGTGTTTGTGAGCACTAATATTAAGGCACATATGAAAATGAACATCACAGTATCTTAAATATAGGCATGCTTAGGAGAATATTGGGTTAATCGTGTAAGAGATGGAAAAATTCTGGTACAGGCTCCTGTGGATTCTCATTTATTTGTGTTTTTCTAGTTCTAGTGCTTGTATGTATTTGCTGGACTACTTTGATGTATTTGGTTACACTTCTTGACCTCATTCTCATGATTTTTATAAAACTGTGTGTATTTACCTACACTGAACAATATTTTGTGGTGTTGTCTGGGGGAGGTGAGCAGCATCCCTCTACCCTCCTGCCCCCCTTTTTTGCTATGAACGGAGTGTGGAAGCTCTGTCTCTAAACTCGGTGCTCTGGGAATCCGTTACTCGCATCCTTGCGGGGCTTAGTCTCTAGTTTTATGGCTCTCCGTCCTGCCTGTATTTCATCAGGCAGATACACCCTTGGAGAATAAATTCAATAAGTATTACATAATTTTTCCACAAGGGGACCATTTTGTTCCTGGTTGTCTTTTCCCAGTCTTCTGAGGTTAGTGTCTAATTTGGAAGCTGTTATGTAAACCGAGCACCTAATGCACATCAAACCCAGCACAAGACCTCTGTTTATCTCTTTGCAGCTGTGATTACTGCGTCTCTAAACTTGGACAAAAAATTCTGTGTAATTGCATGACTCACAAAAGTGAATTTATTGTCAGAGTTTTGGTTAGAGTTTATTGAAGTCCTGCGTGCTTTCTGTGAGATACCGAATGCCTCCGGCTGTCCTTCCTCACGTGTAGAAGAATGAGCCCACAGGAGAACATCGCTGGTCCAGGCTGGTGGCCTCGCGGCTGCTGGATGAGAGCAGCATGAAGCCAGTGGGAGATGGGAGCGACCGCACATGGTTCTGCTGCTGCCATACACGTTTCACTCCTTTCATAGCAGCGTTGTGGGGGATGTCCCTTTTATATGTTACAGCCTTCTGCTACTCTATGTGGCTGTTTTTTCAGGCGATTAATTACTCAGTGTCCTTCTACACGTCAGGAGTTTCTTTAATGCTCAGAGGGCTTGTTGGTCCAGCCCTGTAGCATTTCCCTCCCTCCCTGTCTGTGGGTACAGAGGGAAACTCGCGTTCTCATGGAAATCTTGGTTTTGTTATGACATCAGCTAGGGCATCTGTAGTCCGCAATCAAAAAAAAAAAAGCCAGTTACTACCTTCAGAGTCACAGGGGAGAGGCATCTTTTGACCAGAAATAGCAATGTACGGGAGAGACTGCGTGGTGGTTACAGTTCTCGGTGGGATGTTTGACTTGAAGTGGGGACAGAAATTTTAATTGGCTTCAAGAAGAAGTGAAGTAAGACTGTAGTGCGTAGTTGTCTGGCAGGGTAGCGGATAAGGAGAGGTGCAGGGCAGGCACGTTGGCTGGAGGTCTTTTTCCTGTGTAGATGAATACAAAGTATGAACTCATTTACAACAGGAGCAAAAAAATATCGATGTTTTATGTGGGGAGAAGCTCTCCGGGTAACTGTGCATCTCTTCAGGGGCCACAAAGCCTTATTTTAATGATAACAGAAAAGTAAAAGCATGGATAAAAACTTGAACTGATAATTACAGAGCATAGTGAATAGTAAAGGTATGCCGCATTATTTTAATGTGTGGCATTCCAGTTTCAAAACGTTTTTGTATACATATGTGAGGGTTATCATGTAAATGTATGAGGTTGATCGTATAAATCTTTATGAATCGTAGTCAGCTCTTTCAGTGCTACCTTCTAAGTAAATTTAATGTCAATGGGTTTTGATCGGGGCGAAAGACAGGGTAATATTTGCATGTGTACATCCAGGCACTTACAGAAGAATATTTTTCTGTCTGTTACTATTAAAAAACATTGTTATTTTTTGCAGTTTTATGCAAGCCATCCATGTTGTCATGCATACTTCGCTTGCATCTTATTTTTCCATTTAAGTATTTGCTAAACTGAACGCCATAGTTGTGACGTATTAGTGTGCCTCATGTTTTTTTGTTATGCTTCTCTCAGTTTTGAGCTTACATTTTCCTTATGCACCAATTTTCAATTTGAACCTATCTTTTCAACCTGCCTTTCACCACCAGCAGTCACCCTAACGTGGTAGACTGTGCATGTTATATGTGCAGTGCACACACGTATTTTTAAAATTTGTGCATACATTGGTTTGAAACATATTCTTCTTTGGGACTGGTCTTCATTCTACATGCTATACCTGTCATTTATATTTTAAGAAGCTTAGAGTAAGCAGTTTGTCCCTCTCTTTTGTCACATGTCTGTAAAGTCTCAGTTGAAGCAAATGGGATTTATCTTTTTGTGAGCTGTAACGTACTTAGGTTTATATAGAGCAGTAAAGTTGGAAGGTAATGCTATATGCAAGGAAGACAAAATATGTTGTATCATGATTAAATGTAATTGATATGGATATATAAATGCAAAATTAAGTATATAAATCATGTTCGTTTATATTAAATAGATCAAAGACAAATGAGTGTGGGTTTTAATGGATGCATTATGTCATTGGTAGTGTAGGAGTATGAAATGTCTGTAGTTTTGGATTCTCAAGATAGTCATCTCAGTCTTGTTTCTCAGGATTTGTCATGAGGTTCTCTTACAGTATTAAGACTTTTGTATTATTTGCTAATAAACTGATAATCAGGGGTTTATAATTATACATTCCTTGAACAAACTGATTTTTTTTTAAATTATTTATGTTTTTATGACTGAAACACAGTTTTAGCTAGGGCTATCTTTCATGTAACATTTTCAAATGCTACTGTGGCAACTATAATTTTATTTGAGGAAAACAGTTAAACTACTCCTGTTACATGAGCATTCATTCTTTGTACATGACTAAACATAGACAACCACTTAGTATTAAAAAGATTATTAGTAGTGCTTGGCATTTTATTTGCTGCAAAATTGTAGCATTAATCTAAATAACGAACTTGTAATATCTGAAAATTCTTTCTGACAGTAGCTTATATATTAAGCTTTATAATAGTTCCCCAGGTAAAATACAACTTCCATAAAGGTAGGCTGAAGAGAAATATGATAATGGTCCTCAAATACATAAATGGATGTTACAAAGAGGAAAGAAATTACACAGAAGTAATGGGGTGAAATTGCAGCAACAAATATCTAAATTAGATGCTTAGGAAGCAGGACAAAAAATAAGCAGCAAAATATTCTATTGGATATGCTTTGATGTGGAATATGGGCCAGAAATGCATTAGGTTGTTTTTCATCTTCAGTTCCCATTATTTTTAATATCGAATAATGTCTCATCTTTGGCTGTCACTGATTCATTTGTTATGAAACCTAGTTGACTAAAACTAGCTACTGGCATTTCTTGTTTTTACCAGTTGTAAGCATATATGAATGAAAATGGGTATCTAGAGGTGTACATTGTGCTTTTGGGCTCATGAGGGCCATATATTCTTATCCCCTTCAAGATTTTCTTCGAGAACCACAAAAACAACCCAGCTGAGTCCTGCTGAGATTGGTGCAGCAGCCACTCATCTTTCGGACCTCTAGGGAATGTGGGAAGGATTATTCCTTTGTTCAAGGAAAGCAATTGTTTTATTGATAAGACATCCTTATGTCTCTAGATAATGTAGAATACTAATGCCTAGTTTGAACTCACATCTATTTTGAACATTTCCCAATTTTCATTATGTCCATTCTAGTGCTGGATTAACATTCATTGCATTTCCTTTCACATTTTTTACATGTGAAATTTTACATTTTTTTTACTTGAACATGGAATAAAGCTTACAGCAGAGAAAGATCTCAATAAGCATAACTCAATTCCTCAGTTCTCTGAGGTACTGTTAATTTAACTTGGGCTGTTTTGAAGGATCACTGACAGCATGTATGAAGAAGTACACAAGTACATTTTTTTTCTACATGATGTTTTATTTTAGAATATTCACCTTCTTCGCAATCTAGATAAATCTATTAAATCTACATATGTTCATCATGATTTTGAGATATGTTTTAAAAAAATAATAATAAAAAAAATCAAAACAAAATGTTACAGCATTCTTGTAAGGAATCTAAAAGGTGATGTCTTAGAGAACTTACATGTAAGCCTTTAAACTTTGACCTGGAATGCTCAGTATCATGACACTTCCTCATCATTTTTCTTTTTTTTTTTGAGTGCAGTGAGAAAAAAAGCGCTTGATTAATATTATCTATATATATACTTGTCAAAATTTAGATCTCTTAAGATCAACATCACACGTGGGTCTGTGGGGAAAAAGTACTGATTCTGTTACTCAGACTGCTTATTTTAGCAAGACTACACATTTTTGAATGTGTACTGCACTTTATTTTTTAGGTCATCAAAATAAGCAATGCTTATAATCTTACAATCTTATTTATATTAGGTTTCTTGGACTTGAGTATATGGAGGGAACTGTGAATTGGAATACTATGTGAAAGCATGGAATAATAAATAAAGGTCTGGATTTAGGATTTGGTTTCAGAGTTTTGGTAGCTATGAAGATAAATAAAAATGCACAGTTTGATAAGTTTCTTAGTCTTTTTTGTGAGTGTATAATAAAGTTAAAATTTGAGTGGCTCAGTTTCTGATTGTTCAGCCCGGGACAGCAGAAATAGAGACAAGTGAATTCCGAGGTCACTTAAAAAGTATGAATCTTTACCTCTGCATTCCTGCCTATCTATCTAAGATTGGTGCCTTCTAATATTAAATTAAAATTTGTCAGCTTTTCTTTTGAGAGACTTGGTTTGAAGTTACTGGGAGGCAAAATACTATTTTGAGAGAGGAAGGTAGAATTTGAAAAATGGTAGAAAAATTTACTTCATTTGGTTGTGAAAAAGAGTTATCCTTTCTCACCTCTGCTTTCACTCAACACCATGCCCGAGAGCTGTCTTCTATGTCAATATACAATTTTTGAGATAGAGGAAACTTTTAACCTACTTTGCAATGTTTAATTTTTAACCTGACAGTACAGTTCTTGTTAATTGCTTGAAAGTCCTTTAGCTGTCTATTCTCTGATTCTTTCCCAGAGGCATGATTTAATTTTAAAAATCGTAGTGTATTCAGCTCTAATTAATGGAGGGCTCATTCTAGACACATAGTAAGGTATGTTAATGACCAAAAACTGTATCGGCTGGAATCAATGTCAGTACTACCTCAAGGACACTGTCATTTAGCTTCCATAAAATATCTGCTAATATCTTTTAATCTGATGATAGTGAGATTCAGGCAAGATGCATGATATTTTGCAATAATCTTATTGCCTTGGCTAGCAATGCAACTGGAATAAGTCTGGAGTAAACTTGTGTTTGGAAAATGTTAATTTGATTACAAAAGAAATGCAATCTGTTTCCATTACATGTTTATAAAAATCCAAAACAACCCACAAACCATTTATTTATGCCAGTGAAGTTCCCACAACTGGAGTTGCATCATGTAGCTAAGAATAGGATTTTGTTCTTTTTTTATTTACCTATGTTGTTTATGTAGATACCTTTTCCAAAAAAGCACGTTATTTAACAAATATTTTGTTAATTGTTGGAATTTAGCATTTATTCTTGTTAATATCTTTTGTTCTCAACTGAAAAAGCACAGGTTGATTTATGCTCACAGTCAAAGCTAGGTTGTGGTTTTATGTTGTTTTTTTGATTTTTTTTAAATAATGTAATTTAAAATAGTGAGTACACATAAAAATTGTTTCTACTGCAGCATTTTTTTTAGGTAGTATTACTCTTTTTCATCCAGTTCTCAGTCTGAAATCCACTGAAGCTTGCTCTGGTGCTAAAGCGCCCGTGTATAAAGAGCCCCACAGAAATAAAGCGTGCCCTCACAATATCAAATCTTCCAATTCTATACATAGCATACTCTGGCTGCCTCCAGTCTTTTTCTCTCCTGTCAGCAGTGTGAAGAATGGAAGTATTGATGTTTCCTTGGCTGGTTCTGTTGTATCTTACTGTAACTTAACAGATCCTCCAAGAAGCACCTCTCTTTATGGCATGACTGCAGCAATAGGCGGTGTGTTTCTGATATGATCTGATGTTAAGCAAACCTGTAGATTGCAGTAAATTTATGGTAATGTATCACAGGATCCTAATAACAAATGATTATTCTAACTTGCTCTAGGTCAAAGCTATGGAAAATATACAGAACTTACATATATAAGATACATAAAAGACACATAGAGTAAGATCTATCTAGCTGTACCAAGGAGATGGAATAAATGTATGTCTGCAAAACCATGGAATACAATCAAGCTTTCACATGACTACTGAGAGGTTTTCCATCAGGATCTTGAGTTACGTCCATTGCTCTGTTCATCCCAGGAGGACTTAAGATTTCTGTCTGGTAGAGAAATTACTATGAAGCCAGTAGTTGGTAATAATAGCCCCTAAAACATCCTTTGACTGCCTGAAAGTATACACTTGCAAGCTTCTGATTTCTCCAAACACACTCTGGACTACAGGTTCCTTGGGATGGCTGCATATGGTCTTGTTTGCTCTTGATTTCTCAGTGAAGACAACAGCCATGCCAAGCTCGTCTGCCACTCTGGTTCACCTTGTCTTTAGTGCCAGACAAGCTCAGTAGTAACACAAAGGTTTCCTTTTCCAAATAGGCATTAGTCTTTTAGACACAAATTTGGAAGAAACCATAAGTAGTAAAATAAATCAAGCATATACCTCAGGTTTCGATTATTAATAATTGGCTACCCCTCTCGTTACCAGCCTTTCCAAGAATACTTCAGAGATGTCGTGTTTTTCAGAGGTGCATGTCCACTGCTCATGGAAACTGTTATCGAGGTGACTCCCTAAGTACTGAATCCTGATTTTTTCCATCTTTTATTTATAACATTTCTTATGATCTAATTTTCAGGTAGTGAAATTCTGCTATAGCCAATTTGCAGTTGTCATTTGAAAGTTAGCAAGAGCGTGGTGATATCATCCCTAACAGATTTTTTTTTCTTGAAAACAACTTATCTTTTCCCTCATTCTGTTTTTCCTTCTCCCTCCTACATCTTTTCCTGAAGATATAATTAATTCCTTTATGCAAATGGAAATGATGCATTGATGCATTATTTTTTTGAAATTTCTTATCTCTGCTATGTATTTTCCCATTCTTACTGAGTCTGTTAGCTAAGAGGTACTGAGCTGTTGGTTCAAACTAGTAAGAAGTTAGCCTAAGTGTTCTTCATAGTCTCTTGAGGTATGTCATTAAATAACTTGTTGTATTAATAAAAAAATATTTCTATATACATTTTTTATTTCCCTTGACTTGCCTTGGCTGGCAGCTTTTTGTTGAGAATTGCAACCTGATGCATTTGAGCACGCTGTTACCATAGACCTAGTAACAAGATTGTCCCATCAGCTCATTTATTGCCAGCTTGGGAATTCTAGTGTTGCATACATCTATCACATTAAAGGTATAATTATAAGAAACACACTTCTGTAATGCAAAAGGAGTGTGGTATCAAGAGTAAGCACTGCCAGATGGTAGGCAATCTAACAGAGCATTTTAAAAGGGTCAAAATCGAAAATGTCTGAAATCCAATGGCTTATTAAGCAATAGATGTTGCATGTGTGGGACAAGTGAGAGATAAGTAACCTAATTTAAGTGCCCACATGACCAAACTTGACTTTTAATTGCATGCATTCTGTCAGTAAATGTCTGAAATACATGTTTTTACTAACTTAGAGGTGTTTTTTGAAATTTAGAACAGAATATTAAATGCAGTGATATACTGCTGGGTACTGAAAAGTTGAGTAGCATCTGTACACGTTCTTATTGTGTATTTGTCGAAATAGTGAATTTATTATGAAGACTGATCTCTCTGAAATGGAAGAAGAAATCTAAAAACAATGTCAAGGTTTCTGTTGTTGAAATGAATTAAACACGGGACCTAATAATTGAATTATTTCATATGCATGTTACTTAGCGAGTAATAAGTACTTAGCAAGATGTGAACTAAATATGACACAAACGATGACTGAATCCAATTAAATGTCTTTGATTTTAGTTTGCTATTTAAAGGTATTAGCTATGAGTTTAAAATGTCTTGCCTCCCTTTAAATTGTCCCCTGTTCCTGTTTCCTAAAGGTAGATTTTCTGGTCGTCTGCCTGTATGCTGTGCTCTATCGTTCACGTGAAGGCTAATTTTCTTCTGTTGAGGGATGATTCTCATTAAGACAGGTCTGAGAAATACTCCCTCAGTATTATGCAACCTGTCAGTGTTATTCAGCAGTTTCCACCACCAACGCCCTCATTCCCCAGGACCGTATGAACACTGCTCGATGTGACCATCATTGTTTCTATGATTTCTAAGCTGCAGCCAGCTTTTACATTCTCCACAGGCTAGACCAAATTTATATTTCTGTGGAAAGGACGGGAGAACTGCAGTGAACTTCCACTCCCACACTTGTTCCTTGCAGCGTGACAGAGTTCAGACTTGCTTCAGGGAAGGGGAGCTAGCTTTATAGCCCGGGAACGCAGGTACCGTGAATCTGCATAAAATGGCAGCAGATGTTCCTGCTGGGGCTACTGACTTGTGATTCTGTAGAGTGTCACTGAATAGCAACTCATCTTAACATCCAATGTACATACTGATTTTTATGCCACTGGCAAAATGAGCAAACGGAATGTGATATTTAACTTGATTTCATGTTTCCAGCACAAACTTTTCCATTTCTGGAACAGCTTTGAAAATGTCAGTTTTACCCAGTGCTCTGCACAGGGTGTGCAAATCTATAGGATGTTAGATGAAGATCCGCAATGGAAGTCAGGAGCCTATCTATCTTTGGATTTCAGACTGAGCTAGGGACCTAGATACTAGTAAGCATCTGGACTCTGTGTCTGAACATCTTTCAGAATTCTAGCCATACGGAGCCGTAAATGGTAAAACTGATTTTTAAAAAACGTCACCCATGGGTGCTGAGATGGGTGCACCCATTTGCAGAACTACTATATCAGAATAATTTGAGTATGCTTCATGTTCTATTTATGCCATACTACATATTTTGATTTGCAATTCACAGATCAATATTTTTTCAAAAATTATGATGAAAAGTTCTATTAATCATTTTCCCCCCTCAATTTCTTGCTATTCTCCACCAATGAATTATTAACATCTATTTGGCTGTCCTAATTATTACACATCTTTAGGTTAAACATGTTTGAATGGTTCATAACTCACTGTCCTCCAAAAATGAATTATAAATATTTGGCTAAATTAAATTTTGTTTTTCTGAGGGAAATTGGCTTGTGGCTAAAACCTCTTCTGAGATCTCCAAAGTAAAATGTTTTCCTTTGCTGAAAGGCAGAAACCTATTTATTATATTTAGGCAACTTCATTTTGAGTGAATATGGATGGAAGATAAAGATGGACATCTGGTGTTTTATTCAGCATGGTACAGGGAAGCTCTTTTTGGTTTGCTGTATCAAAGCAACAGTCATCTGTCTGTACGGGAGTAAATGGCTTCCTTGGCACTTTTGCTGTTGTTTATAGTTCAGGTCATAGGTTCCTGACCAAAGTTGCTGTGAGTGCTTATTTTAGAGGCATTTATCAGTGGCTATGATTATAGGCAACTTTACTAGCAGGCAAACACTTTCCCCCGTCACCCTTGACCTGTACCCTGTGACTGATCTCGAGAGCAGCACGAGGGCTGTGCCATTGTTAAGGAATATGAACTACTTTCAATGCCCAAAGATGGGAGAAAGAGAAATTTTTCACCAAGAGACTTCAAAGTCAACTGTGAAAAACAAAACACTCTAACAAATATAAAGTGGAGAAGTAGATTATTAAATAATTCCCTTTTATATTTTTTTCTGATAAATATTTATAGGTGAAGCATATAACAAAGCCTGTGGTTAAGTTTGAATAATTTTTCAGATCTTAATACCTTTATCAATCTTTTATTTTTTGAGCTGAAAACTGACATGTTTTTCTGAAGCATAAAGTAACTTTTTTTTTTTTTAAAGAAAAAAACGGTGGCTGTGGAAGAAAAAAACTTTTATCTAATATACATATTTTGTGTAACAGCTCTACTTTGGATGGTCTGTCTCAATGAAGATAGAATAGAATTTTAAATTAATCTACATATTGGTAACAAATACCTTCCAGTGGCTCAGCAACCATTTAAATGACTGAACTAAAATAAAATAATTAGCAAATGTATTTCAAGCCAATAATCTACCATAATTCAATAAATACTTGCAATGCATAATTTGTAATTTTAATACGTACTGGTTTTAGAAACGGGTCTTTACTATCTATTTCAGTACTGTGTATACATGTGACAAAGTGTAATGGAGCCTGTTTTTCAAATTGCAACCAAGTGATGGATATGACCTGCAGTACTGCTGCTGGCAAAGGTGTACTGGAAGGAGGAAAGGCCTCACTGCATGTAAAGGCAATCTCTTGGAGTGCTTGACAATGCAGGTTATCTCCTCTTTTGCACATAAAAAAAAAATAGAAGTAATTACTATTAATAATAAGAATTAATAAAAATGATAAATAACAACTGTGTAGGTTGTTTTGTTGGGGGGGGGTTGGAAGGCATCTGATTGTTTGTTTATTAAAGAAGGACCAAAGTCATTTCATTGAAAAGAACTTTGTCTCCATATACTGAGTTAAATTGCAAAAGGGCCACTCAGCAGTTGCATCCATTACACTGACCAATGTTCATGAAATGTCGGAGGTGGAAACCTGGTTTGTAATCCAATTCTCCACCCGTGGCTGAGCTGCTCGCAAGGGCAGCACATGAGGGTTTGCTCAGGCCCCCTTGCGCAGAGTTTGCTGGAGCATTAGAGGATAAATAGCATGAAAAGATGGCAAGAGGAGCAGAGGTAAAACTAACAAGATCATGGTTACTTAAGCCAGTAAATAGAACGTCTTGGAACATCATCTATTCTCTTTCTTGTTTGCTTTGTTTGCTTTTCTGGGTTTTCCCTTTTGTTTGAAACAACAGAATATCAGGTCTACCTGATCACTGCTCTGTCTAGCTGCATAATTAGTTGATTTGTTTAGGCAATGCAGGCAGAGTGCTATGCTGTCGAAATGATGGTAAGACTCAAATGCACAGTATGTAAACTGGGATTTTGTAAAGAAATGTTAAAATTACATTGCATCTGCTTAAGTATGGTGGAAGGCAAATGGCCAGCAGAGAGATCTGGATACAAGTGGAAAAATGAAAAAAATGGGGATTTCTGAATGGAGAAAGAAGAAGAAGGAGAAACATGCAAGAGCTGCATTTTATTTCTGGTAGGGACAGGTGTTTCAATGTATGAAGTATGAAATTATGTTTTGTAAGATAATGCTAAAACTGAATATTGAACTTCCTAGCTGACCATTTTCCTTTATACCCACTCATTAGTGCAGAGCTCCTAAGGTTCATCACCCTGTAAAAAGGGGTTTGTAATAAATACACATGGGGAAAGGTATAAGCAAGCTTGTGGAAGACTACGACTTTCATTTCGTAAAATGTTTTGTGTTGTGCACATTGTATTTTCAATTGGTTGATGTTTAGATAAATTGATACGATGAATTCAGTTAATAAAATAACAATTAAATAATCAAACTAAAACAATTTTTCAATGTGTATATTTGAGCCTGTACCTGAATGTCTCCTGTATCAGCTCACGAATCAAAACTGGTCAGCCCAGATGTTGAAATTGCAGAGTAATTTCCATCCTTTGCTGGTGAGGATGCGAACCTATATATTTACTTTGCATAACACTTCTGGCATGGATACTTTCAATACAGTATAATCTCTCAGAGTTGTTCTGCTTTGATGGAGCAGAAAAGTGACAATGCTTCTCCAGTCTACTGGTTGCCTTCCCTTGGAAGAAGGTTTTGGTTCCTGCTCTAGTTTATATTTGTTTAGGGAAAGAGAACATGTCAGCAGTGTACCTCTCTTCAGGAGACACAGCATGGCTTGGGGGTGACAGATTTCCAAGAGGCATGAGATCCTGATCTCATCTGCCCCCTGATAGATGAAGAAAGTAGAATGGATTTCTCTAGGCATTGGTGAGAGGTCTCGGTATTGAACTCTTTTGCAAAAGGGGATGCACATGACCTGACCATCATGTTCCTCTGTTGTGAATTTGAGCTTTTATTTTCCATTACTTGTCTATAAAGTGTCTGAAATCTATTTTCCTTTTTCATCAAAATGTAAGTAAAAATGAAGAAAATTATAATTCTGATTTATTTGAACACAGATTTCTCAGTTTCTCATGTTATTTTCACAACAAGCACAAGTTATATTAATATATTTTTAAATGCATAAATATTTTAATTCTATTTAAGTACCTTTTGAAGGAAATGATTTACAGCAACATGTGATATTTATGGATTACAATAAAAAAACTTACTGATTCATAAAATGTACTTACACTTACTTTGAAGGGTTGAAACATCAGTACTTTTTATACTCAAAGAAACGTAGGCTTTGGAGGCAAAAATGAGCCATAAATAGTTGAAAAGGGAATAATAATTTAACTCGATACATTTGTGCCATGTTGATTGCTTTTTCTTCATTAGAATCTTGTACCTCTGTTTAGAAACATAAGGGCTGTATAAATATTCAGTCATGTGTATTTGTTTTCACTCATGATGTAGGAGTACAAAACCCCCATATATAATCCGTCAACTTGTTTTGTACCTATCTATAGTTCTTTTACACTTGTTCATATCTCTGATTTTTCCCTTCCTGAGTTTGAAGACAACCTCTTTTTTGTCAGCTTAAAGATAGTGTCCAGTTTTGCCTTCAATGAATGTGTTCAAGAAATGATACACCAAATTCTAGCAAATGAAAATTCGTGTTTGCAGCTGCTTGTTCAACATTCTGTGTCTTTCAACAGTTATATGCACAAAGCCAGTTTTACCTCTCATTATCAGAATATATGTCAAGTGAATCTCGGTGTCTTATGTGAACCAAGTTGGTGGTCCTCATCATGTTTTCTTCCTCAGAGGTATTCACCTCCAAAAACTAATTGTCCCAACACATTTGGTGATTACAGTGCAGTCTCCTCACCAAATCTGATGTCAGCTGTCAGTAGCTGTCAGTAGCTACAGGGCCATGTCTTCCCCATCATTTTCTCTGAAGACAAGTAGAGAAAATGGACTTTTCCCCATCAGCATAAACTTTAAAGGTTACACTCATAATTGAGAGATCAAATTGGTTAAAAAAAAATCTATTACAGAATATTAGATGATACTGTCTGGCTTTCTTGGTTTTGCAAGGGGATATGGGTTGTTACCTTCCTTTTTTGCATGATACTTTGTTGAGAAGAATTACAGAAGGCTTCTCCCAATTTAAGCCTCTGAATTTTTACTTAGCAGAGAGGCAACCTAAATGTCATGTTTCTAAATGGCACTCTTAAAATTACTGTCACTACAAAATTCTTAATTAATGCAAGTGTTCCAACATGAAATATGAGATTATTTTGCAGCTGAAATATTTTTAGATCTGTCTCTTTCAAACTTTCTCTCATGCCTGTGAAGTGGTCATTTCTAATTTGAGAACGTGAATCTGTATTTCACAGTGATCCACTAGAAGTTTGCTGACACTTAAAGAATCGGTATGTGGCAATTTGCAATTGGTTTAAGGGCTGGTGGTGTGAAACTGAAATAGGTCAGTTGGGAGTCCCTAAACAAAGTGTTGCCTGATACTGAGAGGCCATGGTCTAACAGTTTGGACAGGGAGGGTAAATTTGAGGAAGACATATTACTTGTGCTATGACGCAGAAGCAATCTTGATGATCTGAAATATATCTGTTTTGATCAGCACACGGGCCAGCATAGACAGATTCCATTTTTTTTTTCAGGAGAAAACTCATTTGTGAGTCCTGACACTCTTCATTAGTAGATTCTCCTAGCTGGTAGCTATCCAGACAGGAGCACCGCCCTGCTTTTTCACCGAGGAATGGGGATGAAGAAAGGAGGTCTGTGTAAAGATGGTGGGAATGCAAAAGCAATACCAGAGCACTCACTGCTCTTGCCCAAGGTTAAGTGGAAGTCAGGCTTTAATTCTTCCTACTGTAGCTTAATAAGTTTCTCTGGAAGAAAAGCAACTGCAAACATAGATGTATTCAAGCAGTTGTGGTAGGGGATTATTGGCTAAAACCAAAGAGACTCATCATTAAATAATATTGCCATATTATCTAAATGTCTCTTTGTCCTTTCCTTCCTTCTCTCCCATGTGCAATGAGGGCAACATTACTTCTATACCTTCATTTCTCAGAAATCTGAGACTTAATTTGTTAATGCAAGTAAAATAATGTGAAAACTGTAGACAGAAGTTACTGAATGTGTATCAAGAATTAAAAATCTTGTGATGAAATGTACACTTGTTAAATATTAGTTGAATTTACTGAAAAGATACATACATATATATATGTATTAGTGTAATGTTAATTAGTTAATTTTATAGTCACTTTCTATGGGTAGTACTGTGATTTTCTTTTCTAGTAATCAAGCCTGAGAAGCATTCGAGCTTTAAACCTAACCAAATGCTGTAACCAAAGCCTTTTGAAAGTAGTAAATTGCTGTTCATTGGCTTCACTGGGCTCTGATCACGTCCCCCGAGAGCTGCATTTATCTAATCATCTGCCTTGTGCATAGAATCCCAACTGAGCAACAAATTGAAGATCTCCACTGCTAAGTGCGTTTAGTTATGAGATAAAACTCAAAAAATCTGTTTGAAATCATGCAAGTTCATAATTTTTAGATATGTTCTGTGACTGTGGAAGACTCAGTATTGCTGAATCTTATTAATCTGTTTTTGAATTCCTTTTCTGCTACCAGGTAGGAGGAAGTTGCATCAATATTTAAGAAATAACAAGGCACATGAACTGGATCTCTAAGTATATATGACTAACCTTGAAGTGAAGGACTTCAGTCTTAGTCAGGAAACTGTTAGGCTGAAAGACTCCCAGGACTCCCAGCTCCACCGCTGCTTATAATTTGGGCAGGGAAACTGAGTTTTCAGAACACCAGCCTCTGCCTCATCCCAGACTGACCAGTTCCTGGCAGGTAGAGAAAGCCTTTCTGCTGCTTCAGTGGGTTACCTAGCTAAGTCAGTGAAAGCTCCTTAAGCTTGATATGTTTTAAATTAAAAAAGAAGAGCAATTACTGATGAATTTTCACCTGAGAAAGTCACAGCCTTCTACTTAATAATATTTCTGCCCTTCAACCTCGGCACTTGAAGTGTAGGAGATGCTGTTAGTACTGTAGTGTGGCTTAGCAATCGAAAGGGATGAGCCATGAAAAGGACTCTGTTTCAGCCTTACAAAATTCCTTGTTTGTTTTTACTTAACATAAGCTAAAAGCTATCAGAGCGGAAATAGAGGAGAATAAAGAATATAACCCAACAAATTCAGGAGAACACTTTATCTTAAAAAAAAAACAAAACCAAACAACAAAAAAACAAACAACAAAAAACCAAACATCCCCCACAACCTTTTGTCTTCTTAAAGCTTTGCAAAATTAAGTACATTCAAATGAGGTAAGTTATACCTGTACAGAAGGACAACACAACTTCAGAAGTAAGCTGTTTGCTAGTGCAAAACTTGCCAATGTAAAGAAGTGGAACTTCTCTAGTCATTTTAATGTATTTGTATAAATGTGATCACACAGATAAATTACAGTAAATTCTAAGTCTGGAAAGTTTAAACTAAAAAAATTGTGAGCCAAAATCAGGAACCAAAATCATGGAACCACTCCACGATAGATTTGCAACATTTAAACAGAACTTGTTCCACGGAGAATGTTAAATGCAATATTTCTGTTGAAATAGAAGGAAATTCATATTTAATTTCCATGTCTTTTTCCCAGAAGAAGCATGCTTTCTTCTAGGTGTGTATATATGTAAGAGAGAGACAGACGGGCAGAATGAAAATGGAGAGCTGGGCAGAAGGGAATATCCTCACTTTCAAGTTGTGAAAAAAAATGGTGATGATTTTCCAGAAAGTTTTCAAGCACAGGCACCTGTGCAATCATAAAAAGAATTTGAGTCCCCTGAAGAAAGCCCTCTCTTCTTCATTCTTCTGTCCTTTCCAATCCACCCCAGTAGTTATCCGCAAGTTGCAGATGTTTTCAGGTGTGTCTGGCTTTGATCTCTCTTACTGAAAGATTAACATAGTTGCACAGCAGGAGTAAGATGCCATGTCCTATGAGAATCAATTTCTGACGTGGATAATACTAAGTACGTTGTAATAAAGTTTTAAAGTACTTTTATTTCTACGAAGATTGGTTAGTTTTGTATAGCATATTGATTTTACTGTTAGGTGAACTGGTGATCCATGAAAGGAAAAGAAATAAAGCTGTGTTTGAAGGTGAGATAGAAAAAGCCTCAGTATTCATTTCACCAAGCATCTGCTAGTCAATCAAAATATTTAACTAAAGAGGAGCTTTGTGAAAATTTTTACAGTTCTTGATTCTCTGAATGTGTAGAGTGAAGTCGTGTCTCAAATGCATCAGGTTTGGTTTGAAAGTTATATTACTAGCGATTTGAATGAATGTCTTTTTCAAAGACCTTCCACTTTATAACATGGCTGATGAGTATTTGTGACTAAATTTCATGAAGTTTTACTGGTATGTTTTGCTCTTTTTGTTAAATAATCAGACTTATGATCTTTCTGGAAATTCGGAAAACTTGATCTTAAGCAAATCCCTGCCTGGTCTGTTGCCTTAAGTTATAACACCCAGTGCCTTAGAGATGCTGTTTGCTCCACTATGTGGTTTGTGAGACCACGAAAACTGCTGGGTCAATCTGGGTGTACCATAGGGAAATAATAAAGAAAACAAATCTGAATGACTTTTTACATAGTTGTCTATACATCGAATTATGGGGCAAATTAACTAACTTAGAGCTGAAAGTTCCTTCTTTAAGAGTCAGCTTTCTTTGGGTTGGATATTTTAAATGGAAAATAAAGCGCCTGTTAGAATTCATAGTGCCTTACATTATTAAGCTCAGTACAATCATTGATTAATTAATACTAAGTAGTTCTTTATCATTGCTTGGGTATGCACTCATTTTGAACAGACTGTTCATCGTGTCCAAGATAGCCTGTGGCAATAGATAAACCACCAAAGCTTCAGCACCATGTTCCAGAGCTGTAAAAACCACCATATTATTACTGTAAGTTTCAAAAGTATAGTAGATAAATTATGAGTGAAAAGATCACTGAAAGATGGCTATGAATCCAACTAGTTTTATTTGAGAATACCAAAGTAATAATTAGAGTAATTTTTTTTTTAATAATTTCTGCATAAAACGATACTTTAAACTTTAGGAAAATGTAACTTAAAACTCTCTTTGCATACTTTTTTTTATGACTTGAAAACTTTTTTCACCTAGAGATATTAAACCTCCAAGCCATTCAGAAGCATTAAAAAAGTTTCAGGAATAGTTCCGCGTGATGTATTGCCAACATCTGTACCTCCAGTTACTGGCTACTAGCAGTCCGTGTACTGAGTGAGTTAGCTCCAGAGGAGCAGTAAGCTCTATAGCTGTTTGCTAGGAACCATGGTCAGTTCTTGCTTCTGATTATGAGCTTGTCCTGGTTTGAGGTAAAACAGAACTAATTTTCTGTTCAGTGATTTTACTTTTCCAGCTGGGCCTCTTCTAA
>JAOTQQ010000019.1:16889525-16916257 GCA_026546715.1 Gallinago undulata | reverse complement strand
CTTTTCCTTAGGGTAGAGAGGGGAGGGAGAGGCCATCTGTCGTTCTGGTTGGTCAATTTGGTCAAAACCACGACAGAGCTCTGAAAGATCTCATAACCCCAGGCTCTTTTTTCCTCATTCTCAAAAACTGTATGCCATAGGCCTATTTCTTCCTTGCTTTTTGTCAACATTTTGTAATAGCTTATACAAATCTGGAACTCTGAGATTGTAAGTTTTAAATTTATAACCATCCTCACTGGGGGGGATTAGCAAAAATAAATAAATAGAACTAAAAATAATTTGAAACAAAGGGCTACCTCAGTGTTTCAACAGCAGCTCATGCCATTGTCTCGTGAAGCTTTTCAGCTCGCTCTTGGTTACATGAATAGTAGGATGTTCTGAACCGGTAGGCAAGGAACGCATTGTATTACTTTCTCTGCACAGGTCACAGAAGGGCAATACAGGGAGTTGCATCTAGTTTTTCTCACCTGAAAGAAAAATATCATGTAACATGGCCAACAGAATGGTATTTGGAAACATTGTCCTAAAAGATAATGATTCATTTCTAAATGAAAAATAAATCATAATATAATAAGAGTTTATTTTACTAACTAATCAGCTTACACTATATAGTGGGCTAAAATCAAAATGCAAAACTGGTAGAAATTCACCGTTCTTAGCATTCAATCTTGTTTTATTACTGAAACCCTGACGCTACCACTTTTGCTGACATTGAACATCAGGAACTCCAGTGTCTTTTGCATAATCACAGTACATAACAATCCTTTAAGCCGCGGATTACTGTAAGATAAAAACACCTGGTTCTGTATTATATTTTATGCTGGCTGGGTGGCTGGTTGTTGTGCAGCTCTGGTTAGCCTTCATTGCGTAACTGCTCCCTGTGCTGGTGGAACGTAAAGGTCAATCGGAAATCAAGCAACGCTTTGCTTGGGAGTGAGCCACAGATACAAGTACGCCTCTTGTGATTGTTTCCTAGTTGTTTTCCACTCATTTTCAGGGTTCCTTGGAGACATTTATTCTCCCGGAACAGTTTTGTGAAATATTTTGGTCGATTGCATTGCAAAAGTGTTTGTGGTAATTGTACCTGTGGATAACAGCAGCAGTGATGTATGAATTTAGTGGTCCCTTCTGTATGGTAATTCTAGATTATTGAAAAGGAATCTAGCAGAGAAAGAAGGCTATTACATGAATTAAAAAAGATAAGAGAAATTGGGATTTTTTTGCCAGATACAGTACGGATATGGTGAATACCATCACATGCTAAGCGAAAATACATACAGCCTGGGTAAAACTGAATATTTATAGCACTTAGTAGTCACATTTATTGTAAGACTGAAAAGCTGTAAGACATAAATAAATTGTGGTACACAGGGAATTAGTTGTAAAGACTATTTAATGCAATTTCTGAGCACCAGTTAAATGACTCTTGCCAGCTCCTTTCTCAAATGTTAGTCAAGCCTAATGTCTAAGTTTATCTTGGAATAAAGAATTTTAAAATTGGGAATTCTCATACCGCATTCAATCCTATGCTACTCTTCCCTTTAGAGTGTTTTATAGTTACAGTTAATTATTTGTATTCCCAAATGAGCAATTTGTAAACAAGTATTTTAACAGATAAGCATGAAACAAAGGGAATTTATAAACCTGGATCATTTGGTGGATGCATGAAGCAATCTCTGAAATCTAATGTAATCCATATGCCCCGTGCAAATCTAGCAAAAACTAAACTTGTGGTTCTGAAATGTTCTTTGGTCATTTAAATGATTATTATTGTTGATGGCATGAACTTTTACCAAGATGAAGGTGTGTGTTGCATGGCAGGAGGCACACTTCCAGGTGATGGAAGTGGTCTGGAAGTCAGTGCTGTGGTGCTGTCCTGATGGCATGTCAATCCCGTGCACTGCGTGGGGCCCCACTGCAGAGGGCTGGAACAGGGAGATAGTTGTGGAGTCATTTCTGCCTCTAGTCTTTTAGGAAGTGTAATGAGTCCATGAGGAACTGTTCACTGGTTTCTGTGGCTTTCCAAATCAAGAGTAGTTGAACAGATCATGTTCTCAAGCAGAGCAAGAGGTCATGCATTGGGTTCAGGTTTTCTCAACCTCAGTTTCAGTTCTTTTATTGAACTAGAATAACTTTCTTTGACAATTTAACATTTATCAGTTATCATAATTTTCTTAAAATCTGTTAAGTATATAGTACCATCCCCTGGAAATCTGCCATCCAGGTAGATGTGTATTTTATGCAACAGGTGGGTTTACTCACCATTTCTATAATAGATCATAAAGTTATAAAGCTGTTTCTCTACCATCTGTATCAGGCAGTGTTAGCAGCATTCTAGCAGTATTAGAGGGAGCCTCTAGATACTTCTGGAGCAAAATGGTGAAATGTAGTACCCATTTTATGCTATGCAGGTTGCAGCTGCTGTCCAGACTTCTTAGCTAACTCTGAAAGGAGATAGAATATGAGGTTGTAAAAATGCAAGAAAGTTCAATTCAGGTTGTAAAAATGGAAGAAGGTTTTGATGTTATCTAATTTTTGTTTCTATTTTTGCTTCAGTGCTTTTTTTCTCTTCCTGTAATTTCATTCCAGCACTGTAATGGTATGAGTACATTTGCAAAAAGCTACTTACATTTAATGTGTTATCTCTTAGATATTTGGGTTTCCATTTGGATAGAAGCCTTAAAAAAATATTGCATTGCTAAAGCAATTCTGATTGGCACCAGACATCAGTTTTAGCTGTATAAACCCACTAATTGATTTTGACAGGAGTCTGGAGAAGTCTACTGAGTACCACACATGCACACCTTTCAGATATGCCATGAAGAAGCCATAGTACTATCTTTATCCTAGATGGGTATTCTTGAGAAGGAAGGCACATAATGAAATGCATTAATTACTTTGTCTTCTCTACTGTCTGTGAATATATTGAATGAGTTAAATCAATGAAAGTTTTCTTAGCATTAACAAAATGTTTAAGTGTTCAGGGGAAGTTGGTGGCATGATTGAGACCCTTTTTCTAAGCCTCTTTTACCACAGTACATCAACCATTCTGTTTCTTCCTTTTTTTAAAGGTTTTACTGGGACTTAATCATGCTCATAATGATGGTCGGAAACCTTGTCATTATACCGGTTGGAATCACATTCTTCACAGAACAAACAACAACACCATGGATTATTTTCAATGTGGCATCAGACACTGTTTTTCTATTGGACTTGATCATGAATTTTAGAACTGGGACTGTAAATGAAGACAGCTCTGAAATAATACTGGACCCTAAAATCATTAAGATGAATTACTTAAAAAGCTGGTTTGTGGTTGACTTCATCTCATCAATACCAGTGGATTATATCTTTCTCATTGTAGAAAAAGGAATGGATTCAGAGGTTTACAAGACAGCAAGAGCACTTCGTATTGTGAGATTTACAAAAATCCTCAGCCTGTTACGTTTATTACGCCTTTCAAGACTGATTAGATACATACACCAGTGGGAAGAGGTAAGATTTATATGGTTATAACATCATTTGCTAAGATCTTAATCCTACAAAAAAACTAGTCAGGTCTCTCTGAAGAGCTATACAAGAACCAGAATGGAACAAAGAGTTATCACTTGCCAGTTAGTGTAGTTACATACAGATGCTAGTAGAAAAGCTTTTTTGAAAAAAAAAAACCCACAAAGTAACTATCTTCTTTCTGATAATAGCAAAGACCAAAAATACATTTGGAATGATCAACACAATAAGCATGGATGGTTTGCTATTGAGAATATTAGAAAGTTTAGCAACCACTTGAATCTACATTTGAGTTTGGTGGCTAGCACTTGAAATTATGAAGTCAATACTCTTGTAATCACAGAGAAATTAAAATACACGACCATATTTTTCTATTTCAGGAGAAATTGAAACCATTTATAATTGAGTAGATTTCCTAGAATGCTAGTTGTTTGAAGGCTGTACATAAGCTGAATATATCAAATACTCACCTTCTTTATAAAAAATGGGTAGTTCAAATTTTGAGTCATTGCCTTCTAAACTATCAAGTCCACTATTTCCAGATGTGACCTATACTTCCAGCTAATTTGGCATGGTGACTTTTCCGGTAAATTATGGCATTCCCTAATTTGGCATGCTTATGGCTAGGAAGCATTTAATGCTTTGGCACATACCACCATGATTCAGTCATTTGATTTCTTGCTTGTCCCCATTTCTGTAGTTATAAATATCATAATATATTTTAAAAGGAAGTGCTAAAAACATGAGAAAAATAACTGCTGTTTTCTAAACCGTTCTTGCAGCAAGTGTAATGAGAATTATTTTGTCAAGTATTTTCATAGAAACACTATTAAAATAGATCGCCATAAATTTAGTTACCTACTTTGATAAAGATTTAATTAAGTGAATATTGAAGGATGACATGATACCATTTCTGGTGCTTTTTCTGCTGTTTATCTACATTATTATATTCACCTTCTGGTTTAACAAAAACCCAAATGCAAAGCCATCTCACAAATAAAATCAGATTATATTTAAAAATGACATGATTCTGGATGATACTAAGTATAAACTTCTGATAGATTTATAGTTGTTTCTCAAAAAGCTCCTGAAACAGGTCATTATTTTCTATTACTGTATTTTTTAAATTCTACCTCTTCTTTTGCCTCCCTGTAATGCAGAGTAACTATGTTTTTGACACAGAAATAGAGCACTGCAGTTTTACTCAAGTTAACTAAGGCAAATGATTAAGCGTATTTTGCACTTCTACCATAAAGCTGTGCTTTTGTCTCATCTGTGCTTTACAGAGAGACAACCTTCTGAAATGCGTTCAATGACATTACTTTCTGGCAGCCTGAATTAATAGCTTGCCACTATAAAACCCTACTAAGCAGAGGAATGAATACCTTTCCCCCCTCTTCCCCCTTCTGTCTGTTGTCAAAGATAAACCAGATATTCTAAATAAAAATAACTGAATTGGCCCCTAAGTGGGTCTAGAAGTTACCAGAGGTTGTTGTCCAAATCAGCAATAGCTGGTGTTTGATCTATTTAATCTTTTGCTAATGGCTGCTTGATTGCAACCTCAGCTTTAGTTCCTCTAGTAAAATTTGTGAAATATTTATTGTATGATACTTTATTTGGCAAGCATTGAAAAAGAAGTGCAGTCTATCTTTTTGTGTATGATAACACATTATAGTGCTCCCTGGATGTTCTCAGAAAGGTGAAAGAGGGTCTGATTTTTTTTTTTTTCTCTTTTTTGGGGCCAGGAGGTTGAGCCTGCAATAAAGCAGCAAGAAGCTCTTCGTCTGCTTTTAAAAAATATTTCTGATGACTGTGAGAACATGTGGGAACAGTGATAAACACGTAGACTGAATCAGGTTCTGATAAATCCCCAAATTAAATGTGTTCAAGGAAAAAAAATAATTCTTTTTTTGTTTACTTGTTTAGCATTTTACAGATAACAGAAATGAAGGCAGTCTTTGATTTCACATTTGGCTTTTGTTATCACAGTAGTTGATTCTTACTTTGGATTATTATTACTGTGGATGTAGCTTGTGTTCCTGTTCTGCATGGTGTCCCATTACCACTTGGAGAATTTGTGTGACATAGCTTTGTAAAGTTTTAAAACAAAAAAACTGTGTAGGGATGAACTTTGTTAATCTTTTCCGTATTGTGTGCATTTGCACATGCTCAACAGGGAGCAACTGTTAACTAATTTTTATGACACATAACTGGAGCCTGTTCATGTGTGGTTAAAAGGATTTGATAGATTTTGCATATGACGTTGATTTTAACTGTGGTGCAGATAAATGTGAAATAGTATGTATTTGGATCCAGAATAATGAGCACTATGTCAAAAGTATTGAGAGGACAGCCAGCAAACTCATTCTTCATACCCTGCCAAGAGGATACTTCATGGAAAACTGATTGATGCACAAACCAGGTTGCATAATAAGGCTGTTAATCCCATTGAGTTATTTATATATCCTCCAACAGAAAGGGCAGGGTGAAATTATTTGAGCTTTTCCTTTTTTAGTATCACATACCTGAACATTTGTTGGTAAGTATCCTGAACTTTAAGATGAGTAGGCAAAAATTTAAGAGATTTTTTACGATACTGGTTCCTTTTCTTCATTCACTTCCATATCATTTAAATAAATCAAAACAAGATCAAGCTGCTAACAGACACGATGAATAATATTGAGGTACATAATGTATGCATTGCAGAAGCTTTCTCCTTAACTGTTATGAGGGAACAGAGCCTGTGGTGCAATATATATTAAATCTGATTGATATATTCATGTCAGTCTGATGTTACTAGCTTATCCAAATGAATGACTCAGTGGAAATGGGAAGAAACACTTCAACAAAGGGACAGAAGATATGGCTGAGAGGAATTAATTTACTGAATTTGCAAATTCACACTGTCCAAAACCTGCTTTTTAGCTACAATATCTAATATTCCAGTTCTTTAAACTCAGATGTTGACAAATAGATCGTGTACTTATTTAAACAAAATGATGTGCTATAACATACAAGAAAAAACTTTGTTATTTAAGGTGATGATTGCAGTAATTTCTGACAGTGGGTTTGTTTCGGATTTACTTTTTTTATTTTTTTTAACATAGGTTCCTAAAATAATGAACAGGATCTTCTGGACCTAATTCTTATTTACTTTGACTTATTTTATGAAACTGCTTAAGCGTAAGCTGATCCTGAATGTTTTGCATAGGTTTGCATACAACTAGTACGGTATTCTTAGTTAAATATACTCATAGATAACTGAACAAATAAAAATAAAAGATATGAACTATTAGGAATAAATACATAGTTACATGTCAAGTGATATGGCACTTTACTAATTTTGTCTATGATATAAATTTAAATTTTATCTTTTCCAAAAGCTGCTTAAAACACAGAGTATAATACCTTTGTCTACAGCTATTCTAATCACAGGACAAGACCTAGTAGATGTATGAGTAAATAGGAGTGGTACTTCTAAAACTCTACCTTGGGTTTTTCTTGTTCTGAGTTGTCCAATTATGTAGAATTAGAACAAGCTTTAAAATGACTGAAAGCTTATTGCAAGATGTGCGCTAAAGGTTATGTTTTGGAAAAAATCATCTAGTGAAATATGTTATAATTGCAGCCATGTCTTATTTTGGTTTGACTTTTGTACTGAAATCTGCTTTTCAATTTGTCAAACCTTTTCAAGGGTCAGAAGCCACATCAGTGTTGCTGTCCCTTATAGCTATTTGCTAAAGCTCAGGTGTTTAATGAAACATACCTCTGAGTGTACCATACAAACATTACTTTTTACTGTTTTATTTCTAGTATTCACAGTAATTCTGATCCAGAGAAGCTCATAAATGCAAGATTTCTCCAATGCTAAGTCTTAGTAAAGTGCTTAAAAATTAAGTAAGTGTATAGCAGCTTTGCAAAATCAGGTCCTGCATTAACAGTTTCATCTGTAGATTCCACACCAGCAACCCTAATTATCACAGATCACCACTAGGTGTCCTCTCCTTGTTGTTCTCCTTGTTGTCTACAGTGCAAAGAAACATACTATAGGTATACGATGTTGAGTCATTTTTGTTGCCTAAATGAAAATATTGTAAAAGAGCACTTGTGTTATCCGGACTACAGAAGACAACTCTTCAGTAGGCTGCTGTTTCTGTGGTAGGTATTTCATGTATGTAGAGGCTTTTGTCCCCTATAGAAAATCAAACCACTTTTTCTTTCCCCGGCAGCCTGGTGGAAAGTCAAGGTTTTTTATCTCTCCTATTGATAACTGAATAGGGAATTGTGTGGGAAAAGGGAGACGCTGAGTTAGGCGGGTGAGCTGGTAATGTTGGATGAAAACATGTAACTTTATTGATTGGATTATTAATTCTATTTTATTTTAACAGGGATGTGTTTACAAGATGTGGAGTTTTCCTGTCAATGATGGTATTATTAAGTTTAACGTACTGTTTTAAGTAATGATCCCATGGAAATGGGAGGTGAAATAATATTTTTTTCTTTCTTTTTATTTGATTTTAATTCCTATCCTCCAAGGAGATAATTTAAAATATATTTTCTAGGCCCTATAATATTGTGTCAGTAAATGAAGTACTGCAAATAAGCACATCAGTATAGGTTGACTAGCATTTTTAAACTAAATTTGCTTAAGGTAGGACGCACTTTTTCATTGCCTATTACAGATGCATCAATCCAATATGAGTTGTTTAGCTCATGGGGGATGAGGGGAGGAAATTTGTAAAATAACTCCAGGGTGAAGAAGACATAGGAGAGCCCCACCTTCTCTTACTGGCACAAAGTCTGTGAATTCTGCAACAAAGCCTCTGTATTTGTGTCTTCTGCTTTCCTGCAATTAAGGAGACTGAAGTAAGAGAAAATGTTTATTTCCTGCCAATTTCTACAGGAAAATACATAAAAGCAAATTTTGCGTTTTTTTGGAAAGCCGTGCTTGGAAAATGCCAACTTATGTATAAGTTAGTGAATTTGTGTCCTCCCACATAAAGCCTATGGCCAGAGGCAGGTTGTGTGGATCAATGAGAAATACCAAGACCTGAGCTGTTTGGCAGTTCCCACCCCCACCCCCCCCACCCCCACCCACCCCCAAGAATTGTTCCCCAACAGGACAAAGTAAATACACAAACCAGTTATCCATGTTGTTGTTTAGCTTTCTTTGATATGTGTGTCTTACAGCATTGGCTTCCATTCTGTGCTGGGCTGTATCTCACTCCTGCCAGGTTTGCTGGGGTTTCCTCCTTGTTTTCCAGTCTTCTCTACAAATGAAGCTGTTGTCAGATGTGCTTGTCATGGCCCGACCAGCTCCACCTCTTGTGTAGTCTAGTGGGAAAAAAACCCATGCTGTTTGCTTGCAGCTTGAATTACAAAATCTAAGAGTGCTCCTCGCTCAACTTAGCTACGGTAGAAGATGAGCTCTCAAGCTTCTTCAGAGCAGATGGTTGCTCAGCCCAGTTCCCCAGAGGGAAGGCATCCCCACTCTACCTGGGAGCTGTGCTGGCTGTCAGTTCATGACTGGGTAGGGTACGCAGCACTGGTATTCCTCCCTAATTCACAGTCATGTTGGCTAATGGATGGTCTGTCTCTATGGCAGCAATTGAGAGCAAGGTATTTTGTCTGCAGGCTCTGATCCTACAGAGCCAGATCCCTGACTAATAGCCCTTTTCTTTCTCCACTTAAAATTAGTGAGCGTAAAGGCAGTTTCTTTGATACTGTCGAGGCTGTTGATAATATGTCCAGATATCATAGTTCCAGATCAGTAAATATAATTTGCTTATGTGGGTAGAAATGAAATTGTAGAAAAGATACATAAATAATACCTAAATTCTAAAACGAAGCATTATATTATGTGAAAGAACATGTGAATCAAAACATTTTCATAAGAGCAAGAATCAGTCTCATGATATACAGGTATGCAATCCTCAGTGCTGTTAAATAATGTTTTTTTCTTCTCTGTCATAGAACTTGCAAGCTTGTTGCCTGTGTTTTGCTAAACAGAGCACCTGATACAATCTTTACTAAATTGGTAGTGTTCCAAAGGGGAAATGATAATGGATCTCACTTGATGTAAACTTTTTGTTTACATGGAACCATCCATATTTTAACATTAGGTGCGTAAACTGTGCTCAGTTGTGCCAGTCATTTTTCATTTATTTCAAAGAAAATTAATTATCTGAGAAAAGTATGTATCATTGCATCTAAACCATACATGCATGAAATATCGCTGATGTAGTTGGTGCATGTACTCAAGTTTTTATTTTTCACTTTTTAAAATTCTTTAAAACAGAAAGAAAATACACATAACCAATAGAGACAATTAGAAGGCATCATGATCCATGGTCTCCTAATAATAATATGCTAACTGCCGAAAAAGAACAGCACATTTGTAGAGCCAGCAATTACTGAAATGCAAGCAATACATAGAGTATTCTGTTTTTTAATTTTCTACTTTATAGTCTACGCATAATCACTTTCAGGGAAAGAATAATCCATCCCCCTACAGAGTAAATAGGAAGTGTTACGAGCGTAAAGTTTCTCGCTTCATCTTTTTACCCTCTTTTTAAGACTCTGCAAACTGAGCTTCCTTTCTTGTGTGCCTACGCCAAGGGAGCAATTGTGAGGCGATAATGATTTCCCTGGGAGATGAACCATGTGGAACACAGCCTGAGATAAATTTCCCTGAACTCGAATGCTGGAAGATAATGTTTTCTTCTTTATATGAGTTTTGTCTGCGTCTGTAGTAATGAGCCTGTTGCTGCCAGTCTTGGCTGTATATCCACAAAGGTGGATAACATTTCTAGGTGATGCTGGTCAATCAGTTTTAAAAATGATCAGAACTGCATCAGCTTGTCTTTGACGCTGAAGTGAAGACAGTTTTTTTAGAATAATTTTTTTAAGTCTAATTGGTTGTTCATTATTTTTTAATCCATTCTTGAAATAGTTCCTTATTTAGAACTTGCTAGAGTTCGCATGCATTACTCCTGGCTGCAGATTTTGAAAAAAGCGTCTTGTTCTTCCATCCTAATCTTTCAACACAAGCAGAAAGCCCACTTTGCTTTCACAGGGTGATGGCCTGATGGATACACCCCATGTCAGGCAAGGGGGGTGGTTGAGGGCATTTAGTTTTTGTGAGACAGAGCTGCTGGCTGCTCACCACGTCTTCGTGCTCCCTCCCTGGAGCTGAAAAGCTGTTGGAGAAGGTGATGATGGCCAAAGAGCTGTTTGGGCAGCTCCTGGTCTGGATCATGGTTCACCATTCAGACACTGCAATATTGCAGTGTGCACACACGTTACAAGCTGTCTTTAGTTCCTTGCAGTGATGAGACAGACAGGGAACCTGTGAATTGGATTTTTCAGTTTTTACCAATTTATTTTAGCAAGAATGGCAATTTTAGGTCTTTTTCTTTGCAGGCTAAGGACAATCTATTTGGGTATCTCTGCATTTTCCGCTTTGTATTAATAGTCACCAGTTCAGGAAGATGTGTTTACACTTCTAAATTACTCAGCAATGGTAATTTAACAAAGATATTCTCAGCCTGTCACTAGTGTCTTGGAAGATCCTTCCCCTCTGAGTTTGTTTGCATAATACCAATAGATCTTTGCATGTAAAGAAGTCAGTTGAATAAATACCTTAGACTTTCACAAAGATTTTAATGCATCCTGGTATTCTCTTTATGTAGTGGCTAGGGAAAATAATCTTTAGAGATTGTTAGGCATATGTTATGCCCATTTTTTTTTTCTGTATTAAAAGGACCTACTTTTAATATAGTTTTTTAGAAGACAAATTTGAAGCTGGGTTGCTAGTCTACGTGGTAAAATATGCGCAGTTATCTGAGACTTACAATCCACTGTAATAATATTTAATGCATTACTAGTTTATTTATTCAGTAAAGAAAGCAACAAGATGCCTTTACAGGGCATAATTATAATTGAAAGCTGAGGAAAAAGTTATACAGGAAAAATTAATGTATGAGTAGGAGCTGGGTATGAAGAATTTTGACTTTTTCCTAACATTTATCTACAAGGGGCATTTAATTTTTAAATTAAATAATCATGTGTTAAAGGGTGCAAAGATAATTCATTACATATTTCAAGTTGATACCATTCTATGTTCTCCTCTGAGGACAACGTTGTCAGTTGATGTGAACAGGTTTTTAAATTAAAAAAGCAAAAGCCCACTACTGTATTCTCATGATATCTTATGGAGAGCAGAGTGTTCTGGTTAGTTTTGTGGGATTTTATGGGAGTGCATTGCCTCTGTTATCTCAGAAAGGTCTGAGAGGTAGTAAAGGAAGATACCTGGAGAACTTGTGAAGGGCTGTGCTAGGTAAATCATCTGTGCACTGTTGTCTTTATTTATTCTCCCAGTTTGTCATCTTCCTCAGGTCATTGGGGCATTTTATCAAATAAGACCAGGACTGAAATGATGCAGAGTTCACCACATGTCAGTGGGTTGAGGATCATGTTCTGATTTTGATCCAATTTGACTGCCTTCTAATACAATAAAATACCTGGGACACTACCTCTTTAAGTAGGTTTCTGTTGTTATGGCTCCCATTGAGGACAATGGAATAGTGTCTTAATAGTTTATTAGGAACAAGGTTCTGCTTTATAAGGATAAAATGGCCTGAATTAACCACTTAGGGAGTAAGACGCAATTGTATAAACCTATTTAGAGAGGGCTGAGGAGCTGAGATGGCAGTGTAGAAATGGCTTTTGCAGCTGCAAGTTATATTTAAGGAGTTATTTCTAACCTGAATCTCATGGAGTTTATTCCAAATAACCATGACATTATCCCACATGCGTAATATATGATTTAAATATAGTTGTGACCTGAAAAGAACAAGAAAATAACCTAATTCAGGGGTTGTCAGAGCTGTGCTTCTTGCTTCCAAGCAGAAATGAAGGCTGTGATTGAACTGTTAGTATCTCCTCACCATACTGCACTGGGAACGTGCTCTCGTTCTCACCATTTTCATCTTTCTTAATCCAAACATATGCTTTGCCAATGCCTTTCCATGTGTCTAGGCGCATAGTGTTTTCCTCTTTGTAACTTAATGTTATCTTAAAACAGCTCTTTTTTCCCCCAGCTTTCAGAACTAATAGCATCAAGCTTAACGATAGATCTGCTTATCGTGGTACAAAGCCTTGCAGTTGCACTGGCTTTCTCTCTAGTAAATGTGGCAACTTGTTATTGATCTGGCTGGAGCTGCTGCCATGCAGTGTATTCCATGCCATTTCAACCTCAGTTTTGTGTGAGGAAGTGGCATGCAACATTGGAGATCCTGCTTTGCATCCAAGTGGGCACTCCTTGCTGAGGAGCTGTGACAGTAGAGCTCTGTAGGGCGTGTGTATATTCTCCCTGTACACAATTATGATATGAATTATGATATAACTGCTGTAATCTCTGCCAGAGCCATGGGCCCTGTACATTTGGGCTGCCTGTAGAGAAGAAACATAGGAGTATCCAAAAAAAAAATAAAAATTGAGAAAATAATGGTAATTCAAACAAATGTGCATGTACCCACGACTCTCTATATCTCTGAAAAGAAACCAAAGCAAATGGTACTATCTACAATTTTTATTCTCTATGCATCAAAGGATCAGTCTACCTTAAGTGACAAAAAATATTCAAAGGCTCAGAATTTTTAGCATCCACTAAAAACTGTGTTTTGCTGCTGAGTTGTTGCTTCTGTTCATACTTTTAAGAAAGCAGCATACAAGATTTATGGCCAAAATCTGAACTGGGAGAGAATATTCCTATGTGTAATTTAAAATGAATGTGTATTTAAGAGTACCTTCCTGTGGGATTTCCAGAGCATGTTATTGAAAAAGGTGTAGTAGTTCTCTTCAGGATGATCAATTCTTCCCTCAATGAAAGACATGAGTTATGTCTTCATCTATCTCAAAAATAGCTGGCCATCCCACATGAGAATTGTTTTCCAGCTAGGGAAATTTAATTCCAGATACGTTTTAACAAGGAAACGGAAGAAAATATGTCATTTCAACAGGCGAAGGGTAGCTTCTAGAACTGCCACATTGTTTTTATCACCAGAAAGTTTTAAGATACTGAATCCAAACAAGTAACTTATATTTTTCTTGCAGAGACTTTCGATGGACTAAGTGAAACACTGGTTTTCCTTCAGCGTCAATCACATAAACGCTCTTTTCCCCATCACTTACATATTTTGCCTATGACAAAACCAACCTATACCATAAATGTGCTTTTCTCTTTGTCCTTTTTATTATGTGACAGCTGTAGTATCTAATATTTGCATTTCACAAATATGTATGTTTATTGATCTTTTAAAAATAATTATAGAAAATAAGTCTGTTTATTGGGACTCTTAATTGGCATAGTAACTGCCAGTCACTGGAAATGGTGTCAAAATACTTTGTGTTAATAGAATTAATCAACACTGTAACTTCTTTATCAAAGTAAATACATGAAGAGATAGCTTATTTTTAAAATAATTTTAAAAGAAATTCCAGTAGATCTTCACATGCCTTTTTTTTCCTTTTCATTCCCATTGTTTTTTCCCATGGAAGCTAATGAAAATAAGTAATCAACACAAGATTTTTGTATATACTCTTTTTCTGTTTGTTAACATAATGGATTGACTCACTAGTTCAACTGCTGTTGAACAGTTGAGTTTTTATTTGATGTACAAGCATTTATTTTTTTTTTTCTTACCTCAGCAGGGTGTTTAGTGTTAGTAGCATTTGACAGCAGCTATACTGGATGCTTTCCTGTGACACAGCAATTCCCATGCTGTCTGCTTCAGCCAATTACTAGTGCTCTTCAGGGTGAGAAAGTAATTTTGACAACTTTGGATCTTGCCTTTGGGAAACTCTCCCTCTGTTTAGATGTATATGGATCCTTTGTGTAAGGTGAACGTGGTCTGAATAACAGATGAAGACGTGAACTCTTCAGCTACATGGTAATTTTAAAACTACACGTGTCTGCATTGAACAACCTAGTTAGAACTAAGAATTGAAAAAAATTTGGGTATTATTTTTACTGAGAAATCTGAACATCTTTTTATTTAACCTTAGCCCACTACCGGTTTGTCATCTGTGCACTGCAAAGCAATTCCCCACCAATAAAAAAAAAAACCCACAACTTTTCATTTAGTCATGAAAGAGGTATAGTTAGAGACATTTAAAGCTCAAATTCCATTGTTATTATTATGTATGTTTGAGGAGTCTTATTTTCCTTTAGTTCTCGTTTTCTTATCTTTTGACAGTAAGCTTTTTTTTGGAGCAGCAATGCACCTCTAGCTCTATGTTCCAGTGCTAAGCATACTCAAAATTTCTAATACTATATTAATCATTATGCATGCTAAACCTAGAGAAAAGGAAAGGAAGGGAAAAAAACAAAGTCTGGCAAGAGAAGGGGCGAGCAACCTTGTGCCCATAAATGACTTTTTTTCTCTTTGGCTGGTGATGCTGTCTAGAAATCCAGTACCAAAACGCCCATCTGTGATAGCTCCTTGACTAACATCTTTTAGTTTAAGTTATGTGAAAATTATATAAGTAATGTGGATGGTGTTAACACAGACCTGTTTGAATCGCATCCACTATCCTGGCATCCAGTTTATGTCTGGAAGCTCAGAACTCCATTTGTTTCTCCCCTGACCGTGTTCCTGTCACTACAAATACTCAGCAGAATCAGTCTGATGCAAAGGAAACAAGACTGGTGGCACCTCAAAAGACACTGTCTCTCTGAATTCCCGAGACAAAGTATAGACAAAATATATTCAATTTTACCTCTTCTGATCTGCTAAAGAGTGCTTATATTAATCTTATGTGTGAATATTATGTTATATTTTCATATTTGTTATTATGGAAAGAATGGCTGATCTTCATGGAAATCATAACTATGTCTGGTCAGTTTAGGCAGTTTAGAACACTGAGTAAACTTATACTGGAAGTCACAATGCCTGATATTTTCTCTCAAGACTTCTTGAAGACTTAATAGCCTTTAAATAGCCTTAACTTAGTTTTGCCTCAATTTTCTGTAAAAGCCATCATTTTTTAATCTGTGTATATGTTTTGGGTCTCCAGTTTTACTGGCATCTCCAGGTTTGCATTAATATTATTATCATGTAATAATTGAATTAATTAGTAAATTAAGAAGCAATATTCCTGCTTGTCATCAAGCCAGTTCACTTGCCTTGTTCTAATTCTTGGATGTCTATGAATCTTTGGTCATCTAGGCTGCTTAGGTAATAAAGGTAATAAATCTGTCATGGTTTCAGCCGAAATCACTGCAACCGGACTGACAGATGGCCCTTCCCCCCCCGAAAAAGAGAGGAGAGTAAGAGATAAGGAGATTTAGAAGTTTAGAATGAACTAAACTACTTTAATGAAGAATTAATATTAAAATAAAAAAGAAGAAAATAATGAAATACAATATATGCAAAACCGTATCAAGCTCCCAGGATGACAGTCCTGTCACTGGCAGGCACTGGGGAAGTCCCAGACTGGAGTCAGCGACAGATGGGAACTGAATTCCAGTTCTGGAGTCAGGAACACACGGATCGGGATCAAAGGCAGATGAACAGACAGGGTCCTTTTCAGATGTTGGCCATCACAGGAAGAGAAATTGAGCTACAAATATACTTGAGTGACCTCGAGCTGCTTTTTCACACTGAGAAATATGCCTCCAAACTTTTTTCCTCCAACATCTTTTTAGTTCCCCACCTCTTCTTTTTGCCTCGCGTAAGCATTTTGGGAAGATAGCAAGCCTGGGCTTGCAGGCCATGGCTGTGGAGGGTCAGAGCCTGTTACTGAATTCGTAGCTCCAAGTCCCTCCAGTCTGTTTCCATAGCTGAAGATGCAAAACACGAGATGTTTTAGTGACAGTTTTACTTAGACTAGTACAAATAAGCATACCAAGAAAACATATGCTTCGGTTTCTTCTTTTTTTACAGTTGGAAACAAAAGAGGGAAAACCATTTTTCTAAACTTGTCATATGTGCTGAGTTGAACAGAATATTTCTGCAACCTATCCCAGATGAAAGCTATAGAATGCAGTGTTGTTCCGATCAAGGTTAGGCCCTATTAAAAATTTTCACCTATAGTGGCAGTGCTTTATTTTATAAAAGGAAACAAATGCGAGAGAGTCCACCATATCATCCACAAGTGTCTTGAAGGAAGGATGCAGGAATCATAGAATCATAGAATCATTTGGGTTGGAAAGGACCTTAAAGATCATTGAGTTCCAACCCCCCTGCCGTGGGCAGGGACACCTCCCACTAGAGCAGGTTGCTCAAAGCCCCTTCCAGCCTGGCCTTGAACACTTCCAGGGATGGGGCATTCCACAACTTCCCTGGGCAACCTGTTCCAGTGCCTCACTACCCTCACTGTAAAGAATTTCTTTCTAGTATTTAATCTAAATGTCCCCTCTAACCGGGAGACCGGGAATGGCTTCCTTCCTTGGTGGGAAGGGCTTCAGGCAGGGTTGGCGTGGGGCAAGGTTTGCACTGGCACACTGCCCTGCCTGACCCCATGCGATTCCTTGTGCGGGACTGAGCGCCTAATGGAGCGCGTGGCTCTGCCCTCGTGGTGGGAGCACTCATACCGACAGAGAGGCAGTGTGGGTATGTGTAGGGTTTGTGGAATGACTGTTTGATGACACACACATAGAAAGGGCAATGCCTCAGCCCTGACATTTCCCATCGACTAGCTGTCAGCAGATCTGCGCTCCCCGTTATGACTCTTTGCAGCACCGTCTGAAGTGTCCATCTCTTTCCAAAAACTGGGCAGGAAGCCCAGGCACCCATTAAGCACTGGAGAGAAAACACTTCAAAATATGCTACGTAGGGGCCTTAGGCTTGGCTATTAGAGCTGCTGTCAAACTTCTACCCAGTGATAGTGTAGAGAATGTACTTGTCTACAGAATAAATGAGGTATATGACCTGGTGAGAATGAAAACGTGAAGCTCATTTAGTTTTACCTCATAATATTTTGAATTCAGTGATCCAGTCAGTTCATCTCAACTGAATTCAGTGATACTACACCAATGAAAACTAGAGAATTTTCCATGTTAGTGATGGAAACCTTGGAGTCTCCTCAAGACTTACCTTGCTGACCCATTTCATTCATTTGCAAGAGGAAAAAGAGATATATCTGCTGAAAAGTTCTCTTTAAATGCGGAACAGAAGAAGAAATCTAACCTTACTGAACTTTTTAAGTTACTCTTGTGTTTAAGTGTAAAGCATATAACTAGCATAGTCTGTTTCAGATCTCAGACTGTGCTAGAGCTTTGCAGGAATACTGCTAGCATTCAGTTACTTTAGATGATGTTCTCAGAGTATCTCTAAAGTATGATGGCAAAGAATGATTAAGTAGGATTCTACTTCTTCACAATGTTTTCTATGGCAGAACAGGTATTTGTACTTGAAAAAGAGAGTTATGTATTCTGTTATACACTTTGAAAGAATTATCTATTTCTTGGATATGTGGAGAAGAGTTCACCAGCTCACAGGTGTTGGTTGATGAATACTACTATGTAGGAGAACAAAATCAATTATGATAACTCTTAAATAGAGACATATCAAAATCATCAGATGATTTGACCCATTACTAGACTTTCAATCTTCTAGGTAGTATTCCTAGTTTAGAAAAAGTATTATTTCCACCAATGAATAAAGCCCATTTTAATAAGCCTTTTATCCTTAAGTGCTCAATGTGAAGTTTTATGATAAAGTACAAAACAGCAAGTCTCTGTAGGAGTTTGGTGACTTAATCTATCTCTTGGTTGAAAGTGTGATGAGATAAACTATTGGTAATTGAAAAATCATAAAAGGTGGTCTAATATTGACACAGATCTGCTGCCCTGACAGCTAATCAGTATAAGAACAAACAGTAAGCCAAAATTGCTCAGAAAAATGGGGTATTATATTCAAAAGGCTAAGGTAAAAATCTCCATACCTTCAGATCAATGCCTGATATGGCCTATCTTTTTATTTTATACTGTTCTTCAAAATGTATTTCTACCCTAAATTAATGCTTTGTAATTCATAGTGTGGTCTTTGCTAGCATGTAAAAATAGTAATGCCTTTAGTCACTCTAAGTGCACCAGCATCAGTAAAGGCTGCTCTTCTATCTGTCGTAAATTAATGTCTTTCACTGTTTACAATTTCATCCACTGAAATCCAGTGTCAGATCAGTTTCTGTTGCGTGGTGATTATGCATCTTTCCTGTGACCTTGGGCAATTTTGTCTGTACCATGTATCATCAACATCTTTTAAGGTTTTTTTCCCCCCAAATGATATCAGTTCAGGGTTTCCTGATTTGCTTCATTGTTCCTTGATTCCTTGAAGGAGTGTGAGGCATGAGTTATCTCAAAGTAGGCTTTCAAATCTGAGATTTCTAAAATCACTAGACAGCTGAAGATTCCCCTGCCTTCACAGATGCTTGTTTGCTGTGGTGTCCTTGGTGTATAAAAACACATTGTAAGGTACAAGGTTATATTGTCCCGTCTCAGCCATTTCCTAGACAGTCAGCACTTTTTAAATTGGGAACCAGTTTGGATTTGGCATTCTCAGGGTAATGCAGGTAGGCTTATAACCTTGACATAGTTGATAGCAATCCAGAATGATATTTAATGTATACCAATGCTTACATCTAATTGTTGTTAGTGATTTCTCATGTCCTATAGCAGCATTTTTCAGCAAAGTGTTACAAATTTGCTTTATTGTGTGCCTTTTAGGTATGCCATGGATAAGAGGTTGTGAGACTCAGCAGTAGCCAAAAGGGATTGCTAAAATGTTCTTTTTCTTTGTAGTGCAGATTAGCTATCACAGATCCTTGATCCATCACTATTCACATGTCCATATCCTTTTATCCTGTTTATTTATGTAAGATAAATGGGATTACAGCATTCTCTATATCTAACAGGGAGCATGTCTTTAAGAACTTGAATAGGCTGTTAGAGACTAGCTCTTCTTAATGCTCTGCTGGTCTTGCTCCCTTGTGACTGTACAAAGCCCAGCGTTAAATGTTCTGCGCATCTACTACAGATTTGAGATTGCTGCAGTTCTTAGGCAAATAGATTTATACTCTGTTTCATTTGAGTGTAGTTTGTAGGGAACTGCTGTGTGCTTCACAGATCACCTATTCCTTTCTGTTAATGTTTCTGTGAGCACTGTCTAATGCTAGCTGATATTGTTTCTTAGTACTAACTACTTAGTACTGATTTCTTTGATTTATTTTTTTTTTCCTCCAGAAGTAGTATGTAACATGAATTGTCTTATTTTGGTATGGTTTCTTATTACTTTTTAAAGACCTGTTACAGAAATGAAAGTTTTATTCAAGTTGCGAAATACTCAGTTCTGCTGAAGAGCATTGTTGTTTCCTACAGTCTCCATTTTGGACCATTTGACAGACCCTTAGGTTACAGAACTAAAACATGGAATACTTTGAAGACAGTTTGAAGGCTTGAATGTGAATCCAGTAAATTCTAAAGAAAAGGCAGGCTTCATGTGCTTTTAGTAACCTGTATTTCTGAGGAGACATATTACCCACCATGTAGTATTCCAAGAAGAGCTTTTTCAGAGTTTTGCAACACAAGCAAAATTTTGTTGAGTCTGGGTTCTTGTTTTCTTCATAATGTCTTCAATTCAGAGATTCTCTGTATTCGAGATACATTATGAGGGAATCCTATGAGGGATTCCAAGAGGAATCCCTTATAGGGAAGGACAGGACACTGGGAAAATCCAAGTGGGTCTGTCTGCTGTAACACCTCCCACTAGAGTGGGAGAATTCCAGGTTTCCCTTAAAGATGCTTCATGATATGAATTTTCCTTTTCAGTTCCATAAGTGATATAAAAATAATGAAAAATGTAACTGTCCTGGGTAGCTTTAAGGCCAGTGAGCTTCAGTTTCTTGGAAAAAACATATTTAAAATTAATAACATTTTTGGTCTGCTATGAGTGGCATGTTCCGTGTACATAACTTGTTCAGGCCTGGATGTTAGTTTGTCCACATTTTTATTTTCTTTGGGAGAAGACAGCAGGCAGGTTACTGCAATCAACAAAAGGAAAATTCCACTGATCGACTATTAAATATTCCTTACCCATTAGTAGGGATTTTCTTTTCTTGCTTTTCTATTTTTATATACTGTAGACAATTCCAGTAACAGCCGTAGCAATGTCTGACCTTGTGTTGTAACACACCCAAGTGACATGCCAATCTTGCCTTCGTTTTGGCAGTGATAAGTTAAGGCTCTGGAATAATTAAAGCTGGCATTTTCTGCAAATATGAGCTTTCGGCAGAGGATTCCAATTTATGGTTGCCAAAAAAAAAAAATTTAAAAAAAGAAAGTGTGGTGCTACCAATGACAGCTCTTCAGTGAGGAAAAACCTCTGATGTGAATATTTTTCATCAAAGCTGGGAGAGGGACGAGTATGAGACAGAGATGCCAAAAAGAATAATGTTCAGTAAATGAGATAAGTCATCTAGAGTGAAGGAGAATCAGATAAAGTTCCTGCCTGGCTACGCTCCTATACTCTCTAGTGAGTGGTCTGAATTATCAGATGACTATCTACTCCCGTTTTGATCTGTTGAAGCAATTCCATTTTGTTCACTTGGCAACTACTTAGAAAATTCATCTATTCCTTATCTCATATAAGTGATCTGGCCTCCAGGCTGCGCAGTGAGAAATGCCTCCCTATTTGTTTTTTGTTATATTGCAATAATGTCTTGGACCTGTTACAGTGCACATAGAAAATGTGTTTTGTTTGAAGCTGTAGAGGCTTTTAGTATGAGGAGAACCTTTCCTGCTTGTTCCTGAAGATAAACAGATGTTATGTCTGCATTTTATTCCAAAATTTCAGTATCAAATTTAAACTAGTATGTTTAATAATTTTTCTGCACTGGTTTTTCCATCTTCTTTCCATTGAAAATTAATGTTGCTCCATTTGCCTTCTTGAGCCTTGCCAGTTGTCACATTACTCTAAGGTGTTTATAACCACTGGTGACAGAAAAGGTGGAAGGGGTTGCTTTTAAAGTGTCAGTGCGGCAACTCATGAAAACATAATATTAACAGTGCTGCAAGACTCAGCTCATTGCTGAGAAAATGGTTGATGCCAATGCACTGGAATAATTCTGTTTCTCTCTATTATTTGTGAACTTTGTAAAGTGACCAGGCTTTTTCATATATCTTGTAATGGAATGTTTGCTTACTAATAGCCCTTCATATCTAAGCAAATTGATGTCCAGATAAATTTAATCATTGTATTTTCAGAAGTGTTCTCGATTCCATTGTGTTGATATCATTTGATTGCTGGTACAAAAGACATACAGAGCACATTTATAGCTCTCGAAAGTCAGGAAAGAGTCCACTTGATTTTTTCAGCCTGCAGTTGGAAAAAATGAATCAGGAGACTTGCTTCAACTGCAATTATTGGGAAATATGCCTTTTTTCATGAAAATAACAGGACACAGAACCACCATCCTTATAGAAGTTTTGACTGTTTTACTCCCCTCCTCCCCCCAGTTATTGTCGCTTTTTCTCATCACCCCCCCTGCCCTCCTCCCCCTCCCCCTCCCCCCCCATCCCCCTCCCGATATAGGACACAATGTTATCTTGTTAGTTCAAACTAATTTTTGTCATTTTTGAGCTTAAAGGTACCCTTTTTTAGCTTGGAAAAATAAGTAAGTGGACTTTGTTTGTCTTTATTTACCTACATGTAGGAGACTTGTCTTGTTCTGTGTGTATGTTCATGTAGATCGAGAGTGCAATCTAACCATGAGGAAAGACAATATAGGAAGAGTTAATTAATGACTCTTTAATATTGATTGGTTTCCAACTCAGATTTCTGATTGTTTATTAGTCCAGTATACTCTGAATCAAGTTATTTACTTTCACTCCTCAAAGTCATTTTTTTTTATTTAGAAGGTGACATAAAAACCTCAATGAATGTAGGATCACGATTTTATACGTTCAGTATGTGACTTTAAGAGACGGCAGCTACAGTTGCATGACAATCTCTTCTTCACCAGTTCTGTTTTGTGAAGGATTTTATGATTTTGACATCTTTCCTTGCTTCAGTAAGGAACAAAATATGACAATGTCAAATTTACCAACAAGAAGAATCAAGGACTAAGAATCTGCAATTAAGATAGAATATTTTATTTTAAGAATATTTTAGTTTGACAAAATAAAACCATTTTATTTCACCTTTATTTTTCATTTGCATTACTTTACATACAGTTGTTAGGATTTTATTTTTAATTGAGAGACAGGATATTTCAGTATTTTAAACCCCTTAACTTTCTCCTTGCTCCTCCTCTAGAAAATGTTGGAAGATGTGTTCTTTCATTTCCAAAGAAATGTCTTTCCCAATATAAAATATTTTTTTTTAATTTTTTGTCAGATCTACTACTGAGTCACATAAAACCATAACAGATTTTTATGCAGACTAAGATTGGTGACCATACATTTGCTGAAATATAATGACTCATTTTCAGGAACAGATAAAACTGTTATACTGCCTGGAACACTTTTGATGCTGTCTGGCTTTTACTTTTCAATTACAGCATACATTATTTAATACTTTTCTCATCTTAAGATCTATATACCTTCTTCGCAACAGTGAAAAGCTAATAGTATGGAAAGCACAGAAATTATCATGGAAGCGATGTTTAGGGAGAACTTGTGATACCTAATATTTATGCCATTAATTATGCTGAGGAATTTGTTTCAGAAAAGGATTGTTTTGGAACATCCTAAAAGCTGTGTCCCCAAATGCATACATTCACCTTGGCCCAGGTATGGTTGGGTAAATATCAAACATAGAGGCCGAAGTACTGTAGGACTCTGCCACTCGATACAGTCTGTACCGTGGTGGTCAAGACATATGTCCTGTGAGTTGAAGGCAGGTCTTTCAGCCTGAAACAGGTCCATCTCCATCATAGTGAAGTAATCAATTTACTAAACTATTATATAAAAGCTAGTTATATTGTTATTAAAACTAGTGCCACTAATAGTTGCTTATGAATTCTGTGAAGTGCTGAATCCCGTGGGTCTGTATTAGGCTGCTTTGAGAAGACCTAACAAAGTTGTCTTCAGAGAATTAGGAGAAGTAGACAGCATTTATTTAAAATATTCAAACTGTTTCAAGTTGAAAGTCTGCATTAAACTGTATGGGCTGTTGCAAAACCTTACGTATCTTGACACTTGATTATCACCTTCAAAGAACCTAAGGAAATAGGCAGCAGCTTTAGTGGGACTTTATCCATCATAAATTTATACAACAGTTTAGGTTATATATCGTGTCCATAACCACTCTGAATTTTATTTCATTTAAAGTGAAAACAGCCCTGCCACCCAATAACTGTACGGTATTTCTGGAATGAGCTTATGTGTGCTCTCTGCTCTGTTGTTTTGACTTGATTGCAATAACACTGAAAATGGTGTAAAGGTGAAAAATGAAGGTATGTGTTTAGTTAAGATTAAATGATGCATTTATTAACCCACCTTGCTTTAAATTCAGTCAGTTTCTACTTTTCTACATTTTGCTTGTCCCTAGAGATCCCATCATCTAGGTATTATTTCAGATAGTCTTTTAAATTGCATTTGTGCACACTTTATCTGTGTGGAACAGGAGGTCACACTATTGGGTGAGCTCATTGTATGGGAGCTAAACTCTCTGGAAGAAAATGCCTTAGGAGAAGAATAGTGCTTCAAAGATGTACATATATAACCAGAAGTATTCCACAGGCTCCTGTCCTGCGTCTGTCCAGGTCAGGTAAATGCTGTAGGTGTACATAATCCTACCTTCAGACGGTCTGATCTCTTGGAGTGCTTCCAGCCCATGCTTCTAGGGGCCTAATGAGAATCATGTCCTCAGCCTGAGCTTTCATTTTATCTCTTTATCTCTCTTTGCTGTTAATCCAAGGTTGGTTTTGAATCTTCATGCTTTTACTGCTTCAGATTTTGTTATTTCATTATTATAGCAGGAGTAAGAATTTTACTGGTTTTATGCCATTCTGGTTGTTGTTGTTTTTGTTTTTTTTATTCCTTTTTTTCACTCTCTCATTCGCTTTCACCAGGATGCCCATTGCACTGGAAGATAGATGCTATTGTTGGCTCATCTTTTTGGCACCATTTTCCACAAGCTACACTGACCTCTCCTTGCCGTGAGACTGTGAGCTGTGGGACAGGGTAGAAGCATGTGGTCTTTGACATAGAGCTGATAAAAGTCAGTGAGAGAGGGTAAGCCTCTTTGACTGCGTCTGTAAAGAGTTTTTGTAAAATGGACCAGTAACTGGTTGTAAGATCTTTTTTTTAGGAGTTCAATATTCATTTAACATTGAGCTCCATTCACTTCTCTATTAAGCTGCTAAACTAATCCTCAAACACCGTAAAGATTGATATTTTCTAATTAATAAAAATGGAAGCTGTTCATGAAGATAGCAACATGAAGGCTTTGGGGAAAATACGTTGTCCTGATTTCTCCACAGTAAGCAATTTGATATTGTTAGACATTTAATATATAAGGCCAAATTTTGTCACATCCATTACTTGGGTCATAAACTTCATCATTCATTAATTTTCCAATAAAATAGATTAAAATCTACATGTTTTGGTGTTGTGGAGGAGGAAGTAAATTGGGTATGAATAAACTGAACATATTCATTTGTACTTTCATAGAAGTAACTAAAAAAGTTACATTAGCTCATTAAGAGACATTGAAGAAAATCATATTATCTAGTTTTAGTATTGCCTAAACAAAATCTAAGCTGCCAAAGGATGATATTCTAGTCTAATAAAGGATTTAAATATTGTATCACAAGACTGCAAGATGAAAAAAAAAGCTAATATCACAAGCAGTATATTTAAATTGCCAGAGAAGCAACAAAGACTTGCTTCTGTTTTCGTATTATAATGGATAATGCAATCTGTGCCCTTGTCTCAGCTAAGTAGGACAAAGACATTCACATCTTATACAATCCATTGACAAGTTCTTAAGAAATCTTGTATCAAATGGCATTCTATATTTGTTCGTTAATTGCACTATAGTGCTACCTGAAATACTTTATTTGATGTTGGAAGTCACATTATTTCATATGCTGCAGGAGCCTGCCCAAGGTTGTTAGCTGCTAGAGAGGCAAATGGAGGGTATGCTGTTGGCCTATTTAGTTCACCATAGAGGAGTTTTTCAATACATCCAAATTTTTCCCCTAATATACTTATTATATTTCTATTTATATACAGTGTTACAAGCTAGAGTAAATGTATTGGGGATATTACAAATTACTAATTACAGGCAAAACTAAATAAACCAAGCATAATTATAAAGGAGTACAGAACAATTAACAGAAAACACATCCCAGTGTATTAGCAGCTGAAATACATGCTTCCTGATAATTTTACTTGTAGAGTCAATGGAATGGCACAGATAAGGCTTACTGCCTCTCAGTGGGAATAGAGAAATTATGTACTAATTGTATGCACATTTTTAATAAGGAATAAGAACCACAAGGTCGGGTTCTGCAACAGCTTTGAAGGACCAACACCAGTAATTTACTCCATGTCACTTATTTTTTTCCACCAATATTGTGCTCTACTAGCCTGTCAGAAAAATGTAGACTCCTGTTTTTCTAGACTAACAGCAAAAGAAACCAAAAGAATATGTCTGTGACTGTTCACTTATTTTCAAGCCTGTGGTTTTCTTAGAAGAGATAGGAAAAAGGAAAAGGAGGTAAGTGAAAGAGTTCTGTTAGATTAGTCTAAACAAGTCTAATCTATGGCACATTAGAATTTACAAAATTAAGCTGCTGTTATTTTTTCTAACTATTCAAATAGTATAGGCTCCAATTAGAATGCATCAATACATAAATTTGATCTCAGAATTTTGCTGAATGCTCTCAATTTTTGTAGTGTGTACACTAAGTTTACTTTTATTAATCAATATTACAAAACACGTGAATTTTTACTATTAGTGTTTATTTTGCATTTACTACTGGCAGCTTCTGAGCAGCAAATATATAATTATATATATATATAAAATATATATAATATATATTATATATTATATATATAATTCTAAAATGTGCACTATTCTATGCACCTGGGGGTGTTGGTCAACAGCAGGCTGAATGTAAGCCAGCAGTGTGCCTAGGTGGCCAAGAAGGCCAACAGCATCCTGGCCTGTATCAAAAACAGTGTGGTGAGTAGGACCTGAGAGGTGATCCTC
>JAOTQQ010000019.1:16823766-16889425 GCA_026546715.1 Gallinago undulata | reverse complement strand
CTCCATTGGTTGGACTAGATGATCTTAAAAGGTCCCTTCCAACCTGGGTGATTCTGTGATTCTGTGATTCTGTGATTCTATTCTGAGAAAGGAAATGTTTTTATGATTTTGAAAGTAGCCATAGGTAATTTTTTAGACAATGCTGAGTTAGCATTGAAATAGACAAGGAATAAGCTTGTATTTCTCAAGGGAGAAAGTTGCACAAAAGAGAACCTTGTGTGGTGTCTATCTGCTTTCCTCTGCGTGAGACAAGCCCAAACTCCTCTTCTAGCCATAGTTGTGGCATTCACAGTGATTTATTAACAGTAGAGTAGATTTCCAGGTTACAGAGCTGTAAATTATCTTTCCTCCCTACTGTCATGTTTTTATATCGTAGTCTGTTGCTACCTTGGATACATTTTATTAGAAACTTTTCTCATGTGGAATAATTCATGGGTTCTTTATTGCTTCCTCAGGTAAATGTAGCTGATTCTAGAAATGCTAATTTCCTCATTTACAAATGATTCCAGAAATGCTAGTTTCCTTATTTAATGCCTGACTGTGCTTGGTTACACTACAGTGCAAATTTGGAGTTACCGAGATACACAACTAATAGATGAGATGGGACCTGCTGCTATTTGAAGAATATTCTCTTTAGAATGTAAGCAGGTCTGCTCGCTCAGCAATTCTGACAAGGAGATTAGTCAATTTTTCCTGTAGATGAGCATTAAGCAGTCAAAACTAATTTTCCCTGATCACTATTTACGTGGCATTTTTCCAAATTTATTGAGTAGAAACTGTTCGCTGGATTATTTCTGAAAGCAATTATTCATCTGCTGGAATGGAAAGCGAAGCTGGTCTTCAAATTCCATCTGATTTTGTCTGAACAAACGGGTCACGTGCTTTTGTGTTCTTGGGCCAGAAAAAATCAGTCATATTTCTGGTACAAGTATTCCCAACTATAAATAACAATTCTGTTTTCTAATGTTCTCTAGTATGAATTTAAAATGCCCTTGCTTTGGCAAATTATTCTGACAATGCAAAGAGATGGCTGTGAATAGAAGTGAAATTGATTTGATGGAAAAGCAATGTTAATATTCCCTGAAGTCATTTGTTGGTGTTCACCTGATTGTAGACATTCCTCTAGCCATTCATTTGTACTTGTCTTGTTAATCCTTGTGACACCACATTACTGTAGTTGCTTGACTAACCTTCACAGAACCACTTCAATTTTTGAAATCATGAATCAAAAAATAAAAATGGTTTCCAATAGCCTTACTCTGATGACTCCTTCCCAAAGCATTCTTTGAGAAGGGTACTTAGAAGGATGCTATAATAATTTGTGCTTCTCTTGCTGCAGCATCATACCCTGAAAGCATGCAGGCTGTGGTGCCGAGGAGGTTATTGCAAGGATTTCATGAAGCAGCTGGTGGAAAAAAAGGCAATCTGTGTGTTGAAAACTACAGGCACTACCACAGGGCATCCAAGTTTTCAGGAACAGGATAATTCCCGTCTTTTATTCTGGTTTGGCTCCATTTCCTTGACAGTTTTTTTTTTTTAATTTTATTTGTATTTTTTTTATGCAGGTAGAAACTTGAGTCTCCACTCTGCTTAATTTTGTGTTTTATGGCCGACCTACCATTCTGGCTCACTTTTGATCCAGCAGGTCTGGTTTTGCCATTTATTCCATCTAATCCAAATTTTGAATCTTGAATTTTTTTGGAGAAGGGACTGTTTTCTTCTCCTGTCTGTAAAATGCCAGTACTGGTATTTAACTGGGGTTTGCAGGCACTACCATAATGTAATTAATAACTGATATTAATAATTTGATCTGCATTCTGATAGCTCGCTCATTTGAGATATCACCGTAACCTCCAACGTTAATAGTTGTTACCATTTTCTGTTCTTATTGCCTAGAGACTCAAGCCAAGATCAAAGCTGAATGGACACATGGGATAAAATTACATAAAATTACATGGGATAAAAATACATCTGATGAGATGTAGATGTCTAATTCTGGGAAATCTTCATCTTTCTACAAAATTGAAATTCTGATAGCAAAATAATTGAGATTTCGCTGTTTGTCTCATGTCAAAGTCAGTACTGTTCATATGCTGGTCTTTTTTTTATAAGCATAACTTTTATCTGCTTTTCATAAGAACATTTGCCTTATTTTAATTATTTCTGAAAGACAACTAATGAAGTTACTATTTGAAATGGAGAATGTGAGAAGTATAATCACTGAGTTTTAATGTAAAGATTTTCTGTGTCAAATTGATTTTTCAGTGAGTCTCATAGTCAGTTTTTTTCCTGTGTGGCTGATAGCAATACAATATATTTTTTAGCAAGTTTGACACTTCTGATTATGAGTAATAGTGGACGACAGATGTTAGAAAGCAACTCTTGCTGAGTGCTGAGTACTCCGTCTCAAGTTTAGGCAAAAATATCTATTTCAGATACAAGTAAGCTACAGGTTGCAAAGTGGCTTTGTTTTGGTGTCTCACAGCACAGTGATCTTTGCTTTGGTCTCTATTTCTTTCCAACATATATTTACTTTTTTGACCGGAGGTGAGTATTAAGCTGTTATTTTCATGGGACAACCATCACCCAAGATCTTGTTCCTGGTATAGTTAGCTCAGCATTCATCATCTTGGTTATGAATTTAAAGGGTTTTCTTTAAACCTGTACATCACTTTACACTTAAATAGGAATTCTTCTGTCATTTTATTGCTCATTTTCATGATGTTCTGCAGTGCTTCTCAAATGGCCCTTGCTCTTATTACCGTAATTATTATCAGCAAATGTTCGTACCCTGTTTCAAGGCTGTTCATGAGTATGGGGATGGGCACAGTCCCAGCAGAGGCAGTAGTCCCTCTCCACTGAGAGAACTGTGTACTGAGCACTCAGAAGAAGGGGCTGGTGTGGTGGGCAGCACCTTCCTGACCCACGGACTCTGCTTAAAATTAAGCACATGAGTTAGTTCCATCCAGCTGCAAGGCACCGAAGTGAAAGCTGGGCATGCATGTTAAGCATTGCTGTTAAGTTTGGGTTTGATCCTTCAAAAACATGGGTTTTGTTAAGATAAGACCACATAGTGCTTTGCAGAACAGAGCTAAAATTAAAAGCATGGTGTAAATTGTCATCTTGTTTTCCATACCAATATGATTTTTTTCCTGTTGAAAGATCCTAAACATGAAAAATGCAGAAATAATCTGCAGTAGAATTTAGCAAGTACATACTGCTTTGCATAAGCAGACTTTCCGTGTTGCTTAATTTTGATCTTATCTGTTCAGTGCACATTCAGATTTAGCCAATGGCGGTCAGAATTAAGATGGTTTTTATCTTCTTTCAACATTGCCTCAGGGTTTATAAAGAACATAATACTGTAGTTACATATGCCTTCATGTTTTAGAAGACAAGTCATTAATGGCATACTTACGAAAGTGCATTTTAAACCACAACCAATATTTTTACAGGACAAGTAAAGAGATTTGTTTAATCTGCCCTATTTTTAAAGTGATATTGCCATGTGACATAGGGTATTACTGTTAGAGAACTAGATAAACACATTAGAGTAATTAACCTTCCTGGAAAGAGGGAGCTTCTGAAACTTAAACATACTGTTCTTAAAAATAGTCACTGTTGAATTATCAACATCTGCTGAATAAAGACTAATGATCTCATTATCATTTCTTATAAGAATATTGGACTGATTTCATTTGGAGGCAAGTGAATTGAACTTAAATGAAATCAAGGGAGCTGAGTCAGTCTTTCTACGCTAGGAACAATTTTTCCCTCCTGTACTTTTTATTAGCTCCATTACAATGCAATAAGCTGCAAGGAACTGAGCATCAGAATTCAAGTCTCAGACCTCTTAGCAAAAGGAGAACACTGTGCAGTTGTTTAAAATGTGATATTTCATGTGTGACATTTCTGCTTTTTTATTTAATGTAATAATATAGCTCTTTACAGCTTTTCTGACTCAAGAGTAGCTTGACATGAAGTGGTTGACATTTCCACATGGCTTCCTGGTCAACACTTTTTTGACATAATCACACCGATGACCTAGTTGAAATCTTGTTTTAGTATTTCGACGTATTTTGCAAAGTATTTAAAATTACTTGCTTTTTTCCTACCCCTGAACTCTATCCCTTTATTAATTTCTTTTTTTTCCTAAGAAAATACTTAAAGCTCTCTTGCTGCTTTTACAATTGTTCCGGTGTCACCTTTCCCCAAATTGATTAATTTGAAGCAATGTTATTCTGGCCCATCAAAAGAATAATATTGTGCTGCATATGAATGTATTTTATTTGTAATGTGATACTGTAACAAGTATTTCAATGATTAAACTAAAGCATTTTCCTCCTCTGATTTTTAGCACAGTATATTTTGTTCTCTCTCAGCACATTCTCCAGTTCCTCAGAAAGGTGCTTAGCTGCTGAGATTTTCCAGACTTAGTGTCTCATTAATATACATCTCCATCAAGACTAAGTTAACTTCTGATGAAAACTGAACTTGAAACTTGGTAATGTGACCACATTGCTGCTTTTCTGGGTGTGAGTGCCACTCTTCTGTTAAACTGTGCCTATAAAAACTAGCTGAGTGGGAAGTAACCCTCCAGTGAAATGTGAAAAAAGAGCTCAACATGAGGTTGCATATGATGAACCGATAGAATTTTTTCCAAAATAAAAAATAATGTATTAACTTAATTCCTATTAATTCAGCTTAGCAGTGTTGTTTGGTAATTTTTTTAAGATTAAATATAATATCATAGCATCATTTAAGCTTGAGGACCTGCTCTAGATTTTATAGTGATGAAATATAATTTTGTGGACTATTGATAAGCCAGAATCAACTTTTTTAAACTGACAGCACAGAGAGACAGCTAGGTATTTTTTAAAATACATGAATATTAATTTCTAAAATACTTAGTGGTGTTACCATGGGGTTTTTTGGTCTCGGAAACACCTGATAAAATGTGTCATCATGAACCTGAAAGTTACCCAGAGTGTACACAAGCATTTCCTTACCCCAGATTTAAGTGAAAAATAAAGACTCAAAGGGTGTTTATAAATAAAAAATGCTAAGTCTTCCTTCCCAAATCATATAGCTAGAGACTTTGTTCATACTTTATTTTGCATACGCAAATATATTCAAATTAATGAACATTTTGATCATCCTTACTCTGTCAAATGAGTGATACCTTAAAATGCAAAATGACTGCAGGAATTTCATTGAAATTATTTCAGTTTTGGCTACAAGAGTTACAAATACAATAATAACAAGCATGAAGAAGATCTTAGGTATGAGGTCATACATTTCTCAGCAATGTGTTAAGGATGTCACAGTTAGGCTTAAAGCACATTCCAGATGGTGACTGCAGCTGATTCTTTTGGGCAATGAATAAATATTAGACTCAGGCATGACAGGAAAATATTTAAGGGTTTTGACCTAACATTTATTACACTGTTCTGTCTACATTACATGTACAAAATAAATGCAAAAAGTAGACATCACTTCAGGGATATTTGGAAGAAATTGTGCCATCTTTTGCTCAAAAATATTTCCAGAACTTTTTATCTCAGTAAAGGAAGGGTGTGGCTGGCGTTTTTCTTGAATATGGGCAAGAGCAATGTTTTTTTACTTCCAGTTCAAACTTAGAATTAAGACAAATTTTTAATCCAGTTCAATTCAAGGTGTCACTATGAATGTATGGCAAACCATTCCTTTCTGGCTGCCTGGCAGTTTGCCTCTGAACATGATCTTGGAGACACACAGCAAGCTCTAGAGGGTCATTTGCCTGCGGGGTCTCATAACAGCTGGTACATTCTGAACAGTTAACATGCAAATGTTCTACAAATTTAGAAGTAAAGGATGCCAAGAATAAAGGATGTACTCCCTTGATGTGTTCATTGCAGCAAACAAACCTGAAAACAATAAATGCTCAGTCATTCTGCTGAGTCTTTTGCTGGTCAGGTTCTTCTCCCAACCTGCTGCTGAGGGTCTCAGCTGGCCATCATAGCTTCAAGAAGAGCATTCTCTGTAAAAGGGGTTAATTAACAAATGGTTTCTCTATTTTGCTCTTCACACTTGCTTCATCAGCTCATAGAAGTAAACATTTGCCCCCAAAATATCTTCTTTTTCAGTCTGATCTGTCCGTAAGGTCCAGTTTCACCTCTTATATTTCTCATTGTCAGTATTGATACAGTTCTAATCTTTCAACTGCTGAATCTGTTAATTTTAAAATGTGGTGCTTCTATGTTGTCAGAGTCTTTATTCATTGTAAGATGTACTTATACTTCTCAGCTGTTTAATCGTGTCATTTAAAAGACGCAGATTACTGCAATGATATCTAATTTTTCGCTGCTATTGCTAGGAAATGTCCATACTGCACTCTGCCTGCCTGGGCAGCAGTTCTACAGAAATGGCCCTGAGGGACAGTGAGCTACACAGGAGCCACCCCAAGGCTGGCAGAAGTGAAATCCGGCAGCATCCTGCACTGCAGGAGTAGAGACATAGCTAGGAGATGGAGGGAGGTAATCCTTCTCCTCTATTTGACACCTGTGAGAGTGACTCCGGGGAGTTTGGTCCAATTTTGGGCTCTCCAGTGCAAGACAGACATTGATACCTGGACAAGAGCAGAGGATAGACATCAAGATGCTTGAGGGGCTGGAGCACAAGATGTACAAGCAGCAACTGAGAGACCAGAGCTTATTTAAGGGTTTTGGGGACCTTCTTACTGTCTACAACTGCCTAAGTTTAGGCAGTCTTTGGGAAGATAGAGGTAGACCTTTCTCAGAGGTGCCAAATAAAAGGAGGTTTGGTGGATACAAATTACAGTAACAAACTTGGATTATGTATTAAGATTTATCTGTTTTTTTACCATAAGACTGGTGAAATACTGGAACAGGGGCCCAGGGAACTTGTGCACCTCCATCCGTGGAGGTATTCAGAACTTTGCTGGATGTGGACCTGGGCAACCTTTGATTGCCATGGAAAGCGACCTTTCTTTGAACAAGGAATTGGACCAGATGGCCTCTAGAGGTACCTTCCAACTGATGTGATTTTATGAACTCTATTTTTTCTACTTTGTTATTCATTTATATGCCTTTAGTACATTCCCACAGTTTCAGCTATTTGCTCCCTTAATATCCAGTTAGATTTTTCCTGGCAAAATATCTATGTATACATCTTTGTCCAATTTAAAATTAAAAAATGTTTTGTGCTGTCAGACTGATGGCAATGTATCTTCAGTAATGCATCAGATGAGATTATGGCAGATGATGTAACTTGGATTTCTTGTCCCCGCTTGCAAATTCACAAAGCAATATTATTTGTTCCCTTTCTTACATCTTTTCATGTAAGATAAGCATCATTTTTTATACTGCGTTGGTTGCCACAACTGTGTATGTAGTTGTGTGGTTTTGGGTAGATTTCAGTTTTGGATTCCAGAGGCCTTTCTCTCTTATTCTTTTGGATTCTTTAAAATGTCTATTTATGTCAGAACACTGCCCACACATCATAAGCCTCCTCTCCCCTACTCCTTCAAAAATATGCTGGACTTGTTCTTCAGCTTTTAACTAATCATAAACTTCTTTATGTTCCTATTCTTTGTGCATTGTTTTTAAAAGAGTGTATTGATCACATTTCATTTTTTATGCTGAGTACAGTGTATCTCAAATGCCTCCTGTGCATCTTTAGATTGGCCCCTTATTCCCAAGTTAACTTAAAATTATAAAAAGCATTATCATGCTCAGAAATGACTAATGAGGAATATTTTTCTGCATGTCTTACTTTCTGCTGGTATCTGTTGCAGTTAGTTTTTAAAAGAGAAATTGTTTAGGTAATTTTCTGAAGTCAGCATTGAAGACGGATGCAGCTCAAAATGGGCGTCACAGTGTAGATCTCTTGAGTTCCATGGACAGGGTTGTTTCTTTGTCATCTTACAACAGATGCAAGAAGGATAATTCTAGGATAATTAAAAATTTCTTTTATATGCAAAAACATGAGACAATGAAGAATTGTATATTGAAAGCAAAGTATATTCAAATACAACTGTAAAGGAAAGATGATGAAAAACATTACTTTCGTTTGCAAGCATCAGCTTAGACCTAATATACCAATTGAGTAGCCTGATATTGGGCTGTTAATATTCCAGCCTCACCTACTTTATCTGGGTGTATTTTCTTGATTTTCTTGTCAATTTTTGCTGTGGGTTTTTTTGTTATTTTGGTCTGGTTTTTCTTCAAAAGGTATAATGTTTATTTCAATATAAAACAAAAATATTTTTAAAAATCAATATTTTTCATTAAATCTAACATTCTTGGTCATTGTTTCTGGCCAGACTAGTTTATGCGATATCTTCTAGTCAATTAATTGCTTAAATATGATATTTAATAAATTTTCCTCAGACTTCCCATTTCTCAGAGAATTGTACCAGATCTGAGTTCATATACCAGTTTGTGTCTATTGAATGATAAACGTTTTTTAGCATGTTTTTCCTATTTCTTTCATTGTAGACATGTTGGGCTTAGTTGTTTGAAATAGCTTACCTCATAGTTCTCTTAAGTTATGGAGTAGCATCCCTTGAGAGAAATGACAGCCATGGCATTGTTAGTGTCATTTTGACAGGCTGCAAAACCCCTGCAAAATACCTCAAGTCAACAAATTTCTATTAGCAGAGAAAAGGTCTTTACTACCTGAGTAAATTTTCTTTGCCCTGATTTCAGGCTTCTATTCAAAGATGTTAATATGATGTGAAGAAAGTGCTTGGATGAAAGTTATTAATAAGCAGTAGTGTGCATTAAAGAGGAGATTTTTTTTTCCCTATGATAAAAAAATGTTGTGTGTGAGATTCGCATTGCTATAAAGGATATACAACTATAATTAGTTACTTGAGACCAGAACACGTGTAGCAAGGAAAAGGGTATGTGGTATATGATATGTCACTTTTGTACATTTCCGGTGTTTGGGTACCTTCATTATGTTTCATTTTAAGCAGTGGCAAAAGATAACCACTGATAGTGAAAGTGATACCTGTAAGATATTTCCACAACAGCAATTAAGGATTGGTATACAAAACAGTCAGTACTCCCCTAAACTCAGCTTTTTATACAAATAGGACTTTGTATACGTTACTGTGGTGATGCCACAGCATTGCTTTTGGCTAAAACCAGAACTGATTAAACTGCATTATATTACCCACTCATATTGTACTACCATTGAGCAATATATTCATTTAATTTTATCTACTACAAATCTTGATATTTAATGGGACAAGTTCTTTATAGAAGTTGGCTGCAGAACAAGAAAGAAACAAATCTGTTTGTATCTTTCTTTAATATGGGCTCATTCAGTATATTTTGAACTCATGCTTTTCTAAAATAATTTAATATTTATTTTTCCTTTGTAGCTGTTGATGTAGAATGGGCAATTGTCACCCTCATTGGCAGTTTGTCTGTCCCCTGTCTCTCATTCCCTGTCCTGTATTTCTTCACTGCAGTACTTAACTCAAGTCACAGCAGTTAAGAATTACCTTGTATTCACTGGATGCAGCTAAGTGCCCAGCCATACCATGTCCATTCTGTAGCAAGATGCTGTGTATCAGAGAAAGGGACCCTCATTCTATCAGTGCCTCATTTGATCAGCCCATGGCTCAGCATTTCTTAACTATGGTGACATGGGGCTCTTAGGGAAGTAAAGGTCAGCTGCATTTAGGTTTTCTACAGCAAAATACAGACTTGTTAAAGCTATATTACGAAATTCCATACAGGGTTTGTTCTTTAAGGCTATTTTCAACCACTTTAACTCAAAGGTAAATAAGACAGAATTTAAGCTTAAGTATAATAGCCCCTAATTCATTGACCCTTCCTTCTAGCTGAATATGGAAGAAAAACTGGAAGGATGTATAGATCCCTGACTGATATGCACTGTATGATAGCCCATCTGGGGACATCCCTGAAAATTCAAAGGAACATTTGGAGCTCATACAATGAAATTCCTAAGCTGTATCAGTGGATGATATCCTGTCTGACATTGCTCAAACACAGAGGGAAATAATGAGGAGGAAGGTATCCTGAATTACAAGTCTCTGAAGCAAGTACTCACGGGCGGCAGGGAAAACAGTTGTCGATGGCCTTGCTACTTCCTTTGCTATTTCTTTCCTAGAAGAGTGGATGAGGGAGAAAGAATTTAATAGATCTGAAAAATCCTGCTAGAGACGGATATTTCTTTTGATACTTTGTTTGGCACTACTTCTCAACCGAGCCTGCAATTTCTGTACCTAAGTGAGGCTGGGCACCCCTGTTAACAGCATGGATTTTAGAAGTGCTCAAAAGCTGAAGCTCACAGATTGAGAACACAGGTGTTCTTCTTTCCAGGAGCAAATACAAAATTCTGCTCACTTTTTTTTTGGATTCAGTTACTTGTAGCAACATCAAAATCAGTGGAAAACCCTTAAAATCCTTCTCCAAGGTTAGCTCCGGTGAGCTAACACATTTTTTTACCCCATAGCATGAAATATGAAAGAACAAACATTCAATAATTAATCTTTTCTTCATAAGCACCGCTATCATCATCATTCTCCATTTCTCAGCAGTTCTATATATCTGGGGTTTTATGAAATAAACAGGGCTTTTCAGATGCAGGAAACCTTCCTATTAGGGAACAAAATACTGAACTGATTTTAGTGATTATAATGTACAGAAGCATTTATTACAGGTATGAAAAGCTGATTTTCTAATTGCAGTTCCATCTCAAAACTGCAGTGCTTTGATGGTTTGATATTTTTTTCAACTATGAGCTGGAAGTGTTACTGCAGGTTTCTAAATAGGAGAGCTACAGCGTGGTGAAGTCCTGTCTTGAGCACCAGGCTGTATTATCATATTGCTGTTCTTAATATGGCAGGGGCTGCCCAGAGAGGTTGTGGTTGCCCCATCCGTGGAAGTGTTCAAGGCCAGGTTGGATGGGGCTTTGAGCAACCTGCTCTGGTGGGAGGTGTCCCTGCCCATGGCAGGGGGTTTGGAACTACATGATCTTTAAGGTCCCTTCCAACCCACGACATTCGATGATTCAATGTCAAAGCATAGTTTCAAAATCTTAGTAATGCTTATATATCTTAGGAAATGTGGGAATCACTCTTTAAAACACAAATGTTTATCTTAAAATAGTAATATACATATTGATACATTTAAAAAAATATAATTAATGAAAGATTTACATTCAGACTTACTGTTGGTTAACTTTACTAGACTATGTTTTTTCTCTGAACTCTCAAAATGAAATAGCCAAGATAATTTATTACACAATGAAGAGAAAATATCTGGCATACCAAAAATGTTATACTTTTTAGATATTTTCATATGATGTTATGACCTCTAAATTTGCATTTCAATTAAAATTGCATGCACAATGTCTCCTGACTGCAGTGCATGCTGAAGTTAGCAAAAGCTGAATGGTTGATTTTAATGGACCCAGAAGCAAACTGTATTGTTGACTGAAGGTGAAGAAGAGCAGAAAATTGTTGGTTAGTGTGACAGTAGAGCTCCTGCTGCTTCCCTTTTTTACTTTAACATTTTCTGTCTAGGTCAGATATAGAATAAACAGGTTTGAGAAATGAGAATAATTGTGGTACAGAATGATTCCTCCTCCCTATCTGAAACCAGAGAGGTGAGATAGGACATGGATCCAGTTAGTGGACTGAATGGCATATTCTAAAGGAAAATAGATGTAACGTAGAAAGCAAGTTATACTTTTATACAGTAACAGCAGATAATGCACGTCCAAAATCTGATACTGCAAAAAGTATGTGCTTGTATTGTGAATAAAAAATTGAAAGATTATATTTTCATTAACATTATATGTTAAAACTGAATTATATTGGTGTGGAATTTCCTAATGAATTTAGTGAAAGGATTTTAGTATTCTCGTAGAGTTCAGGATAGAAGTTACTTGTTTCCTTCAAAAGAAGAAGAAGAATAGGACTTGCTATGTTTTTTTTAAATTAAGGCCTGAGAAGACTGTGGTGCCAGTATTTTTTGAGCAATAGTGGTTAGAGATCTCACCTGGAATCAAGATATAACTTCAGGTCTGAAGAGGTGCATGTTGATGACTATCACTTCTGAAAACAATATTCTCCTGGCCTATTGATGACTCAGGCATGAAGTACAGAGGGCTACAAATTCTGCCTAATGCTGAATTAGATTTATTTTTTTGTTAGTTAGTTAGCTTTTGGAATTCAAATCTGAAAATAATGACCACCGCAATTTCTGTGCCTGTCTCTCTGCTGCATAGTATAGGGAAACTGTAATTTTTCATTTGAGAAAAAAATATTACATTCTCTGAGACTGCATCTGGATTTTTATATCACCCTCAATACCAAAGCATTTAAGAGCTGTGTCTTCATGTACATAGCTGGGGTTGATTTGGGATGGTCTTGTTTTTCTCACATATTAATCCTTTCCACCACATTTTTCTTTTAAATAAGGTAAGTCAGGTTAATTAAGTTTTTATTTTGTGAACAATTATGTCAGGAGTGAGCATATATCAAAATGACATGAAATTTCTTCTCTATCATTTTATGGGCATCACTTTTGCAGTTGGAGCAGATCCAGAATTGCAAATCACTAAAAATTCACATTTTCTTCCTGCTTGTACTCTGTTTTCCAACCATGAGTAGCAGCAACATATTGAAATTGAAATTGTCAGAGATGTTGCAAAATTGATCCTTTGATTGCTTGGTTCTTTGGTTAGGCAGTGTAAAAAGGTATGTATTTAGGATATTTGACTACTTAAAAACTTCTAGATGCAGTATATGAAGGCTATTTGAAATGAAGGATAAAAATGATAAGCAAAATGGTTCTGAACTAGAGATAGGCAAAACTATTAGAAAATAATTAGCAAACAGTAAAATAACTCTTAGAGTGCCTTTTTATCTCTGCTTTGATATTTGAACAGCATCTAACATTTGTACTAATTAGCAGATCAAATATCTTTGTAAAGTAGAAGTGTCTCTGGTCAGGATAATACCTTTCACCAGCTTCTGTTCACGTATTGCCACAAAATACCTCAAGCCCGTTGGTAATGACTTACTTCTTTCTGATATACAGTATTAATTTAAGCTCTTCTTATAAAAAGCTTTAAAAAGCATCCTCTTTTGAAAATACACCATAAATAAATAAGATGGGATTGAAAGAATAGCTGATCCTTGCTGATCCGATACAGATGCTGAAATACGTGAAAGCAGAGCTAACTTAAAACACTGTTTGTTATAAAACACAGACTAATTTGTTAGTTGCATCCCTGCCAGGCTGCTCTCAGTAATCTTTCTCCTGTTTCTGTCTTTTGCTCATCACTCTTAGAGGTTCTTTGGCACAAGTATTCACAGGATCTACTCAAAAATAATAATTTGTCATTGGTATTAATCTTTCTCAAATTGATCTGTTGCGAGATAGATGTTTTTCTGCTTTTCAGGCTTCTCAGCTGCCAGTCTTGTCTCTGCACAGAGCCAGCTTCTCCTCAGCAACCTGCAGAGCCTTGTCCCCAGCCCTTCTCTCTCATGCTGTTCCCTCTGGATGGTGCAACACACATCCATCATATGAAACAGCATACAATTTCACTTTCTTTGGTCAGCAAGCGGAGCTCTGCTCTTAAATACGTTTCAGCCATGTGCCAGTGCTTGTTGTTTTTGTTTTTAATCTGAATGCTACTTTTTCGACTTCTAGAGCCTTCTTTTAAATAGAAGCATCCTGTAGCTATGGCTTAATTTTCTTTCAGCTGTCAAGGATGCCATAAAAAACCTTTAAAAATCTGCAACTACAAAATATCATTGAGTATTGGGAATCTTTTTCCCACCTCAGCTTGATTACTGTTTTGTAGCAGTCTATTGAAAAAAGCACAACGCTCCTTTGATTTTCCAAAGCTTTACATACTAGGTGATCTGATAGACTTGACCTCATCAGCTCCATTTTTTAAATGTTTGGAAAAAATATTTGTTTTCATGTATTCATAGTTACAATATTGAGAAAAGAACTTTTTTTCCAATTCAATGTATTTTCTCAGGTAATTTGACAGTGTATAGTGGGATGGTTTCACATATTTACTGCCTGAGTTTTATTTCCATTTCAATAAGGTTTTCTAGCTGCATTATAACATACTGCTTAAAATGGAAAGCAGTAAATATATTTTGTGTTTAGAAACAAATATTTTAACAAATAAGGATAATCTTCCCTCTTTTCCTGCTCTGTATGCAAAATCATTTCAAAAAGAGAAGAAAGTTTTCTAAGCCTAAATATTACTTTTTTATGTATAGTGCTCATCTAAGTGTAAGTAGTAGAACTGAGATAAGATTGCAATTGCAATTGCAACTCCTCTGGGCAGTAAGTTAATGTTTTTGGTTTTTTTGTTGCCTTCCATTAAAAAGTAAACCACTAAAGTGTCTATCACTGCATCTGAGAGAGTGAAGGCAGAAGCAGACAGGAGTGATTACTTGGTGAGCTCTGAACAGAAATCACAAAGTCCTCACTGGGATCTCAGTTCTATCAGAAAGCTTGTTCAAAATCACAAAGATTAAAATATTTGCATAATTATGGCCCTGTACACATACATTCTACAAAGTATTACATATAATTGTGGTAAAACATAGCTCTACCAGAAGAATGAGAACAGTTTGCAGGTACAATGATACAAAACCCTCTGCATCTTTCACCTCTTTGAGAAAATTAAAAGAGGAAGTTCTTCAATATTCTTAAAACAAAAATAAGTTTTTTATTGCATTTTTTTTCTTTTTGTTTTAAGTATGACAGGAGTGTTCTTTGTGACTGCTTCATAATTCAAGCCTGTTTCAAAGCCAAAGATGCAAATCTGGAAGACATAACAGGATATTTTAGCAAGCAGACTAGCATAAATCAAAGATCATTCAAGAATGATGGTGGAAATGAACTGTATCACAGCAGTAATAGTATTTCAGAATTTCTAGAAAAATTACTTGAGACAAAAGAAAATATGAGGCAGCTTGAATTGGAAAATAAACCAATTTAAGCTTTAATAAATTTTAGCCTTGAATAAGAAACCTGATGGAAAAAAAATCAGCACATCCCTAGCTTGCGTTTAGGCTGGCCCTCAAATATATTTGGAAAATGACACTGACTCCACAACTAGGACAGATAGTCTGGTAATATATATGCTACTTTTCTGATAGAATCATCTCTAAAAGAAGAAAGTTTTTATACCATGCATTATAACTTACTTGATACAGTAATTCCATTTGCACTGGGAACTCCACTATCAAATATTCAGCTGCCTTTTGATATGCTATTTCCTTCCCCAGTATTTTCAGGGGAATTGTTCCAAGAGACAAGCTGGACAAGCATATTGACAGAAAAATTACTCAGGGCCATATTGTAGAAGTTTCTACAGTTTCTTAACAGTTTCTTTTACATAGGATAAAAATCAAAAGTAGTTCTTAAGTTACTTTTAAAAATCCTCTAGTCCCCACAAATCCATACAACTTTCTCCATTGTTCTTCTTTTCCAAGGCAGCCTGATAAGAGCTTTAAGTGATCCTACGACCTGTCCTGTGCTTATTCAGATCATCATTCTTCTCTTGTGTTCCTTGCCCCAGATTAAAAAGTATGTCCCATGTGTCTTAGTTTAAAAGCAGACTGGGTTTTGTACCCTTAGTACTTTCCAGGATATTAAGAATGCTCATTAATTTTCCTTATCCTTTGCGCATCATACATATATTGACTTTTTGAGAATTCAAAAAAATCACACAATTTTGATTAATTTTTGGATTGTCACTCAGTATTAAAGACTGCCATTTTATGACACTATAATTTATAAATTTATCACTATAATTTGATTAAAAAATACTAAAATTTCTTTTCATTTAAAATATTTATTTGTCTTCATTTAAATTGCAGTGATTGTTTCAGATTTGGACTCTTGTTGAGCGGTTATGGATATATGCATACAAATGCACATAAGTAAGAATATTTTCTAATAACAGGTGTTTATTTGAATCTCATTCTACTTCACAATCTCTACTTTATAAAGACTTCATACCGGGGTTAATGAATTCTTGAACATTTCTTGCTCTGTGTTGACAGAATATAATTAACAACATAAAGTTCAAGCACTGTGAATTACTTGGCATCTTCTTTATGTTTTTTTTTGTTTTTAATGTGAGATAGTTACAGTTTAAACTGAAGAACGCAACTATTTTCCTCCTCACTTGAGTGCTCTTGTTACACCTCTTCCCTAAGTTTTAAATTTGTGTTCCTATGGTTAAATTCCAGTCCTGCTGGAGTCAGTGGGTATTCTGCTAATGAATTTGATGAAGCCATGGTGCAACTTCTTTTCTCCTGGGGCAGTATTCAGTCTGCCCTCAAGCTCTTGAAGCTTGACTTAGTGTTAATTACTTTTTACATTCCTTTACACAATGTCAACATAAATATAGTTGCTAAACATGCAACAGTATAAAGATTTTTATAACTGTTAATTGAAAAATATTTCTCAACTGATATATGCATTTTCACTTTAAGCAATATTTATTGAAGCATCTTGAACAGTTGGTGCTTGAATAAAATACTAGTTTGATGTCAAACACGGTAGTCTAGCAATTTTGTTAATGAGTTTTTACAAAAATAATATTCACACTCCTTCCTAATGCCAAGTATTTGTTTGGATTTATTTTGTGATAGTTGTCAAAATTAGTTAATACAAAGAAATTTTGACAGGGGTGTTATGTTGCAGTTAGGACTGCAGGATTTAAGGACCTGATCCTGTCAGTCTGAGACTGCTGTACAGCTTGAGCATGCATTTGGCTTCTTTCAGGTCCAAACTTTTTATTTAAAACAGAGAAAATAAGAGCAGCAGCTTAGTGCTGAAGATGTGAAATTGTTCTAAACTCTTCCACAAACAAAACATGTGTCCTAATGATTTTAATGGAACTTAATATGCAAACAAACTTAGTAATTTAGCACTAACAACTAAACATCAAGGATAAAATCACAGCTCCACAGATGTTGCTAGCAACTTTGCTAATGATTTCAGTAAGGTCAGAATATAATTCAAGGCTGAAAATGCAAGTGAATCAAGCACAATTTGACAACATGAATTTACAGATTAAAAACTTGCTCAGCCAAGATGAAGGAAAGTTTGTAGTCTAAATTTCTCAGAAGCTCAAAGATAAGAAATCAACATACAAAAGATGCTGAAGTAGCTAAAGTATTTTATGGCTGAGAAACATCATCACCACGACCCATATCTGCCTATTTTATTCATGAATGAATCATCTATAGTCACTAGCTTTCCCTAAAGAAAGTAGGAAAGTAAAGGAGGCATTCTGCAGTTCGTATCAGAAGAGGGGAAGTGAGAACAGCACTTCCTCCTGCTCTGTATTGGAGGACCAGTGGCATAGTGTCATGGAGTTTCTTATAATTCTCATTCTTTCATGGTTTGCTTATGCAAAGATACATTATGTAAGAATTAGTAATTATGCATGCCCCGAAGAAAGAAAAGGAAATAATCCTTGTCAGTCAAGTTCAAATCCTTATTTTAGACTTCCTAAAAATACGAAGTTTTGGAACGGCAGGAGTTAAGATGGATTTTTTGACCCAGATGACAAATTTAAATCAAATTTTAAGTTAGTATTCAGATTTCTCAAACTTTAAGATTGTCATACCTAGAATTTGTTCTGAATGCAGTCGTTACATAGATATAAGATATTGGTTTGGTGATTTACAGGAAGGTAATTGAGAAGAATTTTTAAAAAATAATTTATATGGAATTAATAATCTTGAAAGAGAATTTGTAGAAGTCAAGAATTACTAGTGTACCATTTTCATTACTTGAGTAATTGGATGAGAATAAAACAACTCAATATTTTGATGATTCAAACTGTTCCACAACAGAATTAGACATCATTTCAAATACTGTTGGAATGCATTCCAATACAGATTCAAAATCTTTTAGAACGGCAAGAGATCATGACATATATCTTCTGGCTAAGAGTGTGGGGTTTTGTGGTTTTTTGTGTGGTTGTTTTTTTTGGTTGTGGTTTTTGTTTTGTTTTGTTTTTTAAATTTTTTAACTTGCATATTGTTTAATGTATAGATTCCAACTATTGAATTCTGATTTCTTGTATGTTGTCTTCATCCTGCCTCACAGAAACAAGTTTCTCAGGGGTATAAACTTTTTTGTGTTTTCCAAATACAAATACTTCAAGACCAGTAATTTCCTGACGGCTTCTTTACTCCAGATTGAACCATACTATTTTCATCTCCAAAAACATAATAAAAGCAGCTGTCAGTGTAGCCACTTAGAAGTTTGAAACACGCAAATGCCTCTTAACCACTGCATGAGTTAATTTGGATAACTTTGAAACAAAACTAGTACTGGTATAGGGTTAACCAAATGAGACTTGTCACTGATAGAAGTTGAAAAGTGATCATGAAAGAAATCTCTGTCAAAACTGAACATGGAAAATGATTATCAAAAAGACGAAGAGGGTGGTAAGGGCAACAGAAGATCATGTGTCAGGGGTCTATGTTAACAAAATGCGTTTCTGAGGTTGTGAACTTGTGTATCAAAGACAAATTTTTTAGTGTTTTGTAATACTGTTGATGACTTATGTCATCATAACAGTAGCACATAGACATGCCAGACCAACCATGTCACTGGTTGACAAATAGTAAGGAAGACTGTCTAGGACCATCTGACTTTGCAGTCTGCAAATTAAAAACTAGAAATAAAGGGTAGAGACTAAATGTTTCTGTACACTGAGCAGCATCTTGAAAATTGCCGAAAGCACTACTAAAAAAAAAAAAAAAATTCTGACAACTGGCTGTTAACTATATATTCTGACCTGAAAGGTACATGACCTGACCATGCTCCTCCCTGCCGATGTGAGATAAAGTAGCTAACTTCTGTAGCAAGGGATAAAACACAAAGAAAAAAAGAAAAGAGTGGAAAAGAAGCAAAGGTTATCATTTTAGCCCAGTATCTGTACCACAGTGAAGAACAGAAGAAACGCAGTTGGTAAAACTGAAAAAAAAGCCCCAAACCTTTCTGCTGACACAGGGGCCAAAAGTATGGTTTTATGTCTGACTAAGCTGTGTGCTGATCTATACATCATAGTAAAGCTTTTATAGACTTGGGATTCTAGGTCAGCCGAAGTCTCCTGGAGAAAGTGAGCAACACAGAGAATAAAACCATGAAGATTAAAGGAAGATGAAAGTTTTAAACTTTAATTTCGGTCCAGAGCATCTGTTCACTGCAAGAGGATCTGACTGCTTAAGAAGTCTGAAGTTTCTTTTTTTTTATGATAGCAAGAACAGGACAAACAGTTACTTCTTTGTGTGTAATGCTAGCACAATTATGTAAACATCTTTTTTCCTCCACTTTGTTCACAGAAAGACAGACAGTAACTCAAGGTCAGTTTAGAAAGCAAGTCACTGTTCCTTTCAAGGTCAGGTTATGTATTTGAAATCACAGTATTTTCTATACACTTTGGTAACAATTTGGCTGAATATATTCTCAAAGTGCTTGTATTTCTCAGTATATGGAAATACTGAGGAATTTGCCAATATATGCTGATGTAAATTAAATTCCTCCTAAAATCAGTTAGGACTTTGAACTGGTAAATTAATTGAATTACACTTTATATAGCTTGTGTATAAAAGAAATATGTTTATTTACAAATACTTGGGACCAGCACAGCTACTTTAATGAGGACGCCAAGGAAGAAATAGATTTCTATATCTGTGCTTTGTTCTTACTGCTGACAGTTGTAGACTCTTAAAATGCAAATCAATAAGAACAATGCTACGGAGAGCTGTTAGCATTAAATTCTGGTCTTGAAATGCAAAGATCACACACTGGAGTTATTAGCAGAGGCGTGTGTCAAGATGGATGGTTTCTTCTACCGCTGGCTGGGCAGCATAATAGCAGTGAAAAAACCATCCTTGAACATATGTTCCTTCCTGAATGATGATTGTGCTTGTGGGGTAGAGAGAGTACTTGATGGGAATACAGATTTCCTCCTGTACCACTAAATGTCTTCTACCCTGAGACTGGGTAAGGGAATTCTGAGTGGTCTCTTTAGTTGTATAGCTCTGGTGTGAAATTTAAGACCTTTTCCTTGAGCTAGTAGACTTCTTTCACAGACAGATGAATGAGCTTGATGAGTGAGGGTTCAAGCAAAAAGGAAAGTTCTGAGAACAATTTAAGAGCAGATCCAGACAAGAATAGATAAATGGGTCATGTCATAATTGACTGCTAGGGAAAATGCCTGAAGTGATAGGCTTTCTTCTTGGTAAACCACTCTAATTCCTACAGCTTTAGCACCCATGGAAGGCAAATATATTGAGGGCTGCATAATTGTAACTACAAGTATTTTGTTCACTTTAGAAAGACTAAAGTAAGGGATAACTAGCTTTTTTTTTTTTTTGGCTGCTTACAAAACTAAGAAACTGTTCAATGGAGTGCTTGGTACAGAACACTTGGAAGTTTTCTGATGCTCAGGATATAGCCATATGGAGAAGTAAAGTGGAAAGAAAATTTACTGATGCAGACTCTTTCATTACTGGTTTGGTGTCAGATACAATAGTCTGTTCTTTTTCAGACATGAAATAGAAAATTGAAAATTCTTTCATTTGTTTAAGCTAGACATAAAAAATAAAATTCCATTTTAGAGGAAGTCCTTATTTGTTCATTGCTGTTTATGCTCAGCACTCTTATACATTCTTTGTGAAGGGAAAGTAAGAAATAAAGAAACAAACACTGTATTTGAAAGTGTGCAGCACAGACCATGTAGGACAAAAAAAGAGTGGTAACATAGCTACATTTATAAACTGGTGACCAGAACTAAAAATGCATTGAAAAAAATTACTGCAGCTAAACAGGTCCTAAAGGAGACAGGACAGCTGAATACATCAATGTGAGCAAAGCAGCATACTGATTTTAGAAGCAGCAACAAAATTTTACTGCTGGTTACCTTGCCTAAAACTGAGGGCAGTAATACCCAGTCTGTATTTCATGCTTTCTGACTTAGATATTTGTCATTGGAGGCTGAGTTTATAAATCCATCTGTACGCCATGGAAGTATCTCATGGAAGCCAATATGACTGCATGTCTCAACATACAGAAGTATTGTCAGGACTTCAAAATTCATGAGTTATGTCCCTCAGAGGTCATGATATTTTCCATAAGAAAAAATGGCTGCATTTAAGTTTTGAGCCTCTGAGACTAGTATTTTTCAAGGTTTTTCTAATCTCTATAGAAATTGACACACTAAAAATGCGACACTTCCAGGATATGCTGTTAAGACATTCATTATGAACTTGTGAATTCTTGCAATGCAAAGGTTCCTTGGGGGAAAGTCAGCAGAATCAGGCCCTTAATGAGCTTGATGAACTTCACTAGTCTTCTCTTGCTTTGAAAAACATCACGATCTACTGAAAAGCAGTAAATTGCTGAAGTAGCATGTTAGCATTGATAATATAATTGAATTTAAACTTTGAATTAAAAAATTCTATCCCCATGTTATAACATAGCCTATTGTACTGAAAATCTAGGGTACATAAAGTCCAGGATGCTCTTATGCAATCTGTTACATCTGCTAAATCTAAGTTGATAGTATTCCTTTAAGTCTCATGTGAGAAACACTAGCCATCCACAGCTGCAGCATTTCTGTTGTCTGCAAGGTAAGAAACAGATCTCGGATAGAAGAGGGGAACTGTGCCACAGCTGGATATAATGGACATGTCAGGTTTAATAATTTGACTTTGCAGGCTGAGAACGTGATAGATTTTGCAGAGGTTATTTATAGAATCCAGTGTCACTGATGCAGAGTTGGGAGACTTTCGGACATATTTTCCTTGGCAAGCAAGTTTTCTTTTGCATTGGAAGACCAGTAAGACTGTGGGCCTCAGGAGAGACTAATTAAATTGAGGAAGGAATGTCAAAGAAAGGGGAATTAAACTCATAATGAATGTATTCTCATTTGATTTGATAATCACTTTTTCTTCCTTGCAGTCTCTCTTCTAGCAACGTCACCTGCTTTATGGTTTTATAGGACATCCCTTGAATAGTGTCAAATTTGGGAAAAAGCATGGGGAAAAGACAAATTTAGCAAGTCTCCACATTAAATATTGGATGCTGTAGGATTTGTTTTCCATTTGAAATCTAAAAGACAAAGAGCTGCTAGCAAGCTTTTAGGACTAAGCCTATAGAGACTTTTGCCGCAGCTAAATCTGTTGTGGCCAACGTCCCTAATAGTCTTTGAGTTACTGAGTGCTACCAAAACAAAATGTAATTTTCAATAATATATATTATGGCAGAGAATTATGCCATCAGGGTAAAGGAGTGTCCTTTTGAGGGAATAAATCAATATTATAACTCTTTTGACAAAGAGAAGTTAGGAGGTCTAGTTACACTTTTTAAGGAAGGCGGTTTCAGTCGCTTGTTTTAATGGAAAATAAACAGTGATTTTTGGTATCTTGTAGTAAACACATATTTCATTACTACCTGTTCTGGATAGTTGAGGGCAGAAAGCATTAAACTTGAACACCGTGACTCGGTAAGTTCAATAGTCTTACAAAGTCAATTGCAATTCCAGTTTAGGTACCAAGGATTACCACCTGTTGAAATGTGTAGGTAGGGTTGAGTTATTTTTCAAAACTCTGGTTGTAATGGCAGTTCATCAGCTCAGAGGAGCAGCAGCTTCTGAATCTTTTTACTCACAGCCAGATTTTCACTTGGGTTGATCTAATCCACCTCACGTGGGTTGATCTTGGCTAGACTGAAATTCCGTATCCTCTTAGGGCCCAAACTGCTAGAATTTTTTCAGTTGGATTTTTGTTCCTGAAGAGCTCTTTTATACTATTCTTATCAAAATACAAAATTAAAAGCTATCAGAAAATATATGTCTTCTATCTCAATCTTAGCAATAAAAAAGGAAAGTACCATGCATGGTTAGGTGCTGCAGAGATTCATAATACACTAACATAATAATCCCAAATTCGGCAGTTTACTCCAGAGTAGACAGAATATATTAATCTGTAATTACTCAGTGATGTTAATCTATAATCAGTAGATCAGTTTGCCCGGAGAGGCTATGACATCTTCATCCTTGAAGATATTAAAAACCTGAATGGACATATAGCAACCTGCTATAGGTGACCCTGCTTTGAGCAAGGGGTTAAACTACGTGATCTTCAGAGGTGCCATCCCACCTCTGATTAATACATCACCCAAGAAAACTTCTTCAGAGGCCAGAATAACTTTCTCAGATCAGAAAGTCCTATGTGAAAAAACAGGCCAAACCCAGTATTGGACATTGTTCTGGACATTGAATTATGGAAGCTGAAAAACAGTCACTGTGCAGATTGCAGTCATTATTATTTATAATATAGTATTATTTATAATATAGTATAATATATAATGTATACTATTATCCATATGCAAATGAGATGATCAAAATGTAGGCGGGAGTTATGAAATCAGTGATATATGTATATTTCTAATAAGCATGTAAATGAAAGGAAAATGGGAAGGCATTGAATAAAAATCTCAAGTCAGGTAGCTGAGAACTGATAAGGTCTAAAGAAACCAAGGCTAATAGGCCTAAACATACCTAATACACACTGAAAATTAGGAAAAAATAAACCAATGTAATTCAGAACATTAGCAGGTTATTAGAAGAGTCTGCTCATTGTCCAGTGGTTCTTCATATATTTATCAGCAACTTCAATGAAAATATAAAACTCTTGCTTATAAAACTTGATTTTGAAAGAAAACTGATCAGTCAGTTTAATCCAGCGGTAAGGAATGTAACAGAAATAGAGACAAAGGGTACAAGCTATACCTCTGCATTATGGAAGGGCTCTTTCCCAAAAGCTGTAGCTGACAGTGTAGTTCAGAGAATATGCTTTGTTAGGAAAACTAGTTTGAAGTGCCTGTCTTGACCTCTTTTACCTGAATTCACCCCTTTGGTTGCACCAGTGTGGGTGTTTGTCAGGTCACTCTGTGAAGCAGATCAGGGAGAAGATCCAAGTTTAAAACCGAAATAGACTTTTTATCATATTTTTTTTTTAACCCAGTCATTTCCCCAATTAATTTTATGGCAATGCCTACCAGTTGTCTTGCAAAAAAAACAGCAGGAACATGTAAGTAGTGTAAAAAGCTGTCCACTTTCTGTGTACAGCCCAGGACAGGAAAGGAGGGGAATACTCCTTGAGCTATTGGCAAGTCTTTGGTTAATAGTGTACCTTTACATTTATGTATTTATTTTGTCTGATTTTTACTTAAATAAAACCCACTATGTTCAGGGATAAAAGCATCTATAGTATCTCTTACTGATATATTTCTTCCTGATCCTGGGCAGAAAATATCCAAGTCAAAAGGAGATATGAAATCAGTGATGCACGTATATTAATGATAAGTATGTATATTAAAGGAAAATTGGAAGGCATTAAATAAAAATCTTGAGTCAGATAGCTGGGAACTGATAAGAAGGTCTAAAGAAATCAGGTTTGGTAAAATAGATGGGTATTTTCTTCATTTGTAGACAGTTGCATCATCTGTAATTTTTGTCTTGTTTCATTATTTATGAACCACATCTCTTTCAGGTCTCCAGGATCAGTCTCTCATTTTATTATTATCTTTTTCTTCCTTAGACTCAGGAGTTTAGAATAATTTGATCACGAGCTTCTTTGTGTATATATACAATAAAGCAGAAATAATTTATAAGTAGAACAATCACAAAGGCAGCAATTTGTGCGAGTCAAAAGTGCAAGGGAGCCTCAGAATAGAAACATGATGCCACAGCCCTTTTCTAGGAGTGAAAGTGCTGTCAATTAGGTCTAACAAGGGAATATTTGTAACTAAGAGGAGGGAAAAATGATGACCAGAATTTACATGAGCTATACGTTGTACACAAAAAGGAAAAAGCCTGCAACTTTTAATCTGAATGGATTTACTGTTTTGTCTGGAACTACTGAAATGCACTTTTTTTCTCGCACAATACAAGGGTATATATGTTTTGTACTCTTCTGGAAAGATTTCTGTACGTTCATGGGCACTTAGTTCTGCTTCAGTGCAAGTCAGCAAGCTGTCTCAGCAGTTTATATTTCAGTCTAGCCTCAAAGTGGAACCAGGCTACAGCTTCCCCAACACTCTTGCTGTTTAAATTTTTTACACTTTAGCTTTTTGTGCTTATGTACAGCATGTTCTGCGTCTCAGTGAAATTTCTTTCCTTATAGTAAAGGGAAAGTATCTCTGACACACTCTAATTTAGACAGAATGTGAAATTACAGCATTATAAGGAGCAGTAGGGTCTCAGTTTGCAGAAGCTCCCTTGCCCTTTTTAGAACTGCCCCTTACAGCACGAATTCAGTAAAGAGGACCATGTCGATTTGCCATCACGGATGCCTGGTTTTCTCCCCCGTTCATTCACAATGCAGTTGCATCCAGCTTTTAACCACTCCTTTAACGTGTCTTCTGCGTTCCTTATGTAAATCTCCAAATCAGAGTTACAGGGTCACAAGACAACTTTTTTTTTTTCTGCTGCTGCTTCTCTATCACTGTCACTTAAGTGACATTCATCCCAAAACACCTCCATAAAAGAGCAGCAGTGTCCACGCTAGGTGCCAGCTTGAAACAAAACAGCCTCACTCCTGAACCCTCTCCTTTTTTCTCAGTTTACAAGACTTGTTTATTGCAAAGGCATTAAGATTCAGTGAGCTTGTGATAAGGAAAACAAATGTTGCTTCAACACATAAATCTATAACTGCCAAAAAGAGAAGGCACCATAATATTCATGTCTTATGGTCAAGGAGAAAGAAACAGTTTTGGTACAAGCATCTCACTCACGTAGGGAGAGAGGAGTGATGAAGCACACTCTTCAAACTCCCTGAAGAGCAAAGGCATGTGCAGAATTCTGCAGTGCCCCTGTTGCTGTGGTTTAAGAGCGATCCTTCAGGAGTTAAAGGGAGTGGTTGGTAATGGCAGCGCTGAGGGAGTTTGTATTTACAAACATACACAAGAAAGTTCTTGCTGTGAGCTCATCACTGGCAGCTATTTTCATACCCGTCTCACCTACCCTGATTGCAAGGCTATCACATAGCACAGAGTCATGTTGGAATTAGAGGACAGTGATACAGAGGTGTCTGAGCTGGCTTTTCCCCTGCATCCTATCATGTTCCATGCCCCTCAGCTAGCCACCCCCCTCAGTCAAAAGCTGTGGTAGCGTTGACTTGGCTTGATAGGTTTCGTGCCTAGAGGCAGGGGGCCTCTCCTGAGGCAGCCCTGGGACCAGCCTGGCGAGGCATCATTTGGTCTTCTCACCCACACCTTTGTCTCTCTGTGCTCCTTTGAGGTTGTGCAGCTTTTATCATATAACCTTTACAGATAAGTCTTATAGGGATGTATGAAGTTCGGTACAAACCTGTGTTGCTTCCAGGTGTAAGTTTCTGTGTTTGCATAACACAGCTCAGCATTGTGTGAACTCACTGGCTTGAGTCAATGCTACTGTGGAGATATTTTCCCCTGTGCATTTATTAAGGTCTATAAAAGAGCACCTTGAAAGAAACAGAAACTTTAAGGAGACCATTTTTGCTTCACAGGATGTAATTTTTATGGTATTTAAAGAAAATCTGACATTTCCTGTGAATGATAAGGTTACTTTTATTGCTTTTCTTGTCTCTGAAATGGCAGATAAAATTCATTTGTGTGTGATCTCTTAATTCCCAACAATCATCATGTCTAAAAATGAATTTCATGCCTCTTGTTCATGCAATTCCTAGCTTTTATTTTCTTTTCTTGAAACTCTCTAGTTCTGTCGAATAAAGGAGCAAATTCCTTCCAGCTCAGCATCATGCATTTGCAACCTGCTGTCATTAAACAGCTAATGCTGAAACATCATGGGGACTTGGCTGTCCCAGTCCCTGTCACTATTCTCTTATTCTGCAGCTACAAAGAGCATCTTGTTACATAACTAACATAATTTTTAGTGTCACAGCAGGCAGCTAGCGAAATGGAAACTGAGAACTGGGTTATTTTAGTTAGGAAAGGAGACGAATACATGAGATTATTTGGATCCACTTTATTTACAAATAGAAAAAATCCGTGTTTTGGAGAGCTCTGAAGAGTTGTTGTTCTTGGCAGCAAAATTCTCACCAACTCCGTTTGTGCAATAAAAAGGGCCACAGTTCAGGTGTCTCTATTTCACCTCTTGTGTTTCTGTGAGTTCACTAACAGATTACAATCTTTATCTAAAGACTCTTCAGTAGGACTTTTGGCTATTGCTTTTAAACACAGATGCTCAAAGTGGTTCTGGTATATTCACATGCCCAGGCCTAAGTAGAAATGGCCTGATTTGCAGAGGTATGATCAATTCTAGGTCCTATTGAAATCAATGGGAACTGATGAGTACTCAGTACTTTTGAAAATCAGGCCATTTATATATAGGTGCCTAAATATGGCACCCAATTTTTAAAAGCCTGGCTTTAAGATCATATACCATCTTCCTCCTTTCAATATCTGGGTCCCTGCTGCAAGAAAGGGTAAGAAGGGTAATGAAGAAACAATTGTAATGAAAAGAAGTCTTGCCAGAGCACCCAGGAATATTTCTGTGTAATTAGTACCATGTGACTATAAAAATATTGTTTAAATATTTTTTAAAACCAGTAAAAGCAAGTTTCTGCTGGGGTAAAATTTCTCTTCTGTATTTCCTCTGCTTTGTATTGAGAAGAGAAAGCAAAACAAGTGGCTTCACTGTCTGGTAATTATATTTGTAACAAAATAAAGTTCAGATGGAAGATACAGACACAAAAAACCCCACAATTCCAGAAAATCCCTCTGTGCCGATTTATTTTTAACTTCTCATTTCCAGAAGAAAAATAGATGCTGAAATGCATTTGTGTACAAATATTGACTCTCTGACTCTCCTGCTTTCCACAATATCATGAAAACAACTTTCCTTAAAAAATAGTTCAATTTTCCACCAATTACTACAGAAAGTGTAGTGCTTTTACATTTTTCACTCAATATTCTGCAAAACAGGAATGAATTATGATCTGTTATCATAATAAAAGCTCTGGTATATTTTTTATATATATATATATATATATATATATATATATATATAAAAATATATAATCCGGTTAGAGACTTTTGTAAAGCTCACAGCATCTTGAAGAACTCATTTCAGCCATGCCGTTAGCATCTTCCCGAGGAAAGCATTCAGAGCCTTCAGGACAGATTTTACTCATGGTTACACAACTATATGAAATAGCACATAACGGACTGAAGAAGCTGAATACAAGCTGAAGCATTAGAAACAATTATTTTTCATGTTGTGATCATAAGATTACAAAAAAGAAACCGTTTGGGGTTTATGTCAGGTCTATGAACCCCCAGGTTCTGAATTTCTGAGCTTTTCTGAGGCAATCAGGAGTGCAAGTGACTTGCATTTTTCAGGTTGTAGTTTGAGAAACAGTGTTATTTATTAACCTGTTTTACTGTGGCTTTGTTCCGTGTGGATATCCTACATTTAATAAGGTGTAATCTCTGAAGTTCTTTGGGGGTGAGGACTTCTTTATGGATTTGTGAGTATCTAATAATGTTTGAGTTGACTTTGTGGCCTTCCTTTTGGATGAGAAGAGATGAGGGAGGAAAGGTGAACTCTTGTCTTTGCAGCTAGCTATTTTCCTGAAAGTTGTAGGAAAGGGGTATATTCGAACTTACCCTTTCGTTGGATTTTATTTAAAAGTGCAGTGACAAAGGGGTACTAAGAGATTCACAAAAAAAAATACTCATTTTTTCTTAAGAAACCAAGCTAAAGTGAAATTTGATTATTATATTATCACACAATTCTAAAAGCTGATCTCTTGAGAAAAAAAATGTTATACTGGATGAAGTTTTGGGAAAGGATGGAGAATGTTCCTGTTAATGGTGGAAGTAATTTATTTTTTCCCCTTAATGGCACTAGGCAAATCTTGAGACTGAATCAGAAATATTTTTTGGGCAAAATCAGTAGTATCTATTTAAAGCTCAGCCTACTTTTAGGTCAGTTTAGCATGGGCTTACTTGTAACAGTGATGTTGCATCATTCAACTAAAGTCTCTGAAGTGCACTCAGATTTTAAGAAAAACCTTTTCTTATTTTCAGCAGCCCTTTGAAGTAGGGTCTAGAAGACAACAGTGAGGTGCGCCTTACTTTTAAGATGAGAAATGTTTTGCTTTTCTGAGCTGTTTTGTTGTGTTCAGTAATGTAAATGCATTTTAACCATCACATAGCTTCATTGACCGGTATAAATTTATGAACTTCAATGAAGCAAATGGAAATTCTCTAGTTTAAAAGAAGTAAAGACAGGGTTTGTTGTCCTTCAATATACTTTGGAGCCTGGGAATACTCAGACACTATTTTAGGTATTTTTAGTGGGTTACATGTTTTAATGGGTAAAATATGGAATACTTTCTAAAGCCAAGAGGGATAATGAATGTAAATTATGAATAATGAAACAATTAGGTAATAAATTTCACATAACCTACCTGGACTGTATTCAAAAACCTCAACAGTTATGAAGACTCTGGTGTTCCCAATACCCGAGGGCTGTTTGTGGAAGATGGTGGGTACTACTACCCAGTAAACCGAGTAGGTATGATAACTCTTTGCTGTTTTAAGACAGATTTCCCCCTCCTCCTCCCCAAATCTTCTTGCTCTGAGCTTGTCCGGAGCAGTAAGTGACCTTGTCATTTCTGTGGCAGGAGGCGCTGATCTGGGTACAGACCCACTAAGCAGATCTGGGCAGGCGGCAGGATGCTGCTGCCTAAGCCCAGCTCTGGAGGGAGCATCCTGGGGGACGCTGCCCCTGGGAAGGTGACAGCGGTCAGCATGTGCCCTTGAGGAGGCCAGGTGGAGCTTAGGAATGCAATTGACTCAAGAAGTGTCAGCTGCACTGCTTCCATAATAAGATCCTTTAGTTGGCGAATTTACTTACCTGTAAGGAGTTACCTTTTATTCACTACCGTGAAGCAGAAGATCCACTGCCATGACAATAAATGGGACCGGGAGAGAGACATCAACACTTTTGCAGATTTAATGTAATCTCACTTATCTGCTGTGATACAGCTAGGGATGTTAGTCATGTAAAAACAAAGTTAAAATACTGGCACCCCAAAACCTTTTCTTCTGGGGTTAACTGAGAGAATGGGAAGCATCTGCACAGTTGAAAGACCTTAGCAGTGGAGATTAATCTTAGGACATGTAACCATTTTTAGATTTAGAGATTGTTCATGGGGATTTATTGTCATTCCATAAAATCCTTCCAGACCATACAGATACATGGTTCCTTTGGTTTTCTTGTAGAAAATCTGTTCTCTGTGCATAGCCTCCCTAAGCCTCTCTGTGGCTGCTGTTGTCTTTAGCTATAATTGTGGCCTCCAAATGCAATTAGCTTCTGTGTCACATTGACAGCTTTACACATTTATGGTATGTATTACCTGGAGAAATACCTTCTTTGCACAGATAATATTGTTCTTTTAAGAATTACAAAAATTTGTAAAGACAGAACCGTATGTCCAAAAGCTTGTGCACTTTCCCAGCTGCATCAGCCAGTCTGCAAACCTTGTATTTCTTGTATCATCATATAGTGTAGCACAGCTACAGCAGCAGACATATTGAGATCTTTTAATTCATCTGGAGTAGTGCATAATACTGTTTTGAGAACCTGTATTTGTGTCAGTGATGATTATTAGAAGTTGCCAGACCTGGTAGACCAAAAAAGTCAAGGCTGTTGGAGCTCCATGTACGCAGGTCCAGCCAGTAGCAAGACCGAACATGTATTCCCAGCAGTTTACACATGCACACAGTCCATATGCATATCCATATCATCGTCAGCCACACAAATCAACCCAGGCAAAAAACATAGTACTCACACAAACACAAACAGCCCATTCCCATCCCTTGCAAAACATGCACGTGTATAAATGTCCAGATACACAACGCAGCCCCTGCCAGCAGCTTGGCTCAGACACTCAGTATTCCTAGCAGCTGCCCCTGGATCTTTGGTCTCCCCACCTGCTGACACCTGGACGTACAAACCCCGAGGCCCACAGCCTTACACAGAGGCAGACAGACACGCATGCACACACAAAGGTTCCCTGCAAGACCTGAGTTTAGAAACTCAATTTGCCCTGTAGTTGCTCCTGGATCTCCCATCTTCTGGTTACCTTGTGCACAGAGACACAGATATGTGCCCATGGATTACCCAGTACTGGGTCCAGATATATGACCTTTCCACTAGCCAAAATTCAGACCCTATAGTCTCTCCAGTGTCTGGCTTGGACCCCTGGCACCTCCAGGAGCCAACTCACAGACACTCACTCTAGTCTCTCCAGTCTCCAGCCCAGAATTATCGACCTACTGATACTTGGCTGGCTCTTCTGTTGCTGGCACCATGGTCACACCTGTCCTCCTGCTGCGGTTGCTGGCACTTAGACCTCCATGCACGCATGCCTCTGAAGCAACTTACAAAAATTAGACGTGTAGTTTAAAAAAACTGAGTAGCTGGTTAGAAGCAATGAAAACTTTATTCTTTCATGAAATTGCCACTGCTTTCCGAAAAATTGTTTGGAATTCCTAGGGGTAGTGGGAGAATCATTATGTGCTTTCTCTATTGGCCTCATCGGAAGAAAAGACACTGGGAAATTGCAAGAGTGAAGAGGATTTCTAAACTCTCTTCACTTACCCTGATGGTTACTAAACTGTGAGAATACTGTTTCCTTTTTCTCACTGTACCCTCACAGTTAAATTTTCCACAAATGCAAATGAAATGAGGCTGCTTGTGTCCTCATTGTCATGGGGTTTTCTGCAGCTTTCCCAAGGATGGTAACAATGGGGTGTCAAGAGAAATCTTCTTATCCTTTTCTCTGATGACTGAAAAGAGGAATCAGGAGGTTGTGTAACTAAACTGAAAAATACCAAATAGCCACAGGGAAAAAAAAAACAAACATTGGAGGAATAAATTAATAATAATATAAATATATTAAAAACTGGATTTTAGTAAATAATACTTAAAATTAGTGATTGCAACTTTATTCTTATGGTTGCTCATGAGAAATTGGACTCCATTAGTTAATACCTTAATGTCAAGCATGAATAAATTACAGTCAAATTTTACTGCAAAATTATCTCTCATGCACAGAAAGATGATAGCAATGTAACCATTTTAGTACCTTAGCATGAGCTGATTGTGAGTTCAGAATAATGAGACATCATAAAAAGTGTCATTTACAGTTTTTGGAGGGGATTTAGAGTAAGGCAGGAAATAAAATATCTATGATTGTTGAAGTCAGAGTAATGTGGTATGTGATCTTGAATGCCATATAAACATTAACAAAATTTAGTATATTTTATGATTTTTAAAAATCTAAATTCCATTTTCCCGGCAGTCTTAGTTTCTGTAGATTGGAATGCATATTCTCCTATCCTAGAAATGAACTTTACCCTGTAACTACAACTCCTCATGTAGGAAATGCAAGAGCCTAAAAACTACCAGCACATGTATAGGAATGTCTTAGCCCAGTCCCATCCCAGATCAGTTCACTCTGCTGCATCAGATGCATATGAGTTTGCTTAAAAGCCATTGGCCACTATAACATCACAGTTATAAATATGCCCAAAGGTCATTTTGTGCCTCTCCCTGCCCAAAAAAACACTTTTTGGTGTCTCGCAGTAGTAGTATGTGGTGTGGGAAGACACGGGCATGCCAGGGAGCATACCCTCCATCGTAAACTCTGCTGTGTTGCAGGATGCGTGTTGGTGTAGCTGCACCCTGTGGCTGGAGCGTACTTTGTGAGCACAAGTTACCTAATACTTCACGTAGGTGTCTCTGCTGCCTCCCCAAATTTGCTCTTCTTCTCTCCTCCTCTGGGTTTGTTTGCTTGCAGGAGAGTGACGAACAGCACTGCTGCCTGCATGATTTAGCTAGGGATAATTTAAGGGATTCAGGATAATTTAAGGGATTCTCTTGCTGCCGCCTATTTCCTTGGATGATAAGAAAAGTCCTGTATTTGGTCCTGTATTTGTCTCCTCTCTAAAGATATTATTTTGTCTTGCAAAGGGTAAACCCTCTGGATCAGGGTTTATTCTGATTAATGTATCGCAGTGGGGTTCTGTGATAATACAGATTGTAATAGCATCCTGTTTCAGTGAAACAGTCTGCTGATATCTTGTTTTCCATATTACCAACGGGAAAGTCAGGATTGAATGAAGTATGTGATGAGCAACTTAGTAAAGTAATTTAGAATCTTATTGTGTTCTGTGCAAGATTATATGTTTCCAAGTGCAAACTAGAAGTCTGTTTGAAAGATTTATGCTGGGGTTACAGTTGAGAAATATCCTTTTCTTTCTAGCTATGTGTCTTGCAGCTGAATTTTGAATTGCTTGGAGACTACTAATCGGCTTTACTGGTAGACCTGCTGAGAAAGCATTGCAGTCATCCAGGCGAGGGACAAGAAAGAAACGTACGGATTAGATTTCTGAATAATTTTTGGACACAGGCAGCATGAATCTGTGAGGAAAGTTTCATAAGCATTGACAGGCTAACTTAACTGTAGCAGTAATGAGCTAAGAACGAAAGAAAGTTTATTATTTTTTCTTTCCCATTTATTCTGAGATTTGTACTTTGTTAATTTTCTGAGACCTGGGTAGCAGGAGCATTCAGTACCATCTTCCACCATCTAATACTAGGGGTCAAAGTGTGAATTTAGCTGTTTAGTATTTTCATGTGAAAACCTGGCAGAGTTTACATTGGATAGGTTCATCTCTGCATGTTCATGTAAGCGTGTACAAGGACACTTTGTTAAAACTCTCAGGTGACCTATGAGTCCAAATTCAAGTGTCAAAGCTGCATTAGCTACTTTATTCAAAGTATAATTTCTTCTAAAGCATTTGCCTTGGGTTTGAAAATGAATCTGAGGATTGCAGTTCACCATGTATTTCAGATGTGGCAGGGTGTTCTGCACAGGAGCGTGGTGGTGAAGTGCTGGTGTGCAGACCTGTTTCCTCTCCATCTGGGGCTGGGTCAACTGGTGGTGGGGAGAGGGGAGCTGCTGCCTGGGACTGTGTGAAATGGGGGGACCCCTTTTATCTTGCCAAGATGTACAAAGTCCTTATTCTGTGCTGTGACTGGCCAGGGACAGCCTGGATCTCTATAGGAGACAAAAAGCAACATGTGGCTGATGCTTGGTGCTAGAGCTGTTGTTTTGGGCAGAGAATCCTAAAATTGTTACAGCTGGCTTCATGATATAGAAAAATAGGCCTTTAGCCACATTTCAAACATCAAGATCTTCCCTTGCTCTGATGTTGTCTCAGCAGATTACCAGGTACCTCCAGAGCAGGGAATCTAGATCTGGGGTATTGGCTTTCAGGTGGGGCAACTTACTAACTCTTCCTGTGCTCTGCAGGAAGAATTAAGAAAACCTGTGTTTATTTCTGTCCTCTGATACTCCCTTTCTCAATCAGAAAGTGTATTGATATTGATATATGCCCCTGCCTATTACCACTAGTCCTTCAAAATCTTATTTGGAAGGGCTTATCTTTACTCCTCACGTGTTTTACCCCATCCTGTCTTACTTACGCTTTTACTAAAATCTCCATAGTTGTTATTTATAGACATTTTTATTTAGTCCATGCTGATTTGCAAGATTGCCATGCTAACTTTTGCATTGTCTTCTGTTGGTTCTCAGTTTGGTCTGAGTGTGGATCCTTTCAAGAGAGGTAAGAGTTCATATATAAGAAAGCCCACAAAGCTTATAACAAGAGTTTGTTTTTTTTTTTTTTTATGCAGAAGGAGAAAATACAGTTTGAATTTCAGATGTGATCAGTGCTGTGTGGTCTCAGAGTACAGGCGCTGAAGAACCAAGCATGTAAAGGCATTAAAATGCCTCAAATAAATAGTCAAAAGGAAGGGGAGGTGGCTAAATGCACCGCTTCAGAAACTGTAGCTCAGTGTGCTGTGCTGCCTGTCAGAGCAGAAGAAGGGGCAAACAGTGTACTGAGCAGATCTACCACAGAACATGGATTTAACTGGGACCATTGTATAACTTTCTGGGCAGACTGAAAAATATAACACTTTGGGAATGCGATGCAGATAGACCAGCCTAGATTGTCCCTGGCTCATAAAAATTTTACATTGGGTAAAGGAAGGCAGTAATTCATAAAGGAAAAAAACAACAACTTTTTAAAGTAAAAACAAGAAAGTCGATAAGCTCTGTATCAAGGGGAGGTACTAATTTGTTTTGTATTTTTAGGCCTTTCTGTAACTCAGAGAGGTCAGCTCACCAAAATCAAAAAGTAGCCTAAGAAAATATAGCAGAGAGTGGTTATTTCCAATTAGACGATTAAATTATTCCTTTCAAAATCAAATTGGATTGGAATGAAATGCAGCTATGGAAATGCTATTAGTTTGGTAAATTATTAGTGAGGACCATAAAACAAGGGTGTAATAGGAATTGGAGGATCTAGGTGGAGAAGTAACAACTTCAGAGAAGAGAAATAATGTAATGGAAGAGGCTCTCAGGTCTGATAGATGATGTAAAGCAAAGAGTCCTGCAGTAGAATATAACAGAGTGAGCTGAAACCAGAATGATCTACATTTTGACAGGTGACAACATAACTTTCCAGTGATGCCAACCTAACTACACAAAGTTAAAATGATGGACAGACCCCTGTTTGCCTGGTTTTGGGTTCTTTCCCGTTTAGTTCAGACAACTGCTAATATGCTTAAAATAAGGTACTTGCTAAGTGCTTTCCTGGATTGAGCCCAGAGATCCCACCCAGCTTCTGCAGGACTGATCTCCCATATAGCCTGTAAAAAATGCAATGTCAATTTACTAGCTTTTTTTGATTATTATTTTTAGCAGTATTGTGATTAATAAGAATTTAATTGCCTTAATGTTGTATCATCTGAATGCTTAATAATAGAATATGAAGATTCCATAGTCCACTTTTGCCTTGACATTAGTACTTTAAAGTAAGGCTTAAATCCTCTCGCTTGTGCTTATGTTTCTAGTTCCTGCAGATTTCTAAGGGAAATGTTGAACAACTTCTTTGGAATAATCCATTATAATACAGTATTTCTGAACAGTGCTTTCTAAATAATCCATACAATTTCACAGATTCTTCAAACCTCACAGACATTCTGGTAACATCTTTGAATTACTTGAGTGTGGAGATGAGTGGGTGTGCTCGATAGAGAGGAGGAAGCTGTGAAAAAAACCCTGCTATGTGGAACATAGATACATAGTTTGTTAAATGACTTGTCTGGTTTTCTTGTAGTTTGCACTGAATAGACCCTGCCACTTCTTCACTTAGGTGGGAGGGATTTTTTAGGTTCTGTCCAGTAAAGCTGAATGATTACTAAGATTACTACTACACGGTGGTCCAATATTATTGAAAAATCAGGTAGGCTGAAAGTCAGTGATCAATTAATTCAAAATATTAAAACTAGCCTTTCTTGCTCCAGTGGTATTTGTGGAAGTGATATCAGGGTATTTCGTAGAGGGGGTGGCAGGCTGGACAGGGAGTGGCACTGTCCTGTTTGGTGTCTGACAAAAGAGGGTTGAGAGAGACTGACAACTGCATACTTCCCAGTGATGCCAACCTTCCTATACAAAGTTTACCCACTGAGTCAAGACAACTCTTCATGTGCTTAAGATAAAGCATTGCTAAGTGCTTTGCTAGGCTAGGCAGAAAAAATCATCTGCAAATACATGTTTTATTATAGAACAAGTTAATGTATAAAGTTCTGGCTTGATGAAGTGCTGGGGTACCACTGTAAGGTGAGTCCACATCATCTTCACAGGAGGTGGTGAGGCATTTCCATTGCTAAAGGCAGCCTGATTAATATGTTTGCTCAGTATGGTCAGTTTGGTCATTCTGATTTTGAAATAAAAAACAATAATGAGCATTAGTCCTCTTCCTATATTGTATTTGCTGTAGTACTTTCTTTACAAAATCTGCCTTAAAAATGAAACCATCCTAATCTGTAATCAGTACGGTACATTAAAGGCGCCTTTTGATAGCAGTGCTCTTTTGATCAATTAATTGGGTCTGAAAGTAGTCTATGATAGACTAATCCACTTTTCTGTCCACAGTCTTTCCAGAATTATGCCCATATATCACTCATTGACAAAAACTAACAAGCAAGGGGGAGAAACGGCAACAAACAAAACCAAAATGACTCAGAAAATAAAACCTGGAGTGAATAACTAGATGCTGTGGCTGACTTCCCCTTGGGCTTCATGCCGCCTTATGAATCCTCCCACCTGGCCAATCTTTTGGACTGGAGGAAATGAGATACAAACTCAAGCATGTGAAATGGAGTTTCACACATCCAACACAGTCAATTCACGTGATTCTTAGTTTTCCACTGTTTTGGTAAGGTGGGATTTTTGGTGCAGGATAGGGCTTTTTTCCCTGATTATTTATTTCCTTTTAATATGCAGATTATTTATTTTGTAATTTTCTGTGAGAGCCAGTTACTTTAGAGCTACTGGCTGAAACAGAGAAAAAACTTAATTTCTTCGTGTTTCTGGAATTAGTGTACGCCCTACTGCCAGACTGGCAAAACTAAACTGCATAAACCTCCTCTAAGACGTATTTTTATTCCTAGGAATGTAGTTATGAAAAAGAAATTTAATTCAGAATATTTGAGCTGTCAAAAACTCAAATTCATAAGCTTATGAATACCCCTAGGTGGCACTACATGCTCTTTTTGTTCAAAAATATCAAATACTTTATATGTAAATAAAAGCAAAGTCATAACAGCTAAATAAACATGATGATCTCTAAAATGTCAGTTGTACAATAGATTCCATATTTTCTCTAATAAAGGTAGCTAAAAGCTTTTTTTCATAAGTCATGGAATAAAGCTTCCTGTATGAGGATTGCCTGATATGATACTGGAGTTTACTTAGAACTCCGTCACAAAAAATCTGTACAAGGCCTTGAATACAGATTTTTCTTTAAGAAGTATAAATATTTCACTAAATATGTTTGCATTTTCTGTTTAGATTTTAATGCGTTTTAAAACTTCCCTGGTAAAGATATACCAACAGTGAGAGAAGGAGCAAACAGGAGTGGACTGGCTCTGACTGGTTGACATGTTTGATAAGAATACAGGCTCTTACAATAAAATTGAGATATATTGAATTAAAATGTTATAAAGAAATAGTGTTTCTTCTCTATCAGGTGATAACTGCATGTCTCAAGATACTAATGAGTTAACATATTCTGCAAGAGAAATGTAGACCTTTTAAACAGATAACAGGATTTAGATAAAACTATATTAAAATCAATAGGGAATTTGCAAACCATTAAACTGTCAATCTAGAATAAATGATCCCAATTTTGGTTCTATTTTTTTTAATGTATTTCTTTATATCCATATTTAGACTTTTTTAATGGAAATTAGCACATCATGAATTAATCCTTTTTGGTGACCATTTAGACTTGCACTATGTTAATGACTATGCACTTCTTTTTCATCTATTGCCTACTCTTAGTGAGGAACTACCCTAAAATACAAAATCTGCCCTGTGGGTTGGTGTGGAGATAGATGACCACCATGAGTGTGCATCACGTTTTCACGCAATGCAAACACAGGGCAGTGCAGCACCAGGGCATGACTGTGTGAGTACCCAAGATGGCTCATTACTCACATCCTTGTGGCATAGGGTCTAGGTGTCAAAAGTGTCTGTCAAGGGAGCAGAGGAGCTACATCTGTTATTTCCTACCCTCTCCAGCCCCCACACAACCAGGGACAAAGGTCCTTGCAGGTTGGTGCAGCCCTCTGTCAAGTTTCTTACTGAGGGGAACAAAGGTCTTGCTGGCCATTGGAAAATGGAGATCAATAAACCCAGCTGCTGCAGTAAAATAACCTAGAAAAACCTCTAAGAGTAAGGGTATTTAGGTGCTAAGGCTAGAATATGAGTCTTCCTATGTGTCTCTTAAATTCAGTGATACAGAGAGACACTTCCAGAGGGCAGTTTCCATCAGGCAGGTTTCCTGCTCTAGCAACACTGGGCGATTGTGCCATTGAGGGTGGCCAGCTGGCTCATTGAGTGAGAAAGACAGGAGGCTTAGGGTTGATCTGCATGCTTAGTACAGGAGGAGAAACAGATCAGAGAAATCTTCTCTGCTTCTTTCTCTTTGGCTTTTTATATAGAGGTGTCCTCCATATGAATCACCATTAACGCTTGGTAAATGATATATATACAGGTATAGGTCTATGTATATTTATGTGTAGGCTTCTCATTGTGACCACAAATGTCAACTATATCAATAAGTTTCAAAAGACAAAGCATGACAGCTGAGCTGATAGTGATACTAGAGGAATCTCTGTGGTAGCATTTCTTAGCAGTCATTAGTAGTGGTGACACCTGGACCATTGCTGAATTAGCACTGGGGAAGCTGGCTTCAGTGCCATTGGCTTGAGAATAATAATTTCTGTGACAATCTGGTGTAGAATAACTGACATAACCAAAGCTGAAAAACAAAACAAACCTTTAACTGTGTCCCAAAATGATCAGTATTGGTCACAAGGCATTTTTACAACTAATGCAGTGTTTCAAAATAGTGTATGTGCAACCTTTGTAACACGAAATGCAGTAATGGAAAAAAAGTCTGAAGTGATTGGGGAAAAAAAATTTAAAAAGGCACCCAAAAGCCTAGTGGATTAAAATGAAATAGGCTATGTGTGAGAGAAGAACAAAATGTTCAGACAATCTGGGTATTCATTTTGTGCATTAAGCTGCATGGTATTTTTTCTGAATCCTTAATTAGCAAGGCCTAGGTAATGTTGCAAGTTGCTTAGCAGGGAAGTTTTTGTACTGTTTTTAAAGTTGGTGGAAAATAAGTGATAAAAATAATAGGAATAGCAAGGAAACTTTGTGATAGGGTTGTGTGTGTTCTCTATGCTGGTTTTCAATGCTTGGTGATTTGGGCTGTATATTATATTTCTGTACACAAATTTAACAGACCGTGATGTCCCTTTCCTTTCAGTTTCCTGCTAAATAGTGTTCAATTCAACAGCATGTATAAAAGAGTATTGGTGACGATACAAGAGTACTAAATACCGACATATAGTCTTTGGTTGGTTAGATAAGAACCAGTCTCCATGTGGATCCTATGTACACTGCAAAAGACACAACATCTACTAATTTTTCTGTAGCTTGCTTTTCAGAAAAGAGCATGTTCACCAGCACAATCAATTTTACTGCTACAGATAAAATAAATGCAAGAACATGTAATACAGACGGGTATAATATTACTGTTTGTTGTTAAGAAAGGGATGTGCATAGTCGTAGTGCCAGGAGTACAGACATGCAAAGAAAACTTGAACTTACATTTATTTTGATGTAGAATATACCTGAGGAAATGTTAATGGTTCCTTTTGCTATTTCAGCATAAAAACAAAACAGGGAATACTACTTGAAATGCACTAAAATCCATATGAACCACAGCAGTCGTTTCTGCTCTCTTTACCGCACAGTTGTCTCTCCCTCGTGTCTGTCTGTTGGATTCATGCCTCCCAAATCCTTTCTCCTCTAATGGCTGGGACATAAGAACTGTCGTTTCGTTCAGACACAAGGAAACAGGGAAAATCAAGTGAGATGCTGGATCAACTGAAGGTAGCACCAAACTCCTACTGACTTCTGAGAAACAAGGATTTCCCTAAGATACCTTAAGGTATATCTATCCTCCGAAGGAGCTCTGTACATTCTTAAACAAAAAGCTTTTTGAAAATGAAGAAGCAGCAGAGCAAGTGGAAAAGAATTGTGTGTTGAGCATGGCATCAGTTGGTGCTGCGTTTGTACACAGAAACGGTGCCTTTGGTAGTGAAGCACTGTGGAGGAGAGTGTGGCTGAGATAGAAGATGGGGTGTTGATTGCGTAAGAGCTTCAGGGATGTATCAAAAGCCCAGTATTACTTCTGCACACATCACTGTCATATGCCACCCCTACATGTTTATGTATGCATATATATATATATACACACACACACATATACAGATGTTGTCACATATATGTTAGTACATTATATCCAGCATCAGAAAACAAATTGTATGCTGTCTTCCCATTTTAACAGTTGTACTTAAATGAAGATAAAAGATCTAACTGTACACTAATAGAATAATGTTCTGTTTGTGGCTGACAGGGAAATACCAAGACAGCAGATAATTGTTTTATAATTATGCTCCTTCAGAAGGGAAGAATCAATAATCACTGAAGTGCAAAGGGAAGTCAAATCAATTGAGAGGAAAACTAAAAAGTTTAAAAGGAAGATGTTGGAGAGACCTGTCTGTGATTTAAAGAGGATTTAGTCTGTGATTACAAAACCTTTTCCGTCTTTTGAAAATAATTATGTGCTTCATCAGTTGCTTTGACTTTCACAGCTAATGTTCCCTTTATTGATACCATGATAAAATTAACTCCTTGGTTCTCGGGGGGAAAAAAAAAAGTTTGATTAATTTTTTAGGCTTTTTTATATAAATAATATTTTTCAGTGTATCTATCCATGATACCTGTAAGGGCACTGAGTGCTCTCACTCTGTTATCTCAGGGGAGTAAAGACGATGAACATTACATGTGGGAAATATATGACCTCCTTGTGCTGGGTGCAGAAGAAAGGGTGTAGCAAACGCAGAGGGGTCCTCTGTCTGCTGTGAAGCTGCTCTTCACCCAGAGAGCCGGTAGGGAGCCAGGGACGAGCTGTGGTGCCTGTGTCTCCTGCTTCTTGACAGTAAGCCATTCTGCAGTTAGTATTGTTAAGGCACACGAGTAAGTGGAGGTCTTGTGCAGAGCACAGTCTGGATATTTAACATATGGCATGTTAAAAAACTAAGACAACCTCTTTATTTATTTTTAATGTGTTTTTTCCAGAAATAGAAGTCAGATGGTAGCTGGTCAAACAAAGCATTTCCCAGAATGATCACAACTGTGGGTTTTTTTTCCCTTCTATTTAGCAGTGAAAATTATGACATTTTAATGTCTAGAAAACATGTTGGTGACCCAGGAATTACTATTATTTGTTCTGGGCATCAGACAGGGAAGAAATAGCTCTATTTGGCAGGTTGATTTATAAAAAATGGCAGTTGTTTATTGCTGCTACTGGGGTTGGGAATATTAGAGCGAGTTCCAGGCAGATGGACTAGCGAAGTGGCAGGGTCATTTGGGCAGGTGATAAATTGTCCTGAGTAATTTCAAAATTGTACTTCAGGGAATACTGCCTGGTAGAGAATTGAGTAAGTGCTACTCCACATTCAGCAGTCTCAGAAAACTCCTGCAGCCTGTTTTCATTGCATACAGCCTGTCTCTGAAGGACAAGGACTGGGCAGGCAAATAGTTTTCACAGCTCTGTAAAACCATTGCTTCTCCTTCCTTCTCTCCTGCCTTTTTCCCTTCCTCAAATGATGCCACATACACAGAACAGTTACACCACTGGAAAAGCATTTGGGGATAAAACAGTACCTGGCTTGTGGGATGGGGTTGCTTGGGACCTCATCTTTTTTTTTTTTTATTTTCACTGCCTCATTAGAAATAAGAGGGGCTGGTAAATAAGAGATTCTGTCCCCACACATATACTTTAAGACACCCCAACTCTCTGTGTAAAGAATTCAGCTTACGCATGGCACATGAGCAAAGCTAGTCAAGTGAAAAAAAAATAAATTATAGAACCTGAATGTTCTGGCATTATTAGCATATTAGACAATGTCAGAAGAGGAAGGGTCAGCCTGCAGTAGTGAACTGATGCTCCTCCTGGCCCTCACTGTATTCGTAGCTCCAGGATGCACTTCAGCACTGCCGTTTCTTTCATCCTTGACCACGTGTGAGATGGCATCACCCAGTGGTCCGGATGGATGGCACTACCTGAAGAGTGTGCAGTCTTACTGAGCCCATTTCCACGTATGCTGAGTTGGTTTTTGCATGCGCTGGCTACAATTGCCCTCCTCCCTCCCATCACATCTGCATTTTTTATTGTTCCTTTCCTGGGCTATTAGCTCTACCATGTGCAAACAGGGCCTTTTGAAACACTCAAAGCACCTAGTGCTTAGCTGGTGCTGCCAAACTCAATGATAAAAATAACTCTCCATTTCACTGTCATTCTGCAATTGCGCAAATACTGTTCCTGCTATTCAGTCTCCGTCACAGCACTGTCCCGAAGATGCAAACTGCAGCATGGAGAGCACACAAGATAAACATTTAGATAAACATATTTAACCGTCTGGAAACAAAGATTTTCTGTAATTTATGACTAAGTTAGTAAAAGTAGGGTGATTGAAATACCATTGCAAACTTGCAAACTCGCAAACTCTTCCAACTATAATGTAGGCCTTACAGTATTGCTTTTCTCTCTACGTCCAGTTCCTGGAGTTGTATGATTTTGTAAGCATCTCAGATTTATTACTGGTTTCTTTTTTTTATAGCTATTTTTAGCCTCCCACCAATTTCTGCAGAAAGTTTGGTAGGCACGCAAATATGAACAACTTGAAGCAGTTTTTTAAATTAAGAACTTTTATGGGGTCACCTAAATTACTCTATATTGGCTTGGAGCTGGCAATATTGTGGTAGTTGAAATTCTAACCTTTTAATGACAGACCTTGAATACAATCATTCTGAAAAAGGATGGACAGTGTTACTTTCTCTAAATTGGAGAACATTTTCTGGATTTTTTTTTGAATGTAATGTTCATGTTCTCTGTGATAGTGTATGAAAAAAAAAGAAAAACAAAAAAAGGATATGGCATAGGGACAGGGTATAGAAAAATTAGAACATTTGGAATGGATGGACTGAAAAATGTACTGCAGGGATGCTCTGGGGAACAAGAATAAGAAACAGCACAGAAACCAGAGGAAAATACTGGTCTATTTATTGAAAGTAGATGTATAGTAACAGAAGACCCTGCCTTTAAAAATACAAGTGAGTCAAAATCTCAACACCAATTTGGAATTGCTTAAAATCCATGAAGAGAAATAAGGATACTCTTTTTCTTTAAAAAAATAATAAATTGCATTATACTCTTTTAGCAGTCCTTCTTTTGTCTTAAATGTGAGCTATTTCACCAGAAAAAAAAAACAAAATGAGAGAGATCCCGTATTCTTTCCTCGCCAGGTACAAAGCAGTAGCATAAAAGAAAGGAGTGAATGGAGGCAAGTCCACACTCAGTGCACAGATAAACACCCTCCTTGCCCATCTCACCTTCCCAGGTGCCTCTGTACAACAGGTACGAGGCTCTTGATGTGGAAGTCCAGTGAATGGTACATGTGGACAGTGGTCCGTTTACACCAGAGATGTTGCCAAGGTCAGAAAACCCTACCCTCTGTGTCATGAACACCTCCACACGGAAGAAAATATGATTATTGTTGTAGGCAACTCACTTCTGAGGGGAACACAGGGTCCAATATGCTGGCCAAAACCTCGTTTCAGGGGAGTCTACTGCCTCCCTGGCGCCCAAGTTAAGGACATCAGCAGAAAACTTCCTAGCTTGGTACAGCCATTGGTCTACTACCTATTACTGCTCTTCCAAGTGGATGATGATGAAGTGGCAAAATGAAGTCCAAAGGGGATCAAAAGAATCTTCAGGCCCTTGGGACAGCTGGTAAGGGAGACTGGAGCATAGGTTATTTTGAGCTTTCTACTTCCAGTTGCAGGCAGCAACAGTGGAAGAAACAGATGGGCCCCGTCTATTAGTATATGGCTCTGTAGCTGCTGTCACCAATACAGTTTTGGGTGTTTTGATAATAGGATGACCTACATGGCACCAGGCTTGCTGGTGTCAGATGGTGTTCACCTTTTTCAAAGATTGTGTAGGGATAGGGTCAGGAAGGCAAAGGCACAGCAGGACCTGAACTTGGCAAAAGATGCAAAGAATAGTAAGATGGTGTTCTACAGGTATGTCAAACAGAAAAGGAAAATCAAAGCAAGCATACTCGCCCTGATGAACAAGATTGGTGGCTAACTGGTAACAACAAACGAGGAGAAAGCTGAGGTAATCAACAACCTTTTTGATTCTCACATCCTTTTTATCTTCACTGGCAATTTCTGTTCCCACACCCCTTGAGTGAACGGACTGCAAGGCAGGGACCGGGGAGCAAGGTCCCTTCCACTATAAGAGAAGATCAGGTTCGACACCACATGAGGTGGTGAACATACAGAAGTCTATGTGGGACCTCACAAGATACATCACAGAGTCCTGAGGGAATTGGCTGATGTAGTTTCCAAGCTACTCTCCACAATAATTGAAAAGTCATTGCAGTAAGGCGAAGTCCCCAGTGACTGGAAAAAGGGAAACAGTGCACCCATTTTTAAAAATGGTAGAAAGAAGGACCCTGGGAAGTACCAACTGCCAGCCCCACCTCTGTTCCTGAGAAGATTATGGAACAGATCCTCCTAGAAGCTATGCTAAGGCACATGGAGGACATGGAGGAGCTTTGAGTCAGCCAGTGTGGCTTCTTCCTGACCAACCTAGGGCCTCCTATGATGGACTGACTGCATCTGTGGATAAGGGAAGACCTATGAATGTTCATAGAATCGTAGAATCATAGAATCATAGACTGGTTTGGGTTGGAGGGGACCTTAGACATCATCTAGTTCCAACCCCTCTGCCATGGGCAGGGACACCTCCCACTAGACCAGGTTGCTCGAAGCATCATCCAGCCTGGCCTCCAGGGATGGGGTTATCTATATGGACTTCTGTAAGGCCGTTGACATGGTTACTCACAACATCCTTCTCCCTAAATTGGATACATAAAAATTTGATAGGTGGACTGTACTGTGTACGAGGAATTAGCTGCATGGTCACATCCAGAGGGCAGTGGTCAACAGGTCAAAGTCCAGATGGAGATCGGTGATAACTGGGGTGCATCAGGTGTCCATATTGGGTCCAGTACTGTTCAATGTCTTCATCAATGACATAGACAGTGGGATCAAGTGCACCTTCAGCAATTTTGCAGACGATACCAAGCTGAGTGGTACGACTGACACACCTGAGTGACAGGATGCCATTCAGGGGGATCTGGACAAGCTTGAATAGAGGACCACTGTGAACCTCATGACAATAAGGCCAAGTGTAGGCTTCTGCATTAGGGTAGAGCAGTCTTTTTTCAGTTTCTCATTTTTTTTTAGAGTATCCTTAGAGAACTGTAGAGGCTTTTGAGTATTCAGAACTGTGTGTAAATGATGTTTGTGTGTAGCAAGCATACAGTCACTTTTCATAACAACAATAGTCACGTATTTATCACATGCAGAACACAGCTACAAAAATGGAATAATTTAGCATCTGAACTTTGTGCTCACGGTAGTACTCTGTACCAAACCAAGTAAAGGATATTGTATGCATATCTCCAAAGTAATTTATTTAAACTGGTAGTACTTTTCCGCCTACATGAAGATTTATTAGGTAACTGAATTCTTAATTTCTACAGGCAATTTTTGTGGCAAATTATTAAGAGTATGATTCTGGTGTGTTCTTTCTACCTGCCCAGGCATCAGTTCTTTTTTGGTATTTAACTTTTAAAACAAGTTAAACTTTTAAAACAACTTAAAAGAGGTCCTCTATGTGATTTTGAGTGACAATAAGATTTTGCCTGTAGAATTCGTTTGCATTTCCCCCAAAAAACATTTCTATAGTGCAGTTCAGTTAGCCATATAATTTTAAAAATCATGTGTCAGTATTGTGAAACATTGACTAAGACCTCAAATAATTGATATGTCAATAGTACAATAATTTGTTCATATATATACTTTAGATGTTATTTCTTTGATTTTTATATGTGTGTGTGGTTATGAGATATGAGTGATTTTATCATATTTGCTATTACCAACATTTTCAAAAGAGTATTTGGATTTTCTGTGTTTTGGGCTTTAAGCACAGAGCTGATGAAGAGTTCTGACATTCACATAGTAATTTGCACTAATCGTCTGCCTTGACTTGTACTAATGCTGTTTGTTTTTTTTTTAAATAAGGATTGCCTGTGAAGTCTTCTTTTACATTACTATAGAAAGCAAAATTTAGATTCCAATACAGTATGGAATTTTACATATTTTATTCACAGCTTATATTTAATCTTAGCAACTCAGTATTTGTTACAATAAAATGTAACAACTGTGCATCATAAAAAAAAACAAAAACATTTTGGGCTTTTTAAAATGAAGGTATCACATGTTATTAAAAGAAAGCGTTGTGAATCAATTTGGTCTCAGAACTTTTATTCCACAGGAAATTTAACATAATGACTTTCATTTTCACTTCTTTGCCCATTATTTCTATGTTTGGAAGATTAACCTCAACAGCTTCAGTAAGATACCAACTTAAATTCCCCAGGAGAAATATTCCTCATTATTTCAGTTGTTAGCTATTAGATCATTATGTTGCTGTATTATAATTAGGACAATTACTTTGAAGCTCAGATATGCAGCAGTGTCACTTTGGGGGTAGGCATCATGTAAAAAGAACTGGTGATTTAATAATGTTAATGAACCATCCCCTTAAATCTCAAACTGATTCTCTGGGGGGTTTAGGATGATGTAAGGGAAAACTTTCTTCACCTTTTATTCACACATTTTCATTTGCTTCCCAAGCCTGGTTCTGGCTGAGACATGAGAAGCTCTGTGAAGTATTTGCAGCCTTTCGTGACATACAGATCTAGCGAAAAGAAAAAACTTGGAGAGAATTGTTTTACAGAAGCAATAGTTTCAGATACAATTTTTGTAAACATGCAAACTTTCAAGTTTCTGTTTACATCAGATCTTCTGGTGTTTCTTGTACTTTCAGAAAGTGTCTGATTTCATTTCATATTCTCAGAGTTTGGAATTTAAAACATGACTACCTTAAAAAAAATAGAACAACAAAAAAAGCCTTAAGTTTAGGAAATTATTGAGGTTGAGACACTGGTTACATGTGTCTCTTTTGTACAATGTTTTTTGCAAAATTACATTGTTTTGGGATATGATGTTACTTTCTATGTATTTATTAATACTTCCTGCAGTATGTCCACTTTTTGTTTGTTCATTTTTATTAAATTTCACTATTGGATCTGGGAGTCTGGATGGCTGGATCGTGTGCTGCTGGTTTTGATGGCAGGGGCAACCAGGGCGCTGTTCTATTCCTCTCTTTTAAATACATGGATCAGAGGAAAAGACTTAACATGCTGGGGGTAGAATCTATAAAGTTATGCTTTAAAAATGGAAGTCAAAAGGGTTCAGGGTTTGTGAGACTTGAGTGATCGATAATGCTGTGAAATGGTTTTATCAAATATGCTAGTTTTTGTGAAGACTCTTGTACTTCCTAAGCTTTTCCCTAAATTGTATGAGCATTTTTAATGCATTTTATGGTAGGTTTCTTTATAATTATATGTCAGATATTTATCGTTTTATTTCATATTCATTAAGGATGAAAAATGCTTGTGTAAGTATATTAAAACTGGGGAACATAGATGTCAGAAGCTCATATCAATTCTTAAAAATGCAGTCAGGTATTTGATTTTACGCCCTTATATTTGAAACACTGTAGGCAGTGACAGTTTTTAGGATCCCATTGCTCATTCTGCTGCCCTTTTCAGCGTTGTGGGAGTCCCTGTCTTTGCCTGACTGTGGGCAGATGAGTGATGGTGCCCATCTTGCCGCCAGAGTACATCTGCACATTAATACAAGAAACAGTCCCTCTCACTCAGTTAGAAAGAAAAAATCATAAATAATATTTCGGGCCATTTAGAGACTGGCTGTATCTTCAAGCTGCCTTCTTTGTAAGATGTAAATACTTATAAAAGATAATAAATGAATGTTCCTTCTCGCTCAACACCACTCACAGAGATCTCCAGCTTGAGTTCAGCAATGCTGTCACTTGAGACACTTGGCCCATCAAGAAGCTTGAGCTGAAGGTCATGCAATGCTGATGCTTGAAATAATGCTGAGATGGAAACAGAGCTGTACTTTAAGCTGACAAAACTCTCAATCTCTGTGCTCATCTATAGTTAAAGTATTTTTTGCCACTTCGTCACTCTCAGTTTGGTACTATGACTTAAGAAGAAGAGCTTCAGCTAAATTTTGTCAGAGGCAGGCTGTTACTATTGCATGTTTTTGCCTTTCTGACAGCTGTGAACTGGTTTTGTTTGTTTGTTTCTACTTTGCTTCAGTTAATGAAGATAAAAGCTTTGTCTAATACGGTAATTTTTGTCATCAATATAAGTGATAAATGAGACCTCCACCTCTGTAGAGACACGGTGAAAAGTAGCACTGTATTTCTCATTTCATGATCCTGAGGATTGTCATTCTTGGCTTGTTTTCTTCATCATAGAGCTAAAGTGACTGCTTCTCTCTATTTAGATGTCAAGAGAGGTCACACACATTAATCACAACAGGATAATGAAAACACACATTTTGACAGTGAAGTCATGCCCTCTGTATGGTACCCTCTGGTAATATATTAGTATGTCATTGGCTAATTTACAGTAGAAAAATACATGTTACAGAATTTATATATACTAAAGAAATTTTGCTTCCTGGTTATATGTGACCTTTCCAAGGCTTGCCTAAATTTTCCTTCAGCAAAGTAGTGTTATTGCTTTCAGGTTGAACCTGGATGTAGCACACTGTCACATTTATATGTTGTTGTGCTGTTCTTTTTGCTCCACAGACACTAGCTTCCATTAGTACATGCCCTGAATTGGAATAAATGGAACTTGTATTGTAAAACCTAATGTCAGATTGACTCCATCCTGAAAATAACAATTTTTAAAGGTCACGTAAAATAGGCCATTCTCAGCTCTTTTTTTCTGGATATGTTTGATTAAAAATAGTTTGTTCTGTTTATTAAATCACTGGTGTTTTCCCTTCAGGGCTAACTAAAGCAGAAGCAGATCTTTGTGTTTGTCATCAGCTTAAGGTCACAAATACAAATAGATTAAATAGTGCTGTATACCTGTCCCCACTACTGAATTATCAATGACGAATCATTTATCATAAAATTAAGCACACACATTAGGAGTCAGTTGAGTGTAAAATGTTACCCTGAGAGCATAGCCAGGCATTTCAATCAATGCATGTTTACATCTACTTCTGCAGATGTATATCCAGTGTAACATGCAGTAACCCTCAACTCCCAAAGAAATTGGCTTCAGTAGGAGTTGGATCAGACCCATAATACCCCAAATGATATTTTCAAAGAATATCTATTTAAATCAATTAGTAGAATATGAAATCACTTAACAAAAAGCCATGATTGCCTTTCATTGTTTAAAGTCAATTGAGATACAGCTGTTCAAAAAGAGGCATTGTGCTTCCCCCCCCCTTTTTATACTATTTCCTGGGGTGCTTTGTTACAACCACTATCTTAAAAATGAACATTTAGCTCAGGCAGGAAAATTTGGATCCTACAGTTTATAATCTCTATCTAGTTGATGCTCTGAGGGATAAATGTAATGATTCTGGTCTAAACCAGAGATTGAACCAAAACCCCTTTTTGTTCTTATAACTGTTATTTTACCCTGTAGTGCAGCCTGATCTTCCAGTGTTGCCCTTGATACGGCTTTCAGCATGCTTCCAGAGCCTCCATGCACATGTGCAGCTCTTTCTGTCTCCTCACTGTGGCTATTGAATATTCCAGACTCCACACAGCTCACTTAGTATAAGCTACCTTTGTGATACTGAGCAACTTTAGTACTTACGCGGGGGAGGAAGAGAAGAGGTGTCTAGATGAACTCTGTCATGTAAGAAGTCCCAAACCTTAGTTTTTCATTCTTTTTTTTTTTCCTAATCAATTTCTGATAATTTCTATAAATCAATTTTTTATATAATCTGAACCTAAAAATCAAACTGAACTAAAAATCACAACTGAAAAACTATTACATGCCAGTTATCACAAAGCAGAAGAGGTAGCCTATGCATTCCACGGCAGCAGTTCAGCAGATTCTGTGTTCGTTTGTTTAAATTATATGTGCACTATTAACTTAATATGACAGCCCTCAAATACTGTTAAGCAAGTGAGCTGGTAAGACTGGAACAGTTTTTCTGTCTCAGGCTCAGAAATCAGAATAGGCAGGACCAATCTAAAATAAGTGCTTCATTATAGGTTTGAGGAAGAAAGAGTCTGTTTGCTGCTTCACGTGTGGGAATAAAAGAGTAATTAATAAAGAGAGCAAGAACCAAGATAAAAAAGTGAACTTTGACTTATTGAGCAATTTCTTATTCTCTGTGAGAAATATTTTGCCAAAACGTTAGAAACTGTTAATCTGTGGTTCCATTTCAACCACTGTCAGAGGCATTGTCAGCTCTTCAGGCAAAACTTTAGGTTTCCAAGATACTGAGAAAAGGTTATAAAAATAATATAGGAGGAAAGTATGAGTTCTGAGAAGTGAGTTCATAAACTAGATTTATTATTAAACATGATTTTGTAGTATGTGGAAACTATGAAAAATGACATTGTATATGATATATAGTATTATAGCCAAACCTCCCACAAACAAACATGATAATAATACAAAGTATCATGTGTAATTGAAATGAAACTGAGCAGTAAGCAAAAAGCAGAGATAGCTATTAAATCTTTCCTATTTTGGGAAATAAAAAAGTGGAAAGAATTAGTTCCCAAGGAATATTCTTTTTCTCAGTTGCAGCAATCTCATGTCACTCTAGTACTAAATTTTTTTGAAATGTGTGATTCAAAATTTGCACCTCTTGCTTGTTAAGTTGAATATTTAGGTCTGAAATTAGGAGTAGAAGTAAAAAGTGGACAGATTTTCAACTCTATTTTACAGCTGCAATTTCTCATTTGCATGGCATTTATGAATGGCAAGCACCTAATGATAACCAAGCTATTAACTACCTGAGTAATGGGGTTTGGAGCCTAACTTGCATTGTGTGCAAATGTTTGAATTGCTTTTCTTGGGAATATTACCTTGATAAGACATCCATTCAGAGAGATTTGACCACGTATCTGTACTGCCAAATTAAGGTGAATAGATTTGTGACCTTTCTGTTTGTTCCTAACCCACTGGAGGACCAGCTGACGGGCAAGCCACCATCTGCTGACATGAGTGGCATTAGCTTTCTGTCCTCCAGTTCCTCTCTTAATAAACTACGTTTCACACATCTCCTAGGAGTTTTAATATGGTTTGGTTCATTAATATAGGAACTGTACATTGTGATTACAAAAAGAAAATGTTATAATGACTGCTCTTGTTTCAATGTATCACAATCAGTTCCTGAATGGAAGAACATAAAATATTAAACATGGCTTCAGTCCACAGGTTAGTTTGGGTATTAATTTTAGAAAAACAAAACATCCCCTTTCCAAATGTAAATATGTCAATTCAGTACCATGAACAAATATTATTATTCACTTACAATGTATGCTTTTAGTATTTAAAAGTGTTTTTCCCACCAAGCACTCATTTCCATGATAAGTTCCTTTTAGGACAAAAAAACCCTCAGCTTTTATTTGCTGGAGAGAGAACATGCAGAGATGTTTAAAGGTTTTTTAAGACATTTTCTTAAATTTTTTCTTATAAAGCTATTTTATTTAATACGGAGTTATCACAGTTATCAGAATAGTCTACACAAATAGTAGATCCCATAAGCAAAAGATGAGCAATGAAAGTATGGTATGGTTGAAATGCCGATTTAATGTTTCCAGGTTAAAGAATCCAGATAATATGCAGAATATGTTTGTGCATTTTTAATAGTACTGACCCTGAATGCTAAGATGCACAGGTGCTTTTTCTGGAGTGAAAGGTTTCCGGAATGACGGAAGGTTGCAGTGCTGTATGCAGACTCTTGCAGCCATTTCCTTTGCTGTATTGGGTTTCACATAAAATTTTCAACATATCATTGTATGTCCAGTACAAGACCATTTCTGCAGAGGCATACTACCAATGAAGAGTCTTTGAAGAGCTATGATAGTAATAGTTTCAGTCTTACCATAATACCACTGTGACAGGATACAATAGTTCTTGGCGACCCCAAACCTGACAGCACACCTCTCTGGTTCAGCGGGACCCTTTAGTTTGAACTCACAGATCCAGCTCTTTGGTTTGAATTTTTGTCTCCCTTTGCATATCTCTTTCCATGTCCTGGTTTTACTGGCTTGTTTGGGAAGTCTCACTGAGCTGTCACACAGTCTCAGGGGGTAGGCAGGGAGCGATACATGTGTAAGAGCTAGGCAAGATCTCTAAAATGCCAAAATAAATACCTTGGCAAATCTATCCAGTGCACATTACCCAATTATATAGTTTTAAAATTTGAAATCAAAATGTACCATCACAAAATGCTCTAAAATTTTGGACATTCTATATCAAGATATGAGCTATGCAGACCATCTCTGTAATCTGGATCGATGCCCCAAAAATGGGCTTCATCCAAGTGAAAGAGCCATAGTGTGACCCATTTTTTAAAAACAACATTCAGTATTCCGATACAGTGAATTATTCTAAAAATCTGGTCTCTTACAGTAAAGCCTAAAGGGAAGCTTGAGGCAACATGAAAGCAGTGTGGGTGGGAACTTTGATTTTTGTCCAGCCATAGTGTGATAACTTGCTTTTCTGGAGCAATAGAAAATTCCCAAGGAAGTTGTGATCTCTGTGTAAAATATCTATTGTTTCTGTCTGATGTTCTGCATTTTTTCAGACAAATATTCTAGGGGAAATCCTGCTCTCTCTGACAGAACTTCTGCACCTTTTCATGTGATCAGGAATTCATCTACACTTTGTGATTGTAGTATAATAACCATGTGGATAAAGCATAACCTGGATGAGTGTTAGTGTTCCAAAACAGTAGTAATTCTTGCTTTTTTTCCTAGTTCTTAAAACCAAAATTATTTCAGTTCACACATCTGCCCTCTTGGTTCATATCATGCTACTGAATCTGTAGCTATTGAAGTAGCTGTAATGCAAATACATTTCTTAAGAAGACAAATGTGCAATGATGACACTTTTCTGTTTATTTCCATTTACAGTATCTCCTAAATATCAGTGTCATCTCCTCAATTTTGGCAGGAGCTAGATGGTATTTGGATAAGACATGACATTTTGAATAATGTTACAAGCATCTGTTTCCAATGTCTGTCAAACTTGGATATGGAATATATTTTCTCAAAATGCCCTAGATTGAAAAAAAAAAATGTTTTGCACATAAAGTTAATGTCTGAGGTATGTTTTTACTATCCAGGCTTTGTATTTTGGAACTCACAACAAACACCAGCATTTTCAAACAAGGACAAACTCCCACTAACAGTTGTAAGACACCACAACATGCTCTCCAAATTTGCACCTGCACTCATTTGCAGTGTGAATACTTAATCTCTGCATTCAGTTTGGATATGTAAAAGCTAGAATGCGAACAATCCCTCTTTCATTGTGAATTCTTTCAATGTGAATTTCATTTACAAGTGCAAAGTGCCAATAAGCCTGTAAACCTCTAACAAACGACATTTTCATCATTAAACCCTCTGATTTCTATGTCTATCTGTACAATTAAATAATATTTTCTACTTAAAATTTCCCAAAATACCAACTGGACGTTCTTCATCTTGTAAATGGAACTCCTGCATAGGGACAATTATGCATGTTAAAATGTAACATTTATCTTCAGTTGACTGAGTTGTGTAGTAAGTAAAGAATATGCCTGTATTTGTAGCTTAAAAGTGCTTTAAAACCAATATAGCAGAAAAATGCTAAATACAGTGTATTTTCTCCATACTATTTCACAGCTGACTGCTGCTGTTCATGCTAATTCTGTCCAACAAATTTTCCCATGACAAACCTGGAAATGTCTATGTTGTTTTTAAGAGTGTATGTGCGATTTGCTGTAAGACAATTTTCAGATGCCAACATTCTATGTCTAAGAATGGAGGAATATGTTGAAACCCAAGTAAACTTAGCTACTAGAGGTATAGTGACCACAGGATTCTCAGTATTTTGGGAAAACTGCTAAGGATTAATAGTGATGAACTAGCTTTTTGTCATTTTGGTTGGTGAACTGGTATGCACAAATTGAATTAACACTCTAGAAATAAAAGTCCAAAATTATGTAAAAGTACTTTTATTGTTTCTTCACTCAGATTTTGATGCTTTTAAGAAGGTAAGGAATGTGAAGGTGAATCTTATCTAAATGGGTCATTGAATTTGTATCTCTCACAACTTTGTATTTAGACAGCAAGTTCCCAGACAAGTAATAAGACTTGCTTCAATTGAATGCAGTTGTAGATTTAATAAAACCCAACACTTTAGTTGGTGATTTCTTACCCAAAATATGTCTTTTTCAACAGCTTATATGGGGTGCAGCCAAGAGTCGGGTATGTTAGCATAGCTCTCTGCCCAAATTAGTGTGCCCGAATTAATGGTCCTGGCTGAGAAATCTCAGCTTTTTTAGAAGTTCAGGATAATACTTCTTTGCCTTTCAGAATTTAATGGTGTGCATTTCTGATTTCCATCACATACATCACCTATAATTTTTGCCCACAGATTTTCCACATGACATACGATCTGGCCAGTGCGGTGGTGAGAATCTTTAATCTAATTGGAATGATGTTGCTGCTGTGCCACTGGGATGGTTGTCTGCAGTTTTTAGTACCGTTACTCCAGGATTTCCCACCAGATTGCTGGGTGTCCCTAAACGGTATGGTTGTAAGTATTGTTCATTTTTCATTGTGCTTTCTAAACATTTTTTTTCTTAATGGTTAGCTTCAGACTTAAGCGTAAAAATACGTGCATAGTAATACACTGCCCTGCAATTTATTCAAGGTTAATTTTGGGTTTTGTTGGCTGGCTTGCTAATGAACTAAAGTGTTGGGGTTTTTTTTTGTAGCCCTCATCACCAATGAAATGATCTTGACACATTGTTAGTAAATGAGCCAGAAAATACTTTCAGTTTTAAGGTCATTTTAATTTATTAACCCTCATGCCCTCAAAGAAGCCACCAAAAGAGATTTGGAAACACTCAGTTCACCACTTCTTTCAATTTAGGCTGTAGTTTCAGAATGCTCCTAAAGGTATATTAGCAGTGTTTGTTTCATCTAATGTTGTCCTTGGTTTGTTTTGTAAATAACTTCTGGGTCATCTCGTGATGCCTTTACCAAGTTGTTCCCAGCTTAACAGTCAGCATTTTTTTTTCTAAATAAAATAAGAGAAATAGATAATTTTGTATGTATGAACAGACTGTTCAAGAACAGAATGTGGCTGTGCCTTATTTATAAAGAAGTGTAATGATGTTCTGCTTGCTTGACATGTGCCTTAAAGATCAAAGGCTGTGAAAAATTAAGTTGTTTTTATCAAGTCAGGTAATGAGGTTATACACGCAACATTTTCATAGGAAATACACTGAAAAAGTTGTTGAAATGTGTGCTGAAAAGAAAAAGCCCCAAGCATCTCTCTCATTGGCAATCTGGAAGCATGTATCTCTCCAGTTTTTACAATTATAGAATCCATAAAACAGCACCTTTACTATAGATGGGGATCTTGCTCAGTCCTATGTATTTCTACTATAGAAGCATAACAGTATTTGTTCCTTTAGGAACATGATACTGCATATTACAGTGGGAGCTCGTTGACTAAGGTTGTCAGTCAAACAGACAACTATTTGCAGTCATCAAGCAGCATCTTTAATGATAAGCAGCATGTTTGCTGACACCTCATTGTGGAGCTTTCCTAAAAAACAGTGACAATTCTTCAAAAATGGAATTGCTACTATAAAAGTAGGTCACCAGGATGCTGACTGGCACGTCTTTGTACTCTGCTGCATTATGGGTTCTGCTTTGTAACATCTTCCATTCACATTTACAAAGGGTACATTTTCTATCAGCTTGTTAAAGAGCTGGATGAAAACCATTGCTAGCAAGTAAAAGGAAGCTTCAGATTACACTTAATTGAGGTATTTAGCTTTTAAAGAATGCTGAATTATGAAATTCTCTCTCTTCCGTAAGAAGACCTACATTTAACCTGGAAGGCTATGCGTACTTAGCACATGCTCAGAGGAGGCCCTTCTTTCTGCCTGCCCACACTCACTTTTTTATGCAGACAATACGCTCTCCTTACCGGCCAAATACTCTTGGAAAAATCCTTCTTGAAAGTTGCACTTTTTTTTTTATTCATTTTATTTTTTGGTCTGACAACTGAATCAGGTGCTGTTAAATGAACATTGTGGAGAGATGTGAAAAGTGGGGACGATTATGTTCTATGGCATTCTAACCCCGTTGCGTTGTTACAAGACATTTCCCGATTACTTTCCAGGCTCTGGTGAACTCTTTAGCCCTAAATACAGTCAGAGAAGCAATCACAGAATATCAGACCTCTGAAATGATAGGGAGAATAGAAGGAGGATGATGATGATGATGGTGATGATGGTTATATGCTTTGTTGGTGTAATCAGAATCTAACTGACTGCTGAATTTGGAAGGGCTTCATGGTACTACAAGGGCTTTGGAAAGAGGGGTGCATCACTCTGCTGGTATACTGTAGCATCTAACTATTTAATCTACTCTGAATTTAATTTTTTTTTTATAATTAAATGGATGCACTTAATACTGGGGTTTGGACTCAAATTCTGTTGAGAGAAAGTCAGATAAAAATGTTATTTCTTCTGCTCTTAAGTTCTTTGTCTGTAAACTGATAGTGATGGCCACAGTAAAAGGCTAACATTGTCAAGAGGTTTTTCCCTAGCCTCGGCTAATGCCCCTTTCCTGTCAAAGCATTCCCTTCTACTCAGACTTTAGTCAGAGATTTTAATACAATTATAAATAAACTCCTTGCATCTGCATTCAATTGGAGTTTTGTTCAAATTTCTGAGAGAACTAATTTTGAAATAAAATTGCTCTAAGAAAGGCAAAATTACCTCTCTTTGAATTTAAATTTTTTTTTTGAGTAAGGTGGGGGGAGGTTATTTAAGTATCTCCTGGCTTTCAGACTGTGGCTCTTAAGTACATATCTCAAAATGACGTTGTTGCAAGGGGTAACCTCAGGCTAATGCAACAATTTTGCTTTGAAGTAAGTTTTAACACTTATTCATCGTGATCATTGGCTTGAAGACCTATTCAAGCCAATGTGTGCTCAGCCAGAAAAAGTTAGTTTTCCAATATGCAAATCAGTTGCAAGCATTTGTGAGAACCTGGTGCTAAAGGAAGTAAGGATGCCATGAGGATGACATGCTGTCTCCCCAACTGACACAGCCCAGTGTACTCTTCCAGGCCATGGTTCCCTTCTGTCTTGCACATTAATTGCTTCAGACTGCAGAGCGCAAGAACTCCTTCTGAAAGACTTCTCCTGAAAGCTGTTTGTTCTGTAGGAGCTGATCTGTGAAATTATTCAAATTCCACAGACATGCTCATGGCTTTACTTTATAAGTACTGTTAAGAAAAATAACATAGGTTAAATTTAATGTCACAAAGGAATAAGATAATTTAGAAACCAAGGATAATAGGAAACCAAGCTGCATTTTGCTTACTGTCTCTCTGAATAATGTGACTGAATGCAATTAAAGCATAACAAATCAGTTGGATTTTTGTCTTTGAAAGGATGATAAAAATGTCATAGTGCATCATGAAGTAGAATGTGAAATTAAAAGGAAAGGTTTCTCTGTAAAAGGGTATAAGATCACCACTGGTTAATACGGCAGCAACCTACAACCTAGGTAGTTCAGCAAAAATGTTCAGATGGCATTAGGATATTATCTTCAATAATAATAATAATAATAATAATAATAATAATAATAATAATAATAATAATAATAATAATAATAATAAACCCATATTGTATATATACTCTAAGATTGACCTTCTTGACCAGTTCCTAATATTGGCATTCCTATTGCTATGAAGTGGCAGCCAGAGCTGGCATTGCATCTTCCCTCAATTTTTCTAAATGTGATCCCACTTGACCACTTCTGTGTCTTTACTGCCATTTGATTGCGCTGACTTTATTAATGCTGAATTAGTATTGACAAGGCAGGATCTTGTGCTCTTCCAGAATATCAATGCACTTCTCTTTAAAAATAAGAAAACCAGTAAATATAATTTAAAAGTAAGCAGCAGCTAGGTTTTTTCCACTCACTTTAGGTCATTTTCCAACCAAACCATTACAGAAAAAATAAGTCAATTACTTCAGCAAGGGTATATGGCTCTCAGATGCTGTTCCTAGGGTTTTTTTAAAACTAGGATTGTGAGTTTCATTCCTAAAAGAAACGTCTTTTCTGAAGAAGTTTCACAGACTTCCCTAATGATGCTGCCTAATTTCTACTTGGTTCAGGAAGCCTATTATCCACATCTCCTTGTGTGATTTATCCTCAGCTTTCTGATCTTGATTCTTCAGACTAGTGCACTTCCATAATGACTTAGAGACTAAACATCTTTATCATATTTCACAGTTGGAGCCAATAGTTCTTTAGAATATTAGGAGTTAAACTTGCAGCTGAAACCAGGGGAGGCACAGAACCGAAAAGCACAGTGATCCTCTCCCGTAATCACTCTGTGCAAACCGAGATTCTGTTTTGCTTTTGGTTTCAGCTGCAGTGAAACACAAACACACAGTGTGTAAGTCCCAACTGATGAACAGTTATAGCCAGGTCTTATATGGGACAGTGTTTCTAGGCAGGTAGAGATGAGAGATGACATTTTTACCACTGATGCCATCTGGCCATGTAAGCATGACTGCCTGCAATAAAGCATTCCTTACAATAGATGAGTAGTTTTTGTTGTATTGGAGGTTTGCTCTGGCTTTGCATATCAAGGACTAAGACTCAAAGGCACCTTAGTCATCGAAATAACGTATCTGAAGGTGCCTAACCTGTATTTTCTTGCCTATATTTGCAATAATTGGTTAGGAAAATATGGTCCTTAAAGCAATGTATTTATCTGACATTTTCAGATTTTTCACATATAATGTTCCCTTAGTGAGATAAAAATCTAGCAGGGAAGTATAGAATTTAACTTGAAGAGTGAGTTTTTTAAAAGCCAAAAGGGATTGTAAACCTTTTGGAAAGGGCTTGCTTTGCTGGCATTTCTCATGGCAGTCAGCCATTGTTTGCTCAGCAAGAACACTTTACATACTCCGGTTTCTTTGTTTTGGCTTTTCCTTACTGTCCTTGCAGTTGGACTCTTTGCAGCTCCTGGGGTTTTTTAGGTTTTGGATTTGGTGAAGTGGGATTTTGCAGTATATTAACTCACCTTTGTATCACGTCATTTCCTGGGAGGCAAAGGAAATCAGACATTAGACTACAGATCTTCATCTCTGACAGTATCATCATTGCTAGGAAAAGAATTTGTGAATCTTTGCTGTAGAGTCTGAAAGTGCCTCTCATAAAATGAATTAATTAAATGAAAAGGAAATTGATAGGGAAGTTCAGAAATGCAGGAGATGCTAAGAATTATGCATATAACGTGTACGAAACCTATTTAGTAATAACACACAGCACTTTAATTTTAATTCTCAAAATTTCTTCATAATGAACACCATTTTCAATTACACAATCACATGGTTCTTTTTATATAAGATCTCTTTTTACTCAGTGGAGCTGAAGGAATACATTATAGTAATTTGATGTGTTATTCAGCATTGTATTTTCCCCTTTTTGATAATGCATCAACTTAACACCTTCTACCTTATAGTTGACCATTAGGGCAGCTAATTTTCTCATGAGATTTTTCTGAATTTGATCATTATCTGATAATCATCACTTAGAGTTTCACCAATCTTTTTAAGTACCTTTTTATTATATGGCAAGATACTGTAGAGCCATGTTTAATTCATGAGATTCTTCGCCTTCATTTGCAGTGCTGAGCAATAAATGCTTATGTAAATCAAATCCCTCAGTCTTAAATTTGGCAATTTGAAAATATGGAATTTATGGGAATCATCTGATTACTAGAGGCACTGAGGATCTCATGAGGTACACTGCTATAACATATTTTACACTCATATATTTATAGAAAGTGCTTCTAAGAACAGATAAAAGATTGAAATTAGCTATCAGAGGTGGACTGTGGAACAAAATAAGGGGAATTGCCCAACTCAGATAAGTGCTCTATTTACAACAAAGTTTGGAAATATGGTAATACCAATAAAAAAAATATGTAACTGACATACTAAGGCACCCATATCTTAGGAATCTACAGTGAATAATAATATCCCTTCTAGTATGTGCAGCTGTTCAGAAATCAATTATTGCTCTCTCTTGCACACAGCACTGCCCTAGTCACTGGGCTTAGTCCATATCCCCCTGCACCAAGATGATGAAGTAATGACCTGCTTCAGTGGGTTGGGTTCAAGGCCAACCTTGAAGCTTCAGGATAATATATTACTTCATGTGATTTGACACTATAAGAAACTGCAGAGGAGAATTCTGTAGACATGCAGTGCTAAACAACAAGGTATGTTTAATGCAGACTGAGGACATGTTAATTTAAATATCAAAATTTTATGCCAAGTATGCGAGGACAAGAGAATGGGGTTGCTGAGGACACTGTTGGTTTAACTCAGTGTGTCATGACCACTGAAGAGGAAAACAAGTCAAGTTCTCAATTTTACAACAATTGCTGAGGCTTTAGGGAGACCACAAAGGTTTTGGCTTATGCTTCTTCTTTTTGTTGACAGTTTAGCAGGTCATCCATTATTGCAGAGGAAGAAAGCAAAGTAATAATAACTTTTCCTTCCTTTGTTCTTGTCATTGGTGTAATATTCTATGCCATTTTTCTGGTGTCTCCTGTATTTTGAAATATTTTTGATAGTAGATTTTTGATGTGTTTGCATAAAAATTTATTATATTTCCTGTGTATCATACTTAATGAAAAAATTTCATTATTTATATTTTTTTATGCTTATTGATTTCTACCAATAAGAAATGGATTCAAATAATACAGAAGTTCCTGTAATCAAACCCAGCATCTCTACAGTATTCTTTAAAACTTATTTACATCATGGCTGCCATTTCTTGTCCTAAAAATTGTATCAATTTATTCCATACTATTTTCTTACTATTTCCTTTATATTTTCTGATTGAGATATTGTATTATTTGTCTCTTTCATAGAATCATAGAATCATTTGTGTTGGAAGGAAACACGAAGGTCATGTAGTTCCAACCCCTCTTCCATGGGCAGGAACACCTTCCACTAGACGAGGTTGCTCAAAGCCCCATCCAGCCTGGCCTTGAACACCTCCAGGGATGGGGCAACCACGATTTCCCTGGGCAACCTGTTCCAGTGCCTTACCACCTTCACAGTAAAGAACTTCTTCCTAATATCTAATCTGTATCTCCTCACTTTCAGTTTAAAACTGTTACCCCTCATCCTATCACTACACTCTCTGTTAAAGAGTCCCTCCCTATCTCTCATGTAGGCCCTTTTTAGGTACTGGAAGGCTGCTATAAGGTCTATGTGTAGCCTTCACTTCTCCAGACTGAACAACTCCAACTGTCTTAGCCTGTCCTCATAGGAGAGGTGCTCCAGCCCTCTGATCATCTTTATGGCCCTCCACTGGACCCATTTCAACATGGTCATGTCCTTCTTGTGCTGAGGACTCCCAAGCTGGTTGAAGTACTTCAGGTGGTATCTCACAAGAGCAGAGTATGGGGGTAGAATCACATCCCTTGACCTGCTGGCCACGCTTCTTTTGGTGCAGTCCAGGGTGGGGTTGCATGTCTGGGCTGCGAGCACATATTGCCACCTCATGTCGACCTTCTCATTCACCAACGTCCCCAAGAAGCCATGAAACAGAGAATACAGAGTGGTGTTTTTCTTCTACTTTCTAAAAATCTGAAATACAGCAGAAACTGTCTTAGATTCTGTGAATGCCAGGCATGACAAATGCATTAATCGTCGTGACTCAGCTAATATTGATGTGTTAGGTTTATAATTTTGAGCTCATTGTGTAGATATTATGAGCTAAAAAGTGAAAACAGTCCTTCAAAGAAGGTATTCCAAGTTGTAATACCACAACTCCATCAACTTTGGAAATTGTTTAGCATTACGAACTCAACTACTGTCATAAGCCCCGCTGCCTTACTTTCCTTTCACTAAAATACTTTAAACTCAATGTTGCAGTATTGATGTAATTATAATGATGATGGTGGTAGTTATTTCAGTAGATATTGGTGCTTAGTGCCACAGAGAAAGGATCAAAATTAGGACACCTGTGTTTGTAAATGTTGATTGCAGCACTGTGTGACTGATGTGACAATAGGTGCTGAAGAGGATGACTTCTGTAATGAATTAGTCAGCTGCCTTGTGTGCTTCTGTTTCTTTCAAATAGAATGCTGGTCTTCCTTCTATGGGATAAGAATAATGAAACAATTAGAGGAAGCGTGCTAAAGCAAATTGTTGTACCTAATAGATAGTAATAGTAATAGATAGTAACTTATTTCTGCACTTGTTCTTTGTTATCATAAGTGCTAGGAGGAAATTTTTGAGATGTGGATGCAAGGAAGGACTTGCCCACTTATCATAAAAATTTAATTTCCATGTTTCCCCTCAAGAATCAACCTGATTCATAAATGCTTATATGGCAGCATATTGTGAAGGGATTTCTGGTACATCTAAATTAAAAAATATTTTATGTAAACCTTAAAGTTGAAAGAATACAAGAAACTACATATAATATGGTTAAGTCTAATGTTGTGTTTGATAGCTATTCTAGAGAATAATCAGACATCACAACAGATGCCTTAAGCCATTTCTTTAATAAAAAATATGAACTAAAGCAGGAGTATAAGTTGGACCTGTCATATTTTAGAACCTTGTATTCCTCGTTTGCGTTAGAATGAATATTCAGGAGGAGTTATAAGCATCTCATGGCCAAATGCAACTTCCCTGTTGTTCTGGGAGAGCTGGTTCAGTCTACTTGCCTCTATCTCTATAATTTTAACAGTAAGTATTTATCTGCATGTGGTGGTATTCCAGGGTGAACTGGGATATCATTGTGGAGCAATTAGTAGTTCTCCACAAGTGGAGATTTGTCTTATGGCTGGAATATCTAAAAACTGAACCCTTGGAATATTTATGCCAGAGCAGGTTTCACAGAATAAATCCAGCTGTAGGTACAACCAGATTAATACCTTTCATATACAGCTGTTCTTTCTTTCTCTTTTTCATTGCACACCTATATTAATATCTATATGCTTTAATATAGTATAGATATAATTGGTTTTGCACAAGCTGCATATTATTCCCAAGGGATTATCAACCACATCAAAATCAGGTTGTCTCAAGAGCATTGATTTTACTCCATTTAACTGAGGGGGTTTGCAGTATCGAATTTGAACTTTCTCCATGTGGCTATTTAGCACCTGACTCATGCTAATATCTAAAGTACATCTAGAGAGAAGTCTCTATTGAGATGCAATTAGACATGAAATTTTGCCACCAGAAATTGTGCATTTAGAATGCTTACATTTCATATTAGAAAAAAAATCAAAGCAAGATAATTTGGTCTGGGTCATAGAATTCTGAAGCAAGGCACTTTCTACATCAGACATTCAAAATAATATATTTCTTTCCATTGACCTGTGTCCACCATACCTGCATTAGTAGTCTATAGAATTTGTAATCTGGATTCTCAAAATCCTAGAGGAAGGCAAGAAGGTGTCATAAAAAATTTTTAAATCTGGTTATTTCTCAGCTTCTCCTTCCATGGAAATTTTAGTATTTCATATTTTCACTTTAAATCAAAATGAAGCTAAAAGCTAAACAAGGAGAATTACCTGTAGAACTGGAAATCTTGATTTGCATCCGGTTCTGCTTACCAAAACAAGAAAATTGGGAAATATATGGCATTATTATTTTCTTTCATTTGTTTTAATCTACTGATTTTGCTTAATGTCTGAACTGGTTTTTCTCTTACTTTTTATACACATATGCCAGGGTGTACATAGCTTATTCAGATTTAGGCTGCATATGTTTCACTTGTTTTAAAGGAATAGGGTAATTTTCTTTAACACTGCTCCCTTCCCTTTCCTGCTATTCCTGATTTCTGCACATAAACTCATTTGAGCAGATTCAACCTGAAGTATTTCAAAAAGAGGCATAAAACTTTCAGAAAATAATGTAATTTAATAGGAATGATGGAAAGGATCTTCTATAGGAGAAATACAGTAATATTCCACAAATTTTACATTATCTGAAATGTGCAGCATCTTATTTAACATTATTATTCATGAATAAACTTTTAAGTATAGCTTCTAGATAGTCTGTACAGATTTCTACATATTACTTGCATGAGCAAGCAGTGAGCGCTTTCTTGTATCAATTAATTTAAACATTACATTTCTCTTAAATATATTGTGTTTTCATTCTGCTATTTGGATTTTTATGTCCGTTTATGTTTAGAAGATACTATTGATAACATAAAGAAAAAAAACAAAGCCTTGTTGTGAGACTTTTCTGGTCCTCCCACCATTTTTAAAAATTTGCAGTGGGTTTTTGTTCTCCTGTGAAAGGAATAACAATCTTAGGATTAAGAAATTGCTGTTTATCAATTAAAAAAACCTGCTATAATTAATTTACTGATTTATTAAATCTGAAAAAATATTTTCCCTAAATAAAAAGAAACAAGAAACCAAACAAAACCTCTGAATTTCACTGAATTTCACTGAATTTTTGGAGTTGGAAGGGACCATAGAGATCATCTAGTCCAACTCCCCTGCCA